>LNAC01000107.1:1887955-1920009 GCA_002007465.1 Ailurus styani
CCCACACCCCCACACCCACCCACACCCACACACCCACCCACACACACGCTCCTGCATGCTGCCTCCCACCCAGTCCCCGCCCCGGCCTGAGCCGTGCAGCCCCACGGACGAGTCGGGCGGAGGGTGGAGGGAGGGGTCTGGTCTCAGCACCACCAACAGCGGCCCGCTAAACCCTAGGCTGCCTTCTGGGCTTCCCTGCAGACTGCATGGAAGCGGTGGCACACCACACTTGCCGTTCAGCTTCTTCGATTCATTCTGTCGGGAAATTTACCAGCTTTCATTCATTTATTGTCGAGTCCCCAGGATCCCATTGTACAAATTCACCATGATTGAGTGATTCATTCTCCCACCCATCGACGCTGCCAGACCGCTTGCTGGTACAAACAACAGTGCAGAGAACATTGGTGTGTTGTGTCTTTGCACACCCGGAGCATTCTGCTGTGGCCTGTCCTCCGCAGAGCACTCGCCGCCGGGTTGTGGTGCGTGTACGGCGTCTCCTCCGCTGCGGGGCTGCCTCCGGGGCCTTCCTGCTGCGAGTGCCACACGCCTCTGTCCCCCATCCTGACCACACCTGGGCGTGAAAAGGCGGCACGTTGTGACCCGACTTGTGCGTTCCCGCAGGCTGGTGAGCCCCGCAGCGGGCAGCACACGGGGCCTAAGCGCCTTCTTCCACTCGCCTCGCCGGCTTGTGCCCTTTGCTCCTCTTTCTGTTTGGTTCCTTGTCTTTTCCTTACAGGTTTTTCAGATGGTCTGGATGCTACTCTCTCCTTGGCTACTTATAGTGCGAGTGACTTTTAGTCCGTGACTTGAGGTTTCACTTTACAACAGAAATCTTTACATTTTTAAAAATACTTCATTTATTTATTTAAGAGAGAGAGAGACAGAGAGAGAGACAGAGAGTGCACGTGCATGAGCGGGGAAAGGGCAGGAGAGGGAGAAGCAGACACCCCCGAGCAGGGAGCCAGACCTGGGGCTCCACCCCAGGACCCCGAGACCATGACCTGAGCCAACGGCGGACGCTGAACCGACGGAGCCGCCCAAAATCTCTGCCCTCAGAAATTCTTACATTTTTAATGTCAAAGTGACCAATATCTTCTCCCACAGTTTGTGCTTTGGGGATCTTGTTAATTCCTTGCCAGCCATCAAGTCAGAAAGTTACGGCTTCTTTTCCCTGAGGTCGTATACATTTTGCTTTTTGCCCTCACGGGCCTCATTCCTGTTGAAGGTAGCATGCCATCAAGGAGTCCGACGGCTCCTCAACGGGGCCCCACCCCTGCCTCCTGCCTCCCACGGCCCCTTTCTGCTCTCTCCCCCTCCAGCCCTCCTCACGGGCTCCCCGCCGTCTGCTCACCCCCGCCCCCAACCGTCCATGTCTCCTGCGGGACGGTCCCACTCTCCCCGGGCCCTCCTCCCGCACCCAGCCCCGGGCCCGGAAGTCTGACTGACACACCGGCTCTGTCACTTGCTCGCCCTGCGATTTCGGTCCCATCCTCAGCCCGCCACAAAGCTTGATGCCAATGTCCGCGCAAACGCCTGCTCGGACGGCCGCCGCCAAGACCGCCCTGCCCTCCCACTCTCCACACCACCCCCCTCCCCCGGTCCACCCTGTTCGCCCTCGGAGCTGACCTGTACGTCCTGCAAAAAGAGCCTTCTTTGCTCTGTGATCCCGGAGCCTGGAGTGTGCCCTGGTGCGGAGTGAGCGGGAAGGTGCAGAAGGAGGTCCGAGTGTTTCCGCCTCTGGACCCTTCCCCCGGGGTGGCGTCTGGCCACGTCCCTCACCTGAAGGTCATACCCCTCAAGGCCATGGCTTCATGTTTCCCCCCACGTGCCAGCCCCACTCCCCTGCAGGCCCCAGGCCCAGTGTGGCAGCAGCTAGCCAGGCAGCTGTCCGCGCGGGATCACTGCGTTATCCTCACGGCGCTCTGCCCACCACGCCCCTGTAAATCACACCTGTAAGCACCTCCCAGCGAGGCCCTACTGTGGTTGTGCGACGGCCACCCTCCCTCCTTCAGAAACCCCAACTGCTATCAGTCAAGACAGAAAGCCCAGTAAAAGTCAGGAAGGCAATGGCAGGCAAATGCACCAACAGGTTCTGAAGACAGTTTCACTGCTGATGACCGATTGGGTCACTCTTCCCCTTGAGACGGGATGTCGTAAAGACATGTGGGGATGGTCGGCACACTCCAGGGCCACCAGAGAACCAAGCTGTCCCCTCCTGCCCTTGCCGGGCCCTCGGCTCTGACCGAAGCTGCTAGGTGGTGAAGGGGACGGCTTAGCAGGAGGGCGTGGTGACCAGCCCAGGTTCCCCCCCACCTACTCTGTCAAGGTCAGAGCAGGCAGCCTCCTCCCACCCCCAGCCTGCCCGCTGGAAAGTTACATTCCATCAGAGAGCAGTGACAGCTGCCAATTAGAGATAGAGGGGACAGCGGGAAGGGCACGCACTTTGAAGTTGGGCCTGCCTGGGCCCAGTGCCTGTTTTCTAGCTGGGTGGCTTGGGCGGGTCCCTCAGCCTCTCTGAGCCAGGTGTCCTGGTCTGTGAAGCCAGGGCGGCATTCCTGCCTTTGGAGAATTATACAGGTGTGCCTATGACCTGTTCACACGGCGGCACACTCGGTTATGGTCAGCGTGCCTGGCCTCAGTCGGGAGCGTTCCTGGGATTAACACAAGAGCAGCACTACTAACTCAACACCATCTTGGAACATAAGAAAACCGTGCATCTATTTTAAGGTTGAAACTATTGAGTCTACTGCTTAGTCACACAGGTGAGGACACTGAGGCCCAGAGAGGGTGAGTAGCTGGCCCAAGATCACACAGCAGTAGCAGAGATGAGTCTGGAACAAGGGCCTTCTGAAACTATTTTCAAGTCTCACACTGTGGCAGACACTTGCCATGGTGACTGGCCATGAACCGTGTCCTGTGGGATCCCCTCCCCTCAAGTGTGGGCAAGACCTGTGACCTGCTTCTTTTTAAATAAAAAGATCTATTGATCGATTTGAAAGACAGAGCAGGAGGAGGGGCAGAGAGAGGGAGAGAGAACATGTCAAGCAGGCTCCACAGGGAGCACAGAGCCCAACGCGGGGCTCAATCCCCCAACCCCGAGATCATGACCTCAGCAGAAACCAAGAGTCATATGCTCAGCCGACTGAGCCACCCAGGCGCCCCTGTGACTTGCTTCTAACCAACAGAATGTGGGATGCCACTACACTTCATCACATAAGGCTCTGTCTTAGCAGATGGAGGGAGAGAGAGCCTCCCAAGGGCCTCACAGAAGTAAACAGCCGTGCTATGGAACGCCCGTGGACAGAGAGGTGAGGCGGGGCCTGAGTGTGGCCTCCAGGTGATGTCCAGTGATGGAGGGAGCTCCTGGGTCCTTCGGCCACAAGGAAATAAATACCACCAGCAATCTGCATGAGCTTGGAACCAGCCTCCCCGGCTGACTCTCCGGATGAGAGCACAGCCCCGCCAACACCAGGACGGCAGCCCACGGCGAGGCCTGGATCAGAGACCCAGTGCCACGGGGCCCGGACTCCTGACCCACAGTAAGTGGGTATTTGCAGCCACTAAGCTTGCGATGACAATGCAGGCTAGAAAATGAACACACACGGTCCTTCTGAGTTCTGCTAAACATTTCATCCTTCCTACCTGCGGCAGACAGTCAGGCCCGAATCTATCCTTTGCCATCAGTCGTGTTCAGGGCCCCTGGGTTCTGGGCTGGCCCGTGGCTCTCACAGCAGAAACCCCTGGCTTCCAACAGGTGCACGCGGCTCACGTGGCTCACGCCAAACACGCCACCGGCCTGCTTGCAGGGACACACAGCCAGGGGACTGGGTTCCGACCAGGGCCTTGAGCAGAGGTGAGGCGTACAGCTCCCAAACGCCTCCTTGCAACCTGGGGGACACCCTCCCTCGCACCCTCTTCCTGCCAGCTGGGGTGCAGCCCGAGGTGAGCCAGCCTGTTTGGGCATCGCGTGCCCAGGGAGTGGGCACCTCACTCCAAGTGCCACTGGGAGAGGCCCTCCGACTCCACCCTCTCTGGGAACACCCTCAGCGGAAGACAGAGGCCTCGCCCGGAGACACAGCCCCCTGGGGTCCCTGCAGGACACGAAGGCCCAGCCCCTCCCCCATGCTTGGGACACCTCCAAAGGGCCACTCCAGCCTCAGAGCTCCCCATGGGGTTGGCTGAGGCCCGTGAGGTCTCTGCCTGGCAGCGCCTGCGGACCCCTCCAGCGTGCACATCTCCCCCCCGGGGGGCCGGCCTGCAGCCTGGTGAACAAGTCAGCACCCGGGGACCAGGAGAGTTCTGAGCGAGGAGCTGCCTGAACCCTGCCAGTCTGAACTTGACATGAGAGAGGCAGAAAGGAACCTCCTCCTGCAAGGCTTTGCTTTTCTTTGTTAGGGTTCATAGACCCCGCCGTGCGAAGGACTGAGTCCCTGTCACTGCTTCCTGCACCCAGAGGCCTGTGCTCTCTCCGACGGGCCCTAACACGTCCCACGGACCGGCTAACACCCCACCTGCTACGTGGCCATGAAGACTCACAGGAGAAGACAAGGAGGGCCCCGCCTGCCCACAGCAGGATCCACACGGGCCTGGCAAGGTGTGAGGCCGGTCACAGCACGACAGGTGGCCAGCAGAGTCACAAGTCCCGATGGGGAGCCTCTTACAGAAACGCAGCTCACCCGGGAAACACGTGGCTCACACAGGACCACGTGGCCCCTGCCAGCGCCGGGCCTCTGGCCGTGGGACGATGTGCAGAACTCGCATGGCCTTGTGGGGAGCAGCCCGGGGGGACCGCGGAGGCCGCGCAGAAGCCTCAGATGATGCAGTCCACGCATGTTCAGGACCCTATGTGACGGACCTTAACTTTTGCTATGCAACGTGGGGAATCCATCACCACACAAGGAAATAAATACCACCAGCAATCTGCATGAGCTTGGAACCAGCCTGTAATGTATTGTACACCGATGACACAAACAGATCAGTAAAACATGGGGATGACTGGGGTGATTTCGGCACCGGGGCTCTAGCACGCCGACCAGCACACGGGGCGCCCGATCTCGAGGCTCTGGCGGCAGGGCGGGGAGAAGGGTGCGCAGGTCTGACAGCAGCCGCCTGCTGGGCACCAGGCTTCGGAAGGAAATGGATCTGGACTCCACGGACCTCTCGTACTCCCTTGTTCACAGAGGTCCCCTCAAATAGGGATGGTCCCTGAGCTGGCGGAGAGCCGCTGGGAAGCCACCTGTCAGAATCACATACAGCAGGACTAGTTTCGGTTCAGGGGAGAGGGTCTGGCCTCCCGCCTGCTTTTGGGGGATCCATGCTTGCCATTTCTGTGAACCTGGAGCTTTGGTGTGTTTGCACCTCCCGCAACCACGGTTGTGCCAATTGTTCCGAGGGTGTCCTTGGCTCCTGCAGGCCCTCTGCCCTCGCCAGTGGAAGTGCCTGGGAGTTCATATCCCTCCACGCAGCCCTTCACCAAGACACAGGCATCCTGTGTGGCCTCCTTCCCCCTGGCCTCTGCCCGTTTCTCTAGGGGACAGACACTCCTAATAGTGTCTGAAAACAAACCTGCATGTTAGGTTCTGCTTCTGGGCAACGTGTCCTAAGAAAAAAGATCTGGGGACGTATCCAAGACCTGCACGCAGAGGGGACAGCACTGTGTGGTTATGAAAACACACAGCAGCCGCAGCTACTGATTTGGGGACACCTTTAATTCATACTGTCAGGGGCGCCTGGGTGGCTCAGTCAGTCAGGCATCTGCCTTCAGCTCAGATCATGATCCGGGGTCCCGGGATCAAGTCCCTCATCAGGCTCCCTGTTCAGTAGGGAGTCTGCTTCTCCCTCTCCCCTGCTTGTGCTCTCTCTCTCTCTCTCTCTCTCTCTCTCTCTCTAATAAATAAATACAATCTTTAAAAAAATTACAAAAAGTAAAATAAAACCTACTGTTAAGTGAAAAAAGCAAGGTGCCTAAGAGCGGATAGAGTATCCTTGTTTTTTGAAAGGGGAGGGATTGAAGTTACCTTGTATGTGTTTGGTGTCCACCCCGAAAACCAGCAGAAACGAGACATTGACAAAAGTGTCTAGGACAGTAAGCGGACGCAAGTGTGCGTGTGCGACTCTCTGTGGGCTTAGGTCACTGATTCCGACGGGTGTCCACCAATCTAAAAAGTAAACTACAGACTCCTGGGCCCCATTGTCCAGGGGCCTGCTGCAGCCGGCCTGGGGTGAGGAACCGGCATCGTGAAAGGCTCCACAGCCGCCCGACGCTGCACCAGGCTTGGGGACCTTGTTCTGAACGATTTCATCAAGAGGCCTGAACAAAACCCACCCAGCAGCCAGCAGCTGAACGCCCAGGTGGTGCTGCTTTCCGAGACACATGCCAGCCCTCCCTGGAGGCACAACTGAAGGCCTCCTTTCATTCCTGGCGACCCCCAATGGCGCATGAGAGCTGGGGGCTCCCGGCTGGAAATCAGCCTCCTTCGCCGGCCTCCGTGGTCCCTTCAAGCCCAAGCTTGCGCCACATCCCGGTTGCCACAGCAACGGCAGACACAATGGTTTCTGTGCAGTTCGGGTCTATAAATAACTTCTGGATCAGTCGTTGAGGTGTGAACGGGGTGGGCTCGGCAGGGCGGTTCGTGGTGGTGGCAGGCCGGGCCACTGTCCACAGGAAGCGGCCACACTCAGGAAGCAAGGATGCAGCCCTCTTCTGTCCCTCAGGGCCGGGGTGGCCTCGCCCCATCCCGCAGCCATTTCTGCTTCAGAGAACGTATCTGGGGCTATTCCATCTCGTCCGTGAACCCCAGCGACGTTGCCAGCCGAGCCGGCTGCGTGGTGGCAGGGGGTGACGTGCGTGTTCAAAACCCTTCCGGGGCCCTGGGGATTAAGGAAGCCTCAAAGGAGCACAGGCATGGATCTCAGTGTTTCTGAGCTGGCAAGGATAGTGCCTGTTGACCACGGTGAAGACCTGGAACAGCCTCGTGTCTTTGTGGAGCAAGGGGTGGACACATTCCGCCTGGTACGCGGAGACCAGCCACCAGCTCGCGATCAGAGAAGGCAGGAGTGCGTCTGTCCGAGGTGATCCAAACAGGCTCCGGGACGAATGAAGGAACGAGAACAAGGTGCACGGATGCTCCCATTTGTGTAAGAAGAGACGCGTGCCGTGTCGTAAACATGCACCTGTGTGTGCACACGTGTTCACGGGTGCACGTACACACACATGCGTGGATAGAGACCATCTCTGAAAACACACAAGAAATGGATGACCTTGCTAATTAGCTCTGGAAAGGTGGTCCTGGCACCCTGAAGGTCGGGGGTAGGAGACTGGGTTCACTGCTAACCTCACTGCAGCGTTCGCGTCTTGTTTTATCACTTGCATACATTAATTTTTCAATTGAAAAAAAAAGATAAACGGCAGCATGGAAACTAAGAGTGAAGGGCAGAAAACAAAAGGAGCCGGAAGGAGGGGGGAGCCCGAAGGGAGGCAGGAATCTTCATTCCTTCCGGCTGGCAGGGGTGCGGGCTGGGAGGACAGGGGACAGGAGGCCCAGCGGGGTTTCAGCCTGGGCCCCCAGCACAGGCAATAAGCATGCACATCAGGCCAGAGAGTGCTTCTCTCCGCCGGTGTCGGCCCCTGAGCTGGTAGTAAATGCAGCCAAGAGGCTGCAGAACAGAACTCTGTTCTGTCCACCCGTGCAGAGGCTGGGGTTGGGGGCACTGGAGTGGCTGAGCGGGAAGCAGCTGTCCCGGCAGCGGCAGCCCCGCTCAGCCCAGCCGCAGGCCCCCAGGCTGGTGTCTCTGCCGACTGGCTAAGCTCACAGCGAGGGAGAATCGGCGTCAGCGGTGCGGGTCCAAGGGGAAGCCTTGCCAGACCCCGAGGATGCGGGAAGCCTCCTCTTTATGTAATTCTGTTATTTTTTGTTTTTAATTTTGCTTATTTATTTGATGCAGAGAGATCGCAAGTAAGCAGAGAGGTAGGTAGAGAGAGAGGGGGAAGCAGTGTCTCCGCTGAGCAGAGAGCCTGATGCGGGGCTCGATCCCAGGACCCTGAGATCATGACCTGAGCGAAGGCAGCCGCTTAACTGACTGAGCCACTCAGGTGTCCCAAGCCCCCTCTTTAAACAAAAGTGCTGGATGCAAGAGAATCGGTTGGCAACGCAGGAAGAAACTGTCATAATTTCCACAACAATTCATCTCATGCTTTTGCAGTTTCTCAGCTATGCTTGCTAACGTGCACGAAGCCGCAGCAGCGTGGGGACCCGGGCCTTGTGCGCAGTACCAGGGCGATGGCCAGCCCCTCGTGCTGCCCACGCTACACGGCCCCGCCCCAGCCGCTCACGACCCTGCCACAGACAGAACTGGGCACCCCCCCATCCACCAGTTGAACCCCTAACCCCGGCGTGGCTGAACGTGCAGCAGCGATCAGAGATGTAAGGCGTTCCTAAGGGGCCCGAGCCGAGAGGATCAGAGACGTCGGACAGCGTGCCTGCTCCCTCCATCGCACAAGGGCGCAATGGGAGGGGGGCAGCCTGCAAGCCAGAGTCCTCCCGGAAACCGCGATCTTGGACGACTGGCCTCCACGGTGTGGCGTTTTGTTCAGGCAGCCACAGGACGCAAGCAGCCCGCGTCGTGCAGGTGGGGAAACGGAGGTGTGGGGAGGGCTGGGCCTGGGAGGTGGGCTGAGGAGCCCAGGCTTTTAATTACACAGAGTGGGGCATGCTCTTTTCTTTATTTTTTAACCTCATACAGCAATATGTTAGAAAAAGTCTGGAAACTACCAGATTAGAAAGAAAGCATGTGAGACTCTGTGCAGTGAAGAATAACTACCCCAGTGATGTCCACGTCCCAAGTCCCCGGAACCCGTGAATATTTACTTCGCTTGGCAAAGGGACCCGTGTAGATGTGATGAAGGGTGTCGAGATGAGTGGATTGTTCTGGATGATTCAGCCAAGCCCTAAATGCAATCCCAAGTGTCCCCAAGAGAGGCAGTAGGGGGGTAAGACAGGGGCAAAGACGCTAAGCTGCAGGCTGGAAAGATGGAGGGAGGAGCCACAGGCCAGGGAGCACGGCACCTCCAGAGAACACATCCACCTCCAGAGGTCCAGAAGAAACGCAGGCCTGCAGCCCATTTGCAACTTGGGGCCCCCAGAGCTTTAATACAAGGTTTGTGGCAGTCTGTGACAACGGCAGTAGAACACTACCCAGAGTAAAAGCTGCAGAGTTCGGGGTAGGTTATCAAGGGGAGGGTACAGTTGGGAAAAGGAACTGAAACCCGTGGGCCTAGGTATCTGCCCCTCCTTGAAGTGACCTGGCAAATCTGCAAAGGGCTTTGGCCCACAGTGTGGCAGGAGCGACGTGCGACCTCTGACCTCAGTTTCGAGGGGCCCTGCGGTCCCCACTCCCAGTCTCTTGGATGGCTGCAAGGAGACCCAATCTGCAGATGGAAGATGAGGCCATGGGAGCAGAGGAGAGGCAAGCGAGCCACACCCACCGCCAGGCCTGCGGCAGCGGCCACCCCTGACCGCGCAGCCCCGGTGAGCCACCAAACCACTACAGCCACGTGAGTGATCCCACACCATCCCATGGAAGAGTCACCAACTGAGCGCAGCCCAAACGGCCCTGCCTGAGGATCAGGAACGTGTAAATGCTGGAACCAGACCCCACCCCTACCAGACACCTCCCCATCATTCTCCACCTCTCTGTCCTCAGTGCCGCCCTCACTCCTGCCCGGTTCAGCAACAACACCAGACAGAACCCCCGTTCAAGCTGCTCATCCTCACCGCAAGCCTTGGAGGTGGTTGATGGCGGTATCACCATTTGACAGACCGGACACCGAGGCCAAGAGCCCACGATCCAAAATCTGGTGAGAGGACGGAGTGGGCTTCAAACCCACATTTATCTGACACCGGACCCACTGTCACAGAGTCTCTTGCAGGTGTGCTCCGCTCACTCATTCATCCAAGATAAGTTTATCGAGAGTCTTTTATGTCCAGTGCTTGGAAAGACAAACAAAAGAGACGTGGTCCCTCTGTGAATAGCTATTCAAATAGAGTCGCTGTCTACGGTGATTCTGGGCTTTGCATTCGTTTCAGTGATGAACAGTGTGGACAAGAAAGTGGCTATTTGTTCCGAGGATAAACTAGGATTGTGCTCAGCTGTCACACAAAACCCACTCCCGTGGCTTGTCCAGCCAAGCTGTCGTTTCTCTTGTAAGACCCTGAAGACAAGAGTCCTGGGTGGACAGCAACGGGAAGGCATCATGTGTGTCTTTCTGCCGCTCTGTCCATTGCCAACACAGGGTTTGTGGCTGTGGGCTTGGCTTCTGCCGGGCTGGCTGGGGACATGTGCCCACTGCCGGCCTGATCCCCATGGCTGGAGAGATCGTATGTTACTGGTGGCCCAGCCTGGGTCATGGGCTTCCTCTGTGAACAGAGGATGGGACTGTCAGACAGAGGTGGTGGGGGGAGCGAGGGAAGGAGTTATAGGTTCTGTTTTCCCAACATCATCTTCCAACCACATGCCCTTTTGATCGTGGAATTTTTCTGCTCCTCTCCCAAAAGAAGTGGGGACTAGATCTCTTTCCCTTGAGTTGGGGCAGGCTTGTGAACATGGTCAGAGTAATTCTATCCCAGATCTGGCACTGGGTCATAGAGGGGATGCACCTTCCACCTGGTTCTCTTGGGCTGCTCGCTCTTAGAAGCCGGCCCCCATGGAGAGGTCACATGCTGGTGCCTGGGTGAGGTCCCATCAGGCCTCCCAGTGAGAGAACGTTCTGCAGATCTCAGCTTCCAGCCACCGAATCACCCTCAGGCGCCAAGCTGGCCCACCTGAGTCCACATGGAGCACAGACCCGCTCTCCCTGCCAAGCCCTGCTCAGATTACAGGCTTGTCACCATGCTGCACGATTTCCTTTTCTCCTCTGGAGACCAGGTCTGGGGTAGTTGGTTGGCAGCATCAGAGAAGGAGAACAAGAGGTGTGCACGGGTGAAGGACAGGAGGCGGCGAGGGCCGAAGGGCAGCAGGTGCACGGAGATGGAAGGAGAAAGATAAGGAGATGCCAGGCTCACCGGCAGCAGAGCAAGGGCGCGGGGCCTGGCTGGGCCTGTTTCTCTCAAACGTGACAGAATCTGAGCTGACCTTTTGGTTGCAGGCTAGCTGGACTCGAAGAAACTCAGAGACGGTATTTCCGGGACCAGTGGAGAGTGAAGCGTGAGATTTGTGAGATTAGCACCGGGAAACGTTTGCTCCCCACCCTGCCGGGCTTCCTCTCCGACCAGGTGGGACCGCACCCACCCACAGTCTTGCACCAGCTCGGGCCTTGGGCGCAACCCATCCTGGGGACCAGCGGCTCTGTGATGGACCGTGCTCTGGGGCCTCCGTCTAAGTCCTGCCGCTATTCCCTTGGCTCTAGATCCGAGTTTTTAATTACTGGACATAACCTTGTTAAACTCTTGTCATTCCTAATTATTTTTTTCTGTAGATTTAAGTTTTTTCTTTTTTAAATAATTTTTATTTATTTGTCAGAGAGAGAGAGAGAGAGCACAAGCAGGAGGAGCAACAGGCAGAGGGAGAAGCAGGCTCGCTGTGGAGCAGGGAGCCCAATGCAGGGCTCAGTCCCAGGACCCTGGGATCATGACCTGAGCCGAAGGCAGACGCTTAACTGACCGAGCCACCCGGGCGTCCCTGTGTAGATTCAAGTTTTTAATAGTCGTATCATCTGAGAGTACTGATGGCTTTGTTTCTTCCTTTCCCACTCTGAGAGTTTTTCTGACTTTTCTCATTTCCTAGGCTGGTAGCTCCCCCCGTGCAATGTTGAAGGATCCTTGCCTTGTCCCTGATTTTAAAGACACTGCTTCGAATGGTATTTAGAATGCTAAAGAATTTAGACACTGCTAAGAATGGTATTTACTAAAGCATTTTGGTAGGTGTGCTTTATGATATTAAGAAAGGTTAGCTGCATTCTTCTCAAGACATTAAAAAAATTTTTTTTTAATTTTTACCTTAATTAAGCTCCATGCCCAACATGGGGCTTGAACTCATGACCCGGAGATTAAGAGTTGCACACTCAGCTGACTGAGCCAGCCAGGCGCCCCAGCTAAAGTTTAATTTTGTTCTTAATTTCCCAGTTTTTAAGATAAAAGGAGGTTGAGTTTTAGCCATTGCTCTTTCCGCATTGGTGTCCTTTAATCTGCTCCTGTGATAACTGATGTTTACAGATTCTCACGTATTAAATCATTCTTGTCTCCCTGGTGTAAATTTACATTTGTTTTGAAGCATTATCATTTTATACATCAAAGACTGGACTTGCCAATATTGTAAGATTTCTGGGTCTATGTTCCTGGGTAGTGTTGATGTCTAATTTTCCATTCTCACGCTATTGGTGTCAGTATTCTTTTAGCATTGGGATTACTCTGGCTTCAGAGACTGAGTCTGGAAATAGTGCTCCTTTCTGGACTCGCTGGAAGTTTGTGTCCGACCACGATGGTGGACTTTAAAGGTCTGGTAGAACACCATCTGTAACACACACCGGGCCTGGGGTTTTCTCTGGGAGGGTTTGGAACGACTGTTTGGTGTCCTTTGGTTGCAGGACTGTTCAGACTCCCTCCTCCTTCATGAGCCGGTTTTGGCTGATTCTGTTTTCTCGAATACCGTGTCCATTTCCTTGCCGCCGCCTTGTTTGGCCAGCTCGAGGGGACGGTGCAGCCTCTTGCGTCTGAGCTGCTCTCAGCTCTCGGGGAAACCCAGTCTCCTTCTGCTCCTCTCTCCCTATGTTGGCACCTGAATCAGTATGAAGTGGGCTGCAGGCAGCAGAACATTGGGCTAAGAATGGCTTAAACAACAAAGAATTTTTATGATTTAATGGGAGCAGTCCAGAGTCGGGCAGCTCCAGGGCTGGTGTGGGGGACAAGGGTGCCACCGAGGACCCTGCCTCTTTCTTTTTGCTCCGTCATCCCTGGCGCATCCGTCTGCACACGGAACATGACGGCCACTGTTGTGTAGGCATCATGTATGTGGATGTGGAATCACCCAGGAACGGGCGCATCTCGGGCTTTGCAAAACTTATTATGGGGAAGGAAAGCATTCCCCCAAAGCAGCCCCCACACCAGGCCTTACTGGCTACAGGGTCCGGTCCCGACGGAAGTCCCCACCTCTCCAGCGGGTGGCCGGCCCTGTGCAACCAGGAGTGGGGAGGGGCGCCGGGCAGAAGACTGTGCTGCTCCAGCGCCTTCGGGCTTCGCCCATGGGTGGTCTCACCTGACCCCTCCTGACCTCTCTGGCCTGGTGCCACCCAGGTCAGCCCCACGGAAGGTACTGGCACCCACGGTGTGCTGCTTAATGTTTGACAACAGGCTCTTGGGGGTGGGTGGGGGAGCCCTCACTGGAAGGTTTGCAGATTTCCAGGGTGTAAAGACACCCACTTTGGTCGATTTCAAGCTACTGATCAATGTCATTGACTGCAGAGCTGGGAAGAGATGCGCACAGGCCAGCTCCAGAGTACTCCTCCCTGAAGCCGCCCGGATCCTACAGGTGGGAGCTGGCTAGAAGGGGACGCTCTGCCCTAGCCAGAGAGCAACAATTAGGCATTCAAGGGGCTGCCCTCGGACGAACGAGACCATGCACTGAACATCTCCTACGGGCTAGCTGGGTACAAAACCTTATGTAGATTCCTCCTAACCGTCCATTTGCTCGATGAGGAGACAGAGATGCAGAGACAGCAAGGCACACAGGGTCCCAACCCAGGCTTGTTCCATCCATGCCCTTCCACCCCGACAAAGGCCCGGGTGTGGAAGAGACTCAGCTCACTCTCGTCCAGCACCTGGGACGCACCAGGGGTAGTGTTCTCAAAGTGGAGACCTATTCCTAAGAGCCCAAACTGTGGGACAAAACAAGTGTCCAGCAACTAATAAACGCATCAGCAGAGTGTGGTCTACCCAGTGGACTGTTGTTCAGCCACGAGAAGTAATGAAGCCCCGACTCGGGCTGCCATGGGCATGAACCCAGACACGCTGCGCTGAGCGAACACAGTCAGGCATAAAGGACCGGGCGACATGATTCCACGTACGTGAAATGTCCAGAAGACACAAATCTGCAGGGACGGAAAGTACATCAGCGCTTGCCAGGGGCTGAAGGGCAGGGCAGCGGGGAGTGATCGCTACTGGATATGGGGCTTAATTGGGGTGATGAAATTCTGGGAGTAGGTAGCGATGATGCTTGTGCGACTGTCTGAATATCCTAAAAGTCACCGGATTATAAAGCAAACAAAGTGCAGGATTAATTATAAAGGGATTCTGCACACACAGACACACACACACACACACACACACACACACGCATGGGCGTGCACACCCAGCTGAGGCCTTCTACAAACCTCTCGTGATCACTGAGTGGAACTGGCCAAGTTGCCTGGGGTCCTGGGCTAAGGAAGACCGTCACATGCATGTTTCCCACTAAGTCCCTCAACCCCCCTGCGGGTAGGTCAGATTATTAACCCCATTTCACAGGGGAGAAACGGAGGCTCAGAGTGAAATTAAGCAACTGGGCAGTCGACAACAAGAGTCGGGACTTGGACCCTGGTCCATCGGACTCCAAAATTTGTGTTCCAGATGCTTCACTGTCGTAAAGTGAGGTCTGGCTTGCTGGGGGAGTCCTCTTTCCTACTCCAGGATGCTGGTTTGGGTGACTCTGCAGCTTGCAAGGCTAGCGATCCTAGGATCAGACTCCCATCTCTCAGCAGGAAAGACCGAGTGCTGGAAGGGGGCCCTCCGTTGCAGGAAAGAAGCCTGTGCTAAGGGGACATGGTTCCTGCTCTGAAACTCAGTTCCGTGGCTACACCGCAGGGTGACCTCTGTAAGCCCCACTCCATCTCCAGCCTCCTTTTGCTGACCTTAAAAAAGAAGGGACCCCACACATCACTGGTCCTCAACAGGGGCACTGCTGCCCCTTAAGGAGTATTCTGGAAATTTGCAGGGGTTCCGTGAGTGGGAGAGTTCCCCAACACGGAGAATCCCCCAACCCCTCCACGTTCCAGTGTCCCACCCGACCTTCATGGAAATGAAAGATGCTCTTATAATTGACAGCTCAAGAACCTAGCTCCGTTTCCTGCCTGTCCGCTTTTTGCAGAGACGCTGGGTCGTCCAGGACCACAAGGACCACCCAGTCAAGGGGAAATCGTCGCTTCTATTTGGACTTGGCCAAGAGTCGGTCACCATTTCGGAAAATCACAGCGCTGGCAGCGATGCCTTCACCGTGTTTGAGCCTCCGTGGGACACACCCGTGTCACTAAGCTTCCCCCTCCTGAGCAAGTGACAGGCCACCGTGCTGTCTAGGCGGGTCAGCCCCACACGCTTACCTTTGAAATCCGTACTGTTTTATTTTAGAGGACCTTTCCTTTATGTTACAATTAGGGCCTCACGTTCACTGTTTTTTTGCAGCGGGTGCATGGATAGATTAGGTGTCCTATGAGTTTCATTTCAGCATAAGAAAAAGAGCATTCATAAAAATTTTTAAGGTGTTCATCGGGGCTGAAATAGGTCTGGGGACCACTGAGCTCTGTCAGATTTCTTCAGATTCCTTCTAGCTTCTAAATAATGAAACCTGACCTCGGAAAACATTTTGCACAATTCTAATAAAACCGAGTGTGGGGCGCCTTTTAAACAATTCTGAACCCGTCGCTGTGTCCACGTGCGTCCAGGAGCTGATTTCACTGAGCTGACCCTGTGGACTCCTGAGAAGCTTCCTCTGTCCCCGCGGAGATCACCAGCCCGGTAACCCACACGCACACCCAACTTCCCTTGTGTGCTTCCTTCTCACCTCAGGAAAGAAAAAAGCCGATACCCCCGACTCAGACTCCTTCTTACGCCATTTCTTTGTGCTCTGACAAGTTCAGTGCCAACCTGGAAGGTTTACCGAAAGAAAAAATAATAATAAAAATAAATAGAAGATGACATCCGGCGAAGTCTTTGGTAACAAATTTTGCTGTGCCCGAGTGAGTTCACACCGGGCGACATTCTTTCCTATCAATTATTGCTCCCAGGCTTAGCTTCCCTCTTCTCTCCGCGAGCTTATTATATTTTAACGGCAGCTAGCAGAAGGGTTTGGGCACCGCCTTTCCCATCTGCGTGGAACAGAATGTTCGGAACGGGTGGTGTCAGAGATGCCACGCAGAACTGGCAGATGTGCCAGGGAGAGGAAGAAAGCAAAAGGGAGGCGGTGAGGAGCAGAACCCACCAAAGCCAAGCAGCGAGCAGACTGTGAGGAGGGGTGCTCTGGGTGGAAGAGTCCCCCTCCCAGCATTCGAATCTGCCTGAAACCTCAGAACGCGACCTTGTTTGGAAACAGGGTGTTTGCAGGTGGATCGTTAGGTTCGGAGGGGGTCGTAGGGGATCCGGGTGTGTCCTCACGTGGGCCCACTTCTTGTGAAAGGAGGACAGGACACAGACACAGAGGAGAGGCAGCAGGTGGAGGGGCACGGCCACGAGCCGTGGAACGCCAGGAGCCCCCAGAAGGTGGAAGAGGCAGGAAGGACCCTCCCCTGTAGCCTCCAGAGAGAGCACGGCCCTGCCCACACCATGACTTCAGACTCTGGCCTCCGGACTGAGAGAATATGTCTCTCTGGTTTGAAGCCCTCCAGTCTGAGGTCCTCTGTACGGTAGCCACAGAAGTCTCCCAGTCCTTACGATGAGAACCGAGAAGGTAAGTGTTGTGGACTGAATGTCCACAAATTCTTATGTCGAAACCCTACCCCTGATGTGACACGAGGAGGTGGGGCCTTCGGGTTGTGCTTAGGGTTAGATGAGGCCATAAGGATGGAGCCCCGGGCGTGGGACCAGTGCCCCTCCGAGAGTTGGGAGGGGTTTGCTGCCCCAGCTCTGCCCCCCATCCCAGGAGGATACAGTCAGAGGTCACCAGAGCCCCACCGTGCTGCACTCTGACTCCAGAACCATGGGAAATAAATGTGCCGTTTATAAGCACCCCCCCATCCCCGTGTGTGGTATTTTGTTGGAGCAGCCCAAGACAACCCAGATAATAAGTAGGCTGACCCCCATCCCCTCCATTGACCCGTCATCTGCCAAATTGATTCTGAGAACCGGAATGGACTGTGGGATGGAGCAAGGACGTGCCGGGCTCTTGCCTTGCTGAAAGAGTTGGGGTTTATAGACTCGCTGAGCCCTGGGAATGTGTCAGCCCCAGCTGGTCGAGCCCCTTCCTTCTCCCCACCGGGCACGCTTGATACCAACATGGGTCAGCATTTACCAAGTCCTTCCTACAGTCCTGGCACCAGCCAAGTGAAAAATACGAATACTGACACCTGCGGTCTGTATAATCTACTGAGAAGATAATTCTGTTCATAAATAGAATGTGTTGACTCCATCTTTTATCCTGAAAACAACTGTATTTCATCAAATATTAGACACCAGTAGTTGTAAGACATGCCATTAAGTTCTATACTATCTAGAATCAAAGACACTTCCAGGGAAACACGTCCTCACTCGTAAACACATCCCAACTTCAGAGATGTTAACATGCGAATCTTCGAATCAATGATATGTGGTGCTATTGTCAGCCCTATTTTATGGATACGAAAATGGAAAATCGAGGCCAAGGTCAGGCCACTCTTAAAGGGCAGGCCACGATGAAAGCCACTGGAAGTTTGGCTCTGGGGCCTGAGCTCTTAGGATACACTCTGCAACTCCCGCAGGGAATACTACCAACTCTGCAGCTTTGAGAGCGTTAGGCGGAGTCTCCTGGCTGTCACTCAATGGCCGTTCTCACCTTTTTCTTTGAAACCTTGGGTTTCAAGGGGCACATGGTCACTGGTTATGAACTACATTTCCCAGACTCCTTTGCAGCTAACTGGGCCCATGGGACTGAGTTCCAGCCAATGGGATGTAAGCAGAAGAAATGAGTAAAACTCCTGGGCCTTGGCCTTACAAAGAGGAGGGGAGGCCCTTTCTCCTCCTCTGGCTTCCCTCTGCCCTGGCTGGAATGCAGACGCGCTGGCAGGAGCTGGAGCAGCCGTCTTAGATCTCAGGGTGGACACTACATACTGGGGTTGGCAGCGCAACAAGACAAAATATAAAAGAGCAGCTAGGGTTGTCATGTTAACCTGAATTGTTTAGTCTTGGGCAATTGTAAGGCAGAGAGAGAAACCTCTTCCTTGGTTAAGCCACTGTTATTTTGGCCTCTGTTCTAGCAGCCAAGATGTAATCCTAATTAATACACATCATTGTGTGCCGGATGCTGCCCGGGAGGCTCAGTCTCTGCCCTCCAAGAGCTGTGGGCTCACCGAATGAGAATGTATATAAAACACCCAGTGCTGAGCCCAGAGCAGGCGCTGGGGAAAGTCGGTCCCTCACACAAACACAGGTAACTGAGGCATCCGTCTGCATATCGTGACCTTCTCCTGCTTTCTCCAAACCCCACCCAAGTACAGCTGGAAAAGCAGCATGGCTCTCAATTTGCTGGGTTCCTTTGCACAGGTCCCTACCACGTGCACCTTCACAAATAAAACATTTTCTCGGCAGGCAGAGCAATTCGGGAGGAAACTGTGGGGTTGCCTTGACACCCCAGGATAGTGACCCCTTCCTTGAATAGCTGCATCCCACTTTTCCTTCCCGAGCCACCCCTGGCCAAGTCCCTGTGGTCCTCACCAGGCTGGCTATCTTTGCACCCCGCCCTTCACCAGGCCAGAGCGTGGTTCACGACCCTGCCGGAGGGCTGGGGCTCTGCACCTCTCTGGCCACAGCAGCTGCTTCAGATGAGACTTGTGCCCAGGGTGAATCAACTGGCATCTTTACCAGGAACTGATATTGGATGTTGGCGGAGGGGGGAGCTAGCCCCTCACTTGAGATCTGGAGCGTGGTGATCATGAGCCTAGTGCGGTTGCCACAGCGACGTAACAAATTAACCCAAACCTAGTGACGGAAGACCACCATCTCCTATGCTTATGGGTTCTGTGGATCAGGACGAAGCACAGTGTGGATGACCTCGCTGCTCCATGATGTCTGGGGCCTCGACGGGAAGTTCTGAAAGCTAGAGTCTGGAATTCCCTGAAGGCCCAGCCTTTCATGGGGGCAGTGGCGGCTGTCAGCAGGGGCCTCAGGTCCTCACCATAGGGTCCCTTTGTGAAGGCCAGCCTGGGCTTCCTGGCGGCATAGTTGCTGGTTTCCAAGGGCTAGTGTCCCTAGAAAGAGCGAGCCCGGTGGAAGCTAGTGCCTTTTAAGGCCCAGCCTCAGGAATTACATGTAACTTCCACCACTGTTTGTGGACTGAGGCAGTTCAAAAGGCATTCAAGGTCAAAAGGGGGGACCATACACCCTAGCTCCTGATGGGAGTACATTAAGGTTCCATCTTAGAAAAGCACGTGGGATGGGATGTGTGTAGATGTGGAAGTTTGGAATACACAGCAACGTGTCACCAAAGCCTAGAGCGACTGCCGCCGGTAGCCAAATATTGAGGCCATCGACAAAATGAGGCCAACACAGAGGAAAGCAGAGCAAAGAGAAGGAGAGCCCCCTGGATCCAGTTGTTCCTGAAGGTTGACTCACCTGTAGACTGTCTTTTCCAGGTAGTGAGCCAATAAACACTGCTTTTCCTTTAGAGATCTGGGTAGAATTTCTATCATTTGCAGTCCCAAGCAACATACAGGCTGTAAGCACGAAAAGCTTGGCCAAGGCAGGACTCCAGCAGTTAGCAGCATGAAGCACTAGCCCGTGCTTTGAAATGACATGTTTTTCTCTGCTCTTGGCTAACCAGAGTCCCCAGGCCAGCATCCCCAGTATGAACTTGCCACTCCCTTTAGACGGCAAGAATTGATGACAGTCAGTTTTTTACTTGGCTTGGGCTTAAGCAACCAAAATGTTCCCTTTTGCCACGAGTACAAGACAGGGTAGCATCTGGAAAGCACTGTCCAAGTGACCCAGATCAAGGTGATCGTCAGCACAAGAGAGAGCAACCTTGGGGCCTGGAACATTCCTCCAGGCTGGTCCTGCAGGGAGATGCCAGGCCTTGGGCTCTGTAGCTGGCATCTGCTCTGGGCTAAGCATTGGTGTCTGCCCACCTTACTCCCAACCTTTGCAGTATCCTGCAAGGGCGGTCTCATGTTACAAAGGAGGAAACAGAGGCAGAGGGAAGCTACGCAACTCGCCGGAGATCCACACCAGGAAGCTGTGAAGCCAGACGTGTGGGTTTCTGACTGCCTGAATTCTTTCATGCCAAGCTGGTGGGGCTGGGAGGAAACTGGCGCAGGGCGTTCTAGGTGAGGAGGACCACATGCTTGCCTCTGCGAGGGGAGGGAGGACCGGCAAGTCAGTCACGTGGCCGGAGCACAGAGGGGAGGGGCTCATCACGGGAGCAGATGCTGACGGAGGGGGCTTGCTGGTGGTCAGAGAGGCAAGGACTGGCATCCTGCCAAGGCCATTCTTTGGTGACCTGTGTGTAAATTGAGGCCTGGCAACTCTGAGCAGGGTTTCAGTTGCTGGTTGGCGGCTGCGGACCGGCTCCTGCTTGCCAGCCTCTCTGTTTGGCACTTGGCTGGGTAGACAGCAATGAGTCACACCCCGGTCCTGCCTGAGCCCCCCTCCCTCTTCCCGGGGCGCAGGCTGCCTGCCAATCCAAAATAAGCAATGCGTGGCCCGAGGGGTCAGGATCTGGGAGAGGAAGGAGCCCTGGGATAGGAACTAGTGCTGCGAGGGCCTGGAGTTTTGCAGGGTGGACCCTGGCAGGGGCCCCGGTCTTCACACACCTGTCCCGCTACACAATGTCAGGGGGCTGAGGTCCAGGGCCGGCTGTGCCTCCAGTGAACCATGTGACCCTGCACAAGTCCCTCCCTCTCTGACTCTCAGTTGCTCGTGTATAAAATGGAGCAAACTGATCCCCACAGCACACGGGTCTCCTCCGCCCCAGGCTGTTTGTTGATCCTACTCCTGGATCCTGGGCACTGGGCCGCTCCTATCTGACCCATAACCAGGTATCCATCTTTCCCTTCTGTTCTGTAAATGCACCCCTCTCTACCCAGTAACCCCCACCCCGAACCCAACATGGCTAGCAAGATCAACCCCCAAATCCTGAGTGACAGAGTGACCCAGCCAGGCATCATGCCCTGCCCCACACAACTGCTAACGTCCCAAAGGGGACTGGGATCCTCGCCTCGAAGCCCGCAGAGTGCTCTATCTGCTCCTGGCGGTGGCCAGAGCCCACCCAGTGTCCAGAGCGGGGGGCGGGGGGAGGACCCGCCACGGGAAGTGTGGCCAAGAAGCACCCTTACAGCCGGAGTGGGACCCTTTCCAGAAGTGGGATGTGGCCTCGTGTGTCAGAGCTGCTGGGGAAGGCAAGGCAGGATGTGACTAATGTCGGCCGTGGGTGTGACAGCCCGCAAGCCCGCCAGCCTGCAGCCTCATTGTTGGAGCAGAACAAATGCAGCCCCCCCGCCCGCTCCCCTGCCTGCTGCCGGCCCAGCCCTGCCCTGCGTCGGGTCCCCCTCCTCCCTTGGGGTATACAAACCCACAGTGCCAAGCACTTAAAAATAGCATCCTACCCGAAACGTAGGCATGAGACGGAACTCCAGAAAAGGAGAAAGCATCCCTCCCTTACTTGGAGCATGTGGACTCTGAGCGAGCTGTGCCTGGCGCTGACAAGGGACCTCTCTCCATGCCTTCTGTTGCGCGTGGGGAAGGGAAAGCCCATGTGGTGAGCTCCCCAGCCTAAAGCCAGCACCATGACTCCATGGGGTGGGGCATCACCCCTCCCAACCAGGGCCGCTCTGCACCCCGCCACGGAGGGGCTGACCTTGAGGAACAGACACTGGGAGCTACGCGTTTCCTACCTTTCTCCCCGAAGGTCACCACAGGCCGGCTGTGACCTTGACCTCTCCATCCAGCCTCTCCCGTTGGGTCAGTGACCCACCTGATTGCATTTCCTGCTGTAGGTTTTTTTTTTTTTTCCTCAGCATTGCTGATAATAGCAAGAAACCAGAAGGAGCTAAAGCATTCAAAAATAGGGGTCAATCAAGGTAATTATGGCGAAGGCGCCAAAGAATACCCTGTGGTCTTCCAGAAGCATCTTCAGAACGCCCCATTTCTTTGAGTCTGAGACACGGTCGTTTGTCACCCGGATTGCCCATCCCATAATCCCCTTCAGGGGAGAGAACGAGAGAAGCAGCAGCTGGCACGTTTCTTTTGACAATGATTCTAAAACACGTCCCTATTTCAGAAACATCAAAGTGTGGGAAAATATGCAATCTGGTGAAACGGAATGATTTGGAGAAAATGTTCTCGATACATTTTTAAGTTTAAAAGAAGTGGGTTAAGCAACATCACGCCTGGTCTTAAGAAAAACTAGCACGCACATACAGACGTACGCTGTGCTCATTCAACAGTGATTCGAGTCTGCGAAACACGCAAGTCTACAAACAGGCCCAAGGGCCACGTAACACAAGCTAGCAGCGTGCATCTCCAGGCACCGGGGCTGTGAGCGCTGTGGGTTCTCTTCCTTGATGTTTTCTGCAGTTTCCGATTTTCTGATTTCATAGTAGGGTGACTAAAATCCCAGGGGTTCCTGCTCCCCGCCACTCTCCATGTGTCCGTGCTTACCTGCGCTGAATGCCCTACAACGGGGACACATTCGGGCCTCACGACCACATGTGGCAGCAGGAATCTTTGCTCTTGCTGCAGGTTGGAACACGGACATTCAGACAGAGTAATTTTTCCGCCGTGGTGGAGCCCGGTTTCAAGCTCTGGTTAGCATGACTCCAGAGCAGAGGCTCCTGACCGTTCTATGCGGATAGGAGCTTCTCCGGGGGCCCTGCGTCTGCAGGCCACATCTAAGACGTCTAAGGACAGTGCCACCTCCCTGCTGGCCAGGAAGGGAGGCTTTGATGTAGAGCCCAGAGAGGGGCCCTCACGTGGCTACTGAAAGGCTGGGAGCTAGGGCTGGACCCTCCAGCCCCTTTGGTCCTGAGCCACTAACGGGGATTAAATGAGTGCGATCAGGCTGAGAAAACCAAGCCTCGCCCCAGGAGGTCAGCCCACCCAGCCCCTCTTGGAGGACGAAATAGGAAACGGATGTTCCCACAGCACCGTGCAAGCGGCAAGACCCACCTGCACCCCTTTCCACGATGTCTTCTCGTCCTGCTGAAAGGAGTCTCCGGCTCCCCCAAGAGATAAACATCCCTGACATCCTTTTTTCTCAGCTGGGCGGCCAGGGGAGCAGCTGGGAGCCCTCCAAGCAGAGGGGTGGGCATCATGCTTGTTGGCTGGAGCCCAGCTGAGAATCTTTTCTCTAGGACACCCTAAGAAACCGGTCCAAACACACAAAAAGGCTGCTGGGGAAACTGGTGGCCGGGAACCCAGGGCAGCCAGTGCAGGCCCAGAGAGAAGGATGGAGTCAGGAAATCCCAGTGTCACTGGTACTGGGCATCGCCGCCACCCACGGAGCTCCTCGAGGTGCCAGGATGCGCCTCCATGGCAACAAGCCGAGGGGGCAGGACGGTCCCATTGTCCAGGAGAGGGAAGCTGAGGCTCCGAGAGGTCAAGGACAGCGCCACAGCCGGAATGCAGCCTGAGCTCAGAACGGTGCTCTCCCAGGTCTTTGCAATGTCCTCGGGTCTCAGACGCCTTTGGGGACGCTGCGGAAGCCATATACTATCTGCTTTAAAACGAATGTGCACAGGCTTTTCGTGCAAAACATGGCAGTTAATTTCAGGGAGGTCAAGCTGTCCTTGAAGGCCCTTTAATAAGAAGGCTTCCCTGGCCAGTACGGTGGTCAGGGGAAGTGGGGGGGAGGGAGGATGCTTGTCTCCACCTGCTACCGCAGCCTTGAAGGCGAGAAGGACCCAGAACTGCTTTGTCCCTGTAGTGGCCCTGTGCTCGCAGGACCAGGACTCTGTGCCCGGTGGGAGCCAGACCTGGCCCCCTCCAACATTTCTGGTTACTGGGAGCTCCAGTCTCACCCCCATTTCTAAATTTGTAAGACCCGTATCAGATGTCGGACCTCCAGAACGGGGAAATAGGTATCTGTGTTATCTTAAGCTCTGGAGTCCTGTGGGTACTTTTCACAGCAATCACAGGAAGCCAAGGCACCTTCCCGAGAAACAAACATTTGGGGCTGCTTTCTCGGTCTCCCCGCACAGGGCCAGCAAGTCTACAAGCCTAGAAGCCAGCCCCATAGGAAAATTTCAGCTCTCCTTTCAGAGAATGCCAAGACGCCAGGTGACCCCTAGGAGAGCAGTCTGCTCCATCCGAACCCGCCGCGACCACACCCTAGTCGCTGGGAGAAACGGCCACTGCTCACGGGCGCCAGACACTCGCAGGCTGCTGTAGGCAAGGTCCCTGAGCCACACAGCAGCCCATTACGCAGACAGGTAAAGGGAGGTGCAGGGAGACTGAGGGGCGTGCCCAGGGCCACGCAGCCACAAACCCAGGTGCCCCAGGCGCCCCAGGCTCTGGGCTCTCCCAGCCCGCTCTCATTTCCAACACAGCCAACTGTGAATGAACCCAGACACAACGAAGGGGGTGCCAGCACGGTCACCGCAGGGCCAGGAGGGTGGGGGGCACGGGCAGTGCCGCGTGCAAGCCCAGGGAGTGAGGAGAAGGCCATAGTGGGGGCGCCCACCCCTCCGTTAGCCGTGGCAATGGGCCAGCGATGGTGACATAATCCCCGGGCTCCCTTCTCACCACGGACAGCCCTTCAAACATCCCAGAGGGGCTCACGGGGGACACAGAGCCAACGAGTCCCTCCCTCAGTCCAGGAGAACCAGCCACGGGGCGGATGGGAAGGCAGAAAACGCCCCCCAGAGGCCGCAGGGTCCATCCCCGCTGGCGAGGAGATGACCCGGGCAGACTTGGCCGCAGACAATGCTGGAAGGTGCTCAGGCGGTCACCTGGGCTGGCCGCGTGTGCCCAGCTGTGAAACACCTGACCACAGAGCACAGACGTGATCGCCAGCCGGCTCTGATGGAGTAGGACGGCACCCACCACGAGGAGAAAGGCTGACAGCAGCCCGGGCGTGATATGAGCCCCACCCACCCACACCTCATGCGGCGAGGCCGCAAAGCCTTGTGGCGACACAGCTGGGGTCGGATAGGTCGCAGTTAGGAATCTGGCATGACAGTACGCGAAAGCTGACCTCCTGAGCCTCACTGTCCTCCTCCGCAAACAGAACCCTTATATTGTGTTCCGGCTTCCACGCACTGCACGTCCATGGACTTCAGGACAGGCAGAAGGCATATCCTGATGGGTCAGGGGCCATCACGATGGCTCTAATCCTCTTGTTCGCGGTTACTTTCAGCACGGATGTGTGTGTGACACCACCTAGCCAATGAGCGGAGGGGCTTCGGTGAAAGATTTGCTTTTTCCTTAAAATTGATACACAAAGGAAGATCATCTTTCTCCTTCTGTTGGAAGCTGGGTGTGATGCCTGGAACGGCTGCAGTCACTCGTGAGCATGAGGAGAACCAGCAGGAGGTCCAGGCTGATGACCCAAGGATGGCGTATTGTAAGGACAGAGGAGGCTGGGTCCCCAACGGGATCCGTGAGCCAGGGCATGAACCGACCTGGAGGCTTCCTATCTCAGGACTTTTTGGCTTTTTGAGCTACTAGTTAGGTTACATGGATAACATCACACACTAACGTCAGAAGCATGGATGAATAGTGAATAAATGTATTACCGTTAAATGTTATCATACATTTACTATAGAGAGATGTAGTCAAACATAGGTGACCAAAAATATGAAGATGTTGTGAATCATACCAACTATTTTCTATGGTAGCAATCAGCTCCCAAGGGTAGGTTGATAAGTGGGTTGGCTGGGTGATCCCCAATGGCTCCTTCGCCTCTTTTCTCCTCTGCTAATTAAGAAGTTAACCTCATGCGACCACCAAATTCTTTTCCAGATCAAGTCTTTCCTGTCCTGGGACTCGCACTATGTTACAAGGAAATACTAACAATATTTTGGAGAAAAATTCCACTCCACAAGCACAAGGGTAGAAACATAATTACACATAACAAACCATCTGTGATAGACAAGATACTGTACTAATTGCAGACATTAGCATGATAGCATAATCTTTACAGAAGAAAAGAGAGCTTTGGAAGAAGCATTGCAAAAACTTATTTGGGAAGTCAGAATGACTATCAGCAAACACTTAGTGTCTCCTGTATACAAGGCGTCCGTCTAGAGCTGGAAACCCAAAGTGGCAAACACGTACCAGACCCAGCCCCTGTTCTCAGGGAGCTCGGAATTTAGTGAAGGCTCGAACAGATGTGTGTCGACAGGACTGACCTTCCCTTGGGACGCGCTGGCACGACCTTCCTGCGTTTTATAACCGGGGACGGCTCTGATGGTTCCGTACAGATGTCTGTGTGGCATGCTGTCCCTGCGCGGAAGAGAGAAAGTCTCAGCGCCAAAGAGCCAATGCGTGAAAAGAATCACACGTATGACATGGGGACCCGTGGTTTTAAAAAGTGTCAGCTACAGAAACGGCTCTTCAAAAAAACCAAAAGCTGACGTAAAACATACATAACATACGCAAGCTCGCAAACACACACGTGGATCCGGGCTGCTGTGGTTCACACGTGAGGGCAAGGCCTCCACTCGGTCAGGAAACCTCTAACGTGTTTGCAGCCCCACAGTGGCCAGGACAGGGGGTCCCTCCTTGCTGGCTGTGTGCAGAGGGAACACAGCCTCTTTATCTGAGAAAGGACAACTGAGAGAAATGATGTGAAGCATCCAGCCTCTGGCGGGTGCCCCACGGGCTGTGAGCTCCATGGCACCAGGGTCACCTGAGCCGCGTGGAAGAGATAGTCCACGGTGACCTTCCTCGTTACTCGGCCTCCAACCACACCATCTGGAGGGGACAGGGCAGCAGGAATGGGGACCAGGAAATCTTTGTTCCTGTCCTTCTCTCAGCATCGCTCTCCTTCCTCAAGGCCTGACTGCTTCCTTTGCCAGGTGAGGATAAGGATCTATTGATTTCGAAGGCATGTCACAGGGTTAAATGAGGCATGAAAGTGCTTTGTCCCCTGGCATTTCTGCCTTTCCTGCTTTTGGTGCCAAAACCTTTAGCTTGGCCAGGCTTGGCAGGAGGCACAGTGAGCTCCCAGCCTTGAGGTCTAGCTCTGTCACTTGCTAGCTGCCCGTCCTTTAAAAGTGACTTGAGATTCTGTGCCCTGTGCACCGAACCCACTGGAGAAATGGCGGCAAGTGTGATAACATCCTGTTGTTTTTGTTCGGTGACACGGAAACGGCTTGGGCCAACCTGGGGGGTTGTCTGTGCTGTACACACACACACGCACTAAAGTCGGGAGGACTCATTTGGCATCAAGAGCTTGACATGGAAGGCTTCTCTCCCTGGCCGTTTCCCCCGTTTACGGCACCAAGGCTGTGCTGGGACCCCCGCCTTCATCGGAACACAGGAGGAAGATGCTCCTGGAGGGGCCACCAGCCCCCACGTCTCGAGCCCCTGCTGAGCAGAATCTCGTCTCTTTCCCCAGCCACCTTTGGAAGCACATGCTTTTACCTCCATTTTGCAGAGGGAGGGGGGATATGGGGGAGGAGGCGAACTGCAAGCTGGGGGTGAGAGCCAGGATGAGAATCTGCCCCCTCTGCCCCCTGCAGCTCCTGCCCTTAAGCTCTCTGGTCCCCCGGAGGGAAGATGGGTTTGGGGAGGCTCCCATGGGCAAGCCACGGTATTGGCTAGGAATGCATTCAGCAGCAGGGAGCAGAAAGTCCAACTAATTTGAACAAACGGGGGGTTATTTTTCAAGCAAGAAGCTTGGTGGGGCAGCTGGGTGGCGCAGGGCACGGGTCTGGGCGAGTGTCCCTCGTGTTCCTTGCCGCGGGGTAACGGGATGGGAGCTGTGGCCCTCCAACGCCGTGGCTGCACCGCACCCCAGAGAGCGCAGGTGGGGGGGGTGAGGGGGTTTGCCTGGCACAGAAAAGCAGTTTTCCAGAAACCCCTTGTCAGGCTTTAACCTGAGTCTCATTGGCCAGAACTGGATCACAAGGTGACTCCTGGATATAAGGGAAGCCGGGCCTATAGAAGTTTCCAAACTTTTCAGAGAGAAAGAACAACTGGGAATGGCTTTCTGGTTGTTCACCAGCCATGTTGGACACGTACTGAGTGGCTGTCCCCACCCTTGCCTCGGAGACCAGATCTATGCCCGGCGGTGTTGTTACAGAGCACCAAGGCACAGGGGCCGGGGCGGGGGCAGGCGGTGCTTAAAACAGCAGAAATCTGTTCTCTCTCAGCTCTGGAAGCCACAAGCCCAGGTTTAAGGTGGTGCAGGGTCTGTGTCTCTCTGGAGGCTCTACGGAAGGTCCTTCCAGCCTCTTCCAGCTCCCAGGGGCTCCTCGCGTCCCTCGGCCGCGGCCTCGTCCGGCTCTGCCCCTGTCCTCACGTGACCTCTAGCCTGTGTGTCTCTTCTAGAAAGGTACCAGCCCCCGGATTAGGACCCACCATCACGACCTCATCGCAACCTGATCACATCTGCAAAGACACTATTTCCAAATGAAGTCACATTCACAGGTACTGGGGGCGAGGACTCCCAAGACTTCATTTTTGGGGGACACAACTGTCAGCCTTCTGTCTTTGGGAGGGAATGTAAAGGACCACACCTGTTTCCTTCAGAGGCACAAAGACGTCTTCTTCCAAGATCAGACCCTCCCCCCACCCCTGCTCCCACGGCCTCGGGGCGGCCTTGCCTCAGTAGGGGGTTTCTGGATTCCCCTTCTCTTCCCTTGTACCCCCTCTCTACCAGAGGCCCTCCAGAGTCCTCCGCTGCGGGAGCTCATCTCTCCTCCTCCTGCCTGAGGGTTTTCTTGGACACATGAATCCCAAAGACTGTCAGAGACAAAATGGTTTTCAAACGCCTGAACGGCCCTGCTCGATATGGACCTTACCTCCCACCTGCCACCTGGCACTTGCTGTCCATGTGGCTCCTCAGCGCTCAGGGCTCCTGGGGTTACTTTTCCAGGCAGGGCTCAGCTCCCCCCCCCGGCCCAGCACCGGCAGTGGTTACCTGTCCCCAGGTGACATGCCTGTGCAGCCAGAGTCCCTTCTGCTCTTGGAGGAGCAGCCCTGGGGCATGCGGCTTCACGACATGGGGGTGGGGTGAGGTGCAAGAAAGCATTACACCTGAGGACACTAACCCCACCTGCTAGCGCTTATTGAACACCTGCTACAAGCTAAGTGGTTCACGCCCACCTGCTCCGAGTCCACGAGGTAGGAGCTCCTGGCCCCCAAGCCACGGGCACCTAGAGCAAAAATCTTTGCTGCTTGCTTCCTTTGGGGGCGGGGGGCAGGATTCAATTTTCTGGGATGTTACCCCAAAGAGGGAATTCGTTATGTTAAAAGACTTTAGCAAGATTCCTCCTGGTCCTAAAAACCTATAATACAGCAGGATAAAATGTGGTTAGACCCATTCGGCTCCCTCGTCTTCAGTAACAGCTTGAGCACAAGAAAAGAGGACATGTGTCTGATTTCTATCAACCTCTGAAGCCACCGAGGACACCCCAAGCTGAGTTCATCTGGTGCCTGTGTGGCTTTGCAGGGGCCAGAAGATCGCATGGACAGGCGGCTGAACACGAGGGAGACAATGGGATAGTCCGATCCCACACCTTCATTCCCCCTCATCATTCTCGGCGTCCCCACCCCCAGACCTTCACCAGGAACAGAGGTATGTTAATTTGCGTGGCTGCAGAACCCCTTACCCCAAACTCAGAGGCCTGAATCAGTACTCGTGTGCCACCTGGCAGCTGCCCACGCCAGAAATCAGAACAGAGTCATCTAGGATCTCTGCTCAGGGTCTCAGGGGCAGAAATCACGGTGTCGGTGGCTGGGTTCTTGCCAATGGGAGAATCTGCTTACGAGCATGAGCGGGTTGTGGCAGAATCCACTTCCTTGAGGCTGAACGCCAAAAGTCCCTGTGTCCTTTGCTGGCTGTAGGAAAGGACCACCGTTTGTTTCCTTCCCATGTGGCCCTGTTAGTTTAATAAGCAGCAATGGCATCTCCCAACCTCCTGACCATTCTAACGTTGCTGACACCCCCATCTGCCACCCGCCAGAGAAAACGCTCTACCTCTAAGGTTCACCTGATTGGGCCAGGCTCACCCAGATAATCTGTGTGTGTCAGGGTCACCTGACCTGGGACTTTACATCTGCAAAATCTCTTCACTTAGACTAGTGTTTGGATAGCCAGGGCCTGGGAATCCTGGCGGGGGCAGGTGCGGGGAGGCATCCTTGGAGTTCTGCCTACCCTGGGAGGTCTTACAGGGAGAGCCTCAGGAGAGCTCCTACCCCCATCTCTTGGCAGGGGAGAACCATCTTCCTCCCTCTCTGGTATGAAATGGGCCCTTTTGGGGGGGCACAGAGGAATTTGTAGAAACTCACTCCTTACCCTGAAAAAAAAAAAAAAAACAGAACAGACCTGGCCTCCAAGGAGAAACGCAAATGTTCAAACTGAACAGCCCTGTCTTCTGCAGGCTGTGGGGCAGGCCGCCATTAGGTCACACTTGGAAGAGTTGGCCATCGGATTTTTTTCCTTTTTTCAGGACATTTTAAAGTGACAAGCTGTCAGAGCTTTTCAAAACCGATTTTCAGAATGAAGCGTAATGAGTTTCCCCATATAGCGACTCTGCGTCACTAGGCGTAGATGACCCCAGCAGCAGCAAAAGAGACCCGTGAGAGCCACCGCGCTCACAGCACACAGGCTGTGGGGGCTCCAGACAGCTCCACCTTTCCCTCCCTGTACCGGGTTAATTGTTATCCCCCCAAAACCCAGGTCTACCTGGCACCTATGAATGTGATCTTATTTGGAAATAGGGTCTTTGCAGATGTAAACAAATTAAATGAGGTCATACTGGATTGGGCAGGCCCCGAACCCAAAGCCTCCAGTCCTTGTGAGAGAATGGACATTCGGACACAGGCATAGGAAGGTGGAAGATTCCAGGTGGACGCGGGGAGCAAAGTTCAGGCTGGGAAAAACTGGAGTGCAACAAGTATGACCAGAGTCTCTGGTGTGCAGAAATAATGAAAAATGAGAGCTCACCTTTGTGCTTTCCTCTGGGACAGGCGGAGTCTGGGCAACTGACTTAGGTCAGGACATGGTTCCCACACACACAAACAGTACGGCCCTGGGCCCACGGTGACTGGTCCGCATCTGTAAAATAGAACAACAGCAGTGGCTCAGAACCAGGCACACAGACAGAGTCACGGCGATCACACTAGGCAATCAGGAGCTGAGGCACTGAGCAAGGATCCCGACAGTAAGAGTAGGAACTGCACTTCGTAAGGCCTGCACATAAGGGGTTTTGGGTCCCTTTGTTTTCTGTCTTAGAAAGGCAGGGCCTTGGACAAAGGGGGAAAAAAAACTCCATAGGTGTCTCCAACTGGAGAACACACACCCCCCTCAATGAACCCTCAGGGAAAAATAAGTGGGGGACCCTGGCACAGAGTCTGTGTGTGCCCACGTGTCCTGCCTGCTCAAGGGGCTCTCGTCTTAGGGGGACTCTCAACCGAACCCTCTGTTTTCATTTTCCTATCACAACATGGCCTCTAGGCTCCTGCTCTAGGGTTGGCTTGTGAGCGAGAAGGGAGAAGTGGGGTGACGGGCAGGGCTGGGTGTGGGCACTGGACGTGGAGTCCAGGCGGCCGAGCTCTGGCCTCAGCCCTGGTCCCGCCACTGCGGCAATGTCACCGGCATCCCCACTCCAGCCCCGAGAAGTCATCCCAGCCACATCACATCTTCATCGCAAAAATCGTTTCTTTGAGGCATTTGGGGTGAACTCCCAGTCTCTCCCTGTCTCTCTTTCTCAAAAATAGTATTAAATTATACTCCACTCCAGCTCTATGGAAAACGTAGACAGACACACTGTTCTGTCCTAGACCTAGACCGTGAGCTCCCCTGGCCCGAGTTAGGCACGTGGCAGGTATGTTCACTCCTGGGAGTGAACTTGCTGTCCCATTCAGCATCTTGCCGGGAATCTCTCCTTGTCTCAACACAACAGCCTGCTTCCCTTTGACCTACAACCCCTTTGATGGTGAGGAGGGATGCCCCGCCATCTG
>LNAC01000107.1:1925111-1962697 GCA_002007465.1 Ailurus styani
CCCCACGGCCTGCGTGTCCTTTCCCGTGGTGGGGCGGGTGTCGCGGCGGGGCAGTGCGGAGCCCGGCTCCCGCGACAGGCCCAGAAACAGGCCCGCGGGCCGCCTGCCTTTGTGGGCGCAGATCCCGGTGCGCGGCGGGCCCCCCGGGTGCCGAGACCCCGAGGAGCGTTAGGTGCGCGGCTCGTCTCCAGACGAAACAGGAAGGGCATTGTGGTCATCCACTTGGAAATGTGAACTTTTGTCTAAACGTTTCAAAACTGTGTAAACACCAAGGGCTTGGGGCCGAAACTCCCTTTTCCCGGCCCCCTGGGACCCGGTGCCAAACCGGTGCTCCGAGAAGAAGGGCTCGTCTTTGGTCCGGTGTGGCGTGCGTTCAGACGACGCTGGGACTCGGGACAGACGGCAGTGAGCCCCCGCGGCGCTGTGTGCGGTTGTCCGCGTCTGAGCCGTTCGCGGGGCCGCGGGGCCTGTCTGCTCTGCTGCTGGTGGCGCTCAGGCTGCCGCTCAGCCCCGGCCTGTGGCTTTTCTCCTCTGATGCTTCTGACTAAGATGTGGTTGTGGTATCCACAGCGCTTTAATCTGGGTCTTATCTTTTGCTGGGGATGTGGGGCTCCGAGACTGTGGGTTTTTTTGGTTTTTTGTGGCTNTTTTTGTGGCTTCCCCCCCCCCCCCCCCCCGAATGTGTGTTTAAATGCCGGTGTGAATCCCACAGGGTGCCCTGGGCGGAAAAAATGCTATTCCGGCTACAACGAAGGGAAAGCCGTGTCCCAGGCAGTGTGGTTGTGTGTAGGGGCTCGGTCGGCCTTGGGGTGCCAGTGCCGTGTCCCCTGTTCGTGGGATCTCAGTCCCCGAGGGTCAGGTTCACGTGCTGCCAGCCTTGTGCTGCGACGCCGGGCCCTGAGGTCTGGGTTTCTCCGCTGCTGTTCGGCTCTCGAAGGCGAGTCTTTTGTGTCTCCAGAGTCATCCCTCTACAAAAGGGGAAGATGGCGATGATTCTTTCGGTGGGGCAGGAGCTGGTGCTAGCACGAAAACAGGCTTTAGAAGAGGGCCTTTCTGTCAAGCGAGAAATGCCTCCGATGACACGAAGGGCCCGCCCCCCCCACCCCTGCCCACACAGTCAGAAACGGCCAGCTGTGTGACCTTGGCCAGGGTCCCGCCTCCTCTTTGTGTTTCCCTGTGGAGTCGGCGGCAGGTTACCTGCCTCCCGGGCTTGTCGGAGGGCTGCTGAGGGCCCGCGGATGTGCCCGCAGATGGGCAGGGACGGCGCCCTTCTCCGCCAGGTCCATCCGCTCTGGGTCCTGATGGAGCCGTGCTGACGGAGGCAGGGCACGTCGTGGGGAGGGGAATATTTACGTCTCAGACGGGCTCCTGTTTTCTGAACTGATTCTTGAGTAGTTGCTTGGAGCTGACAGTGTTTTCTGTTCTTCCCTGGGAAGTTGGAGAATTCTGCCTGACCCTTAGTAATGACGTTATGGTGAGTGACCTTAGGGTTGCTGCTTCCCTCTTTCAGAGCGACCGTGGTGTCTAGTTTCCCCACATCCCCTGTGTCACTGCTGAGTGAGTTCCAGTCACATCCACGTCACTTTCTGTTACTCCGAAGGCCCGATGCACCCTTTGCTGCTTTTCGAGGTAGTCCCTCCGGTGAACGTAACGCGTGAGCGTTTTCCCTCCTTAGAGCCTCGGGATCTCACGTTCACTGCCACCCTGGGAAAGCAGCCCCGGTAAAGCTCTGCTTGCATTTGTCTTGTAAGCGGTTGTCATTTTGTCTTGAACTCTGAGCGTAGAGGCTTTGTGTTTATCCTTTAGGGGTGAGGATGTGGGTTTGATTTTTTTCTTTACGTTGTTTGAAGCGATAGTTCTTACCACGATGTTTTCGGAGATAGTCCTGACTTGCAATTGCATCTCCAAACCCTTACTGTATTATTTGCTGCTCGGAGGATGAGCAGAAGGCGTTTAAGAGTGTGCGTGAGGTCAAAGACGTTTCCACGTCCCGAGCAGAAAGCCGTCGGGGCAGCCGCGCTGGTGGTAGACAGCGAGAGCGTTGCTGCGCTCGGAAGCTGACAGCTGCTGTGGGCAGTGCTGCTCGGGGTTCCGTGTGAGCTCGTAATAAAGGTCGCCAGGGACTTTCCCTCTCTTCCTAGTCAAGTAAAAAGCCGTAGTTTGGGGGAAAGTTTAACTTTGCCCTTCGCCGTCTTTTTTTAATGTGAATGATCACGTGTTAGAGGTATATGCTTGTTTTTTTTCATTTTTGACGTTTTATTTTTTAAAATCATAAAATTCACCCTCTCAAAGTGTACACTTAAGTAGGTTTTAACATACTGACCGAGTTGTGTAACCACCACGACTGTGTCCTTCCGGGACATTCTCATCACACCCCAAAGAAACGCGTACCTGTTGGCAGGCCCTCCCCACTCGCTCTCCCCAGCCCCCGACAGCCAGTCACCTGCGCTGTGCCTTTGCTTGTCCCGGACATTTCGTGGAAGTGCAGTCAGCCAGTGCGTGGCCTTCCGTGTGCGGCCTCTGTCACTCGGCACCATGTTCTCCGGGTTGATTCCTGGGGTAGCGTGTGTCAGTGCTTCTCTGCTCTTTTAGGGTTGAATGCTCTTCACAGTGTGGGTAGACCCCGTTTGTTGAGCCGCTCGTCTGTGGATGGACACTTGGGTTGTTGCGGGAGCTTATTTTTAGACCTTTTCTCGCTATGGTTAATAGGCTCTTGTTTTAGTGCCTTGCTCCAAACCCTGAACGAGTGGTCTTTGGAGCATTGTGCCCGCAGGGCCTCCCGAGGGCCTCCCGGCGGTGGTGCGAGCCCCCCGGGGGGTGCGGGCGCGTGCGGACCGGGGCTGGGGTGGCAGAGAACACATTGCTCCAGCGGTCGGGCCCGGCGCCATGGGCCCCAGGGCGTGGTTCCGAGCCGGGCGGCCGCGTCCACTGCCCGCGGGCAGGGGGGGAGCTGCCCCAGCCTGCTGTGCCCGGATCCCCACGACGAGGATCTTTCCGGGGGTGCCGAACCTTTCCAAAGGGCTGGCCGCGGGAGTGCAGTGCCAGTGGCCCTTGGGGTGTCCCTTCCGGGGAGCCCACCTTGGGCGCTCTGGGGAAAGCCCCTGGGGGTGCGGGGGTCCACACCCCCCGTGACAAGGCTGCTGGCCGGGCTCGTCCAGGCTGCGCTGCAGCCCGTGAGCAGGACACGATCCTTGCGGTTCAAAGGTGGAAGCTGATGGCTTGCGGGCCGGGTGTCAGGCGAGGCGCGCGTGGCCCCTGCTGGTGGCGCCGCGGAGAGTGGCACGCTACGGGAAGGGACTTTGTCCAGGGCGGGTGTCCCCGCCCGGGGTTGCAGGAGGACCCGGGACCTCACGGCCACAGGGGAGGGGAGGGCAGGCAGCGGCCTCAGGCGCAGTGTGGCTTTGTCCGTGGCGTCCTCAGGCCTCCCGGTTCTTCGCGGGGGGCGGCCCCAGGCCCCGGACTTTCCGTGGAGAGGCGCGTGGCGGGGTCACGGAGACGCGCGGGCCTGCGGCTTTGCTGGGGGCTCGTGCCGCTCCGGCCCAAACCGTGCTCCTCAGCAGGTGCCTGGGGGCTGGGGCCCGCGGCCGCTGGAGGGGGACACGCCCCCGCGACAGGGGAGCCTCACGGGCGCCGGGCCGTGTCCGCCGTCGCCGTGGTGCCGCGCGGCTGACGTGCAGCAGGCTGTGGGCTCCGGTTCCCCCGGTCCCGCCTCGGTCCCGCACGCCTCACTTCCCCTCCTTGTGCACCGCAGACGCTTGGGATTGACGTATTTTACCCCCAGATCAATAGAGGCGACTTAGGACCTCAGAGGCAAGCCAGTAGGAGGGACATTTTTGTTTGTTCATTTGGTGGCTGCCGACCGCCCGGAGACTGTTAGTAACAAAACATTTCTATTAGGTTTCAGGAAAAATAGTTTCTATGTAAGTGTGCTTTTTTTTTTCCCAGAAGAACGATCTTTTGGATGCTTCTTTCATTTTTATTTATTTAATTTACTTTTTAAAAGATTTTATTTGTTTATTTGACAGAGAGAGATCACAAGCAGGCAGAGAGAGGAGGAAGCAGGCTCCTTGCTGAGCAGAGAGCCTGATGAGGGGCTCGATCCCAGGACCCTGAGATCATGATCTGAGCCGAAGGCAGAGGCTTTAACCCACTGAGCCACCCAGGCGCCCCTATTTATTTATTTATTTATTTATTTGTTGCGAAACCATCGTTTAGGACCCCAGTTCTCTCGTGAGTTTGAGCAGTGTTGCCACCACTTCTCCGCCAGTGCACGGATCCCTGAGGGATTCCGATTTCGGACTCCGGCCCCGGCGTGTGCGGGGCAGAGATCAGTGTCTGCGAGGTGGCCGCCGCCCCCCCCCCCGGCTCCACGGAGGTTTTGTGTGTGTGGAGACCTTGCAGAGCTGCTTCCTGTCGCCATGAAAAGCCGTAATGAAGAGCTTCATAAAATAGGTTCATTCTCTTTTCCTTTTTTTTTTGTTAGTACAGCCAGAGTTTATTCAGTCGCTCTTGCACTGAATGGATGGGCATAAAATAGGTTCATTCTTCAGCGGTTTGTTTTGCTCTGCGTTACGAGCCCTGAGCTTCTTTAGAGTGAAGACAAAGGCAAGACTGAGTATCTTTCCCATAATTGATAGGCTAGCAGCTGCTTGTAATCAGTGATCAGGGCATGAGGAAGTGGGCCTGGACTCGCCGTGTGGTCCCCAGGGACGGGTGCGCACTTGGGGCCCTAGCTCCGCAGCAGCGAGGAGCCCTCTGGGCCTCGAGGACGCTCCTCACGGGGTCTTGTCTCCAAGCTGGGTCTGGGATTTTAGGTGGGTGTTTCTCAGGTCGGGAGAGAGATCACCAGCCCCTGGAAGGTCTTGGGTGTGCCCTTACCCTTCCTTCCTTTTTCTCCTGGTTCCGAGACAGAGCGTTCTTTTGGTCACAGGTGAGTCCCTCGGTCTCTGTTTTGGTCACATCTTTCTGTTTGTTCCTCAGGGGTGTCGTTAGCTCAGGTGTCTGAACTTTGCCATTTCCCGTCCTCTCCACTCCCCCCACCTCAGTCTTTGACCTCGGTTTTTCTACTTGGCGCATAAATATGGTCATGGTTCCTCCCTTCACTGTTGTCCACCTCCGTCAGCCGCTGCTGTGTCCCGTCGTCACCATGTCCTGCGCAGCCAGCCTCATTCCCACTGGCCAGGGGTGGTCTAGTTTTAACAGTTTGGTGCCTATCCTTCTGACATTTTAACACACAAAGGTGTGTTCTTCCAGAACATTGTGTGTACGTATTTAAATCATACAGGATCTTCTGACAGGTGCAGTTCTGCGTGCTGCCCCCGCCCCGAGATGACAGACTGGAGCCAGTTCACCTTCAGCTTCTGCCTCAGCCTCCTGGAACCTGGCTTTTGCCCCCAACTTCTTTGACAAAGTCTGTTTTTAGTAAAGGGAACTCAGTGATCTCTTTAAATTGAAAAAAAAATTAGATAATATAATCAGAGGTAAAAATTGATAAGATACAAAAGAATATTCAGTGAAACATCTCCCTCCCCCCCCACATCAGAGAAGGGCACGCGGGACATTTCAGGATGTGGGCAGGTGTTCTGTTCCTTTACCTGGATGTTGGTTCCTGTTATTTCACATTTTAGAAAAAAAGATTTCCTACCTTTTTCCCAGTCTGTCCCCCTCTTTGTTCCCTGTAGAACCTTCCAGAGAAACTTGCTTTGTATCTGCAAGTAGGCACTTGGCATCTTCCTCCTGAGCCGGGTCTGTGCCCTGCTTTCTTCTCCTGACGGCTTTTCTGGATGTGTGGTCCGCAGCAGGCCGTGGAGCGTCTCCGTTCTGCTTTCCGGCCAGCTGTTTAGTGAGTCCCTGCTGGTGGCCATGTGGTTCCCGTGTTACTGTTACCAACAACTCAGTCATTTACAGGTTACATATGTGTCACCTGTACGACAGGGTGCGTGGCCTTTGACGTTTTGGCGAGTTTATCTGTGGACTGGAAAGCTGGAAGTGGGGTTGATGGTGGACCACAGGGTGGGAGCCTCTGTAATGGTTTTGGCCACGGCGCCCCCACGGCAGTGTGTGTGCCTGTTTGTACGCCTCTGAGCCGTGTGGGGTGTGTGAGCTCACCGCGTCCCCGCGCCCACCGGCGGCTGCCCCTGGCTGGTGGCGGTGCCTCTTAGGGGGTTGCAGGTTTGTTTTGCAGGCCCCTAATGAGTGAGGTTGAGCTTTCACTCATTGAAAGGTATCATTTCGAGGGAGCTTTTCATTTTTGGCAAGCTCTCTATATCCTTTGCCCATTTCTGTTGAGTTGTCGGTCTTTTCTTTATTGTTTGTTAGGAGCTCTTTAAGACTCAAGGAAATTGTTCTCTTGTCTTTAGTAGAAGTGGCAAGAATTTGTTTTCCGGGGTTTTGCCTGCCCGTTTACTTTACCATGCAGTTTCTTTTTAGTGTCATTTCTATCAATCCTGTACGGCTTGTGGGTTTTGTGTCATAATTAGGAATGTATTGTACCTCGTGCCTGGCGCAGATCTGGTGTGCGTGATGGGTTCCGGTCAGGCGCGCCTTATGCACTGTACGTTGTGAAAGCGTTCCGTGTGGCGTTGTCGGGTACGGAACTCGGGTGGCTTCTCGTCCTAGGTTTCACAGATCCCGCCTGGAATTTACTTGGTGTAAGGTCCGGAGCGAGTTTTATATTTTCCAAATGAAAACCCCGTTGCCCCAGTGCCATTTGTTGAATGATCTGTCTTTTCCCTCTCATATCTGAAGCGATACCTTTGCGTGCGTGCCGTCCTCCCCTGGTCCATGCGGGTTTCCTTCTAGGTGGTGTGTATTCGGTCTCACCGGTGTCTTGATCTGGGTGGCCTCTCGTTTGCCTGCTTCGTTGCAGTATCCTTCTTGCCTCTCATTGGTTCTGTGGGCTCCCACGCAGTGCAGCACCCAGGGGAAGGTGCTCCCACGCAGTGCAGCACCCAGGGGAAGGTGCTCCTTTCTTCCTTTTAAGCAAGTGTGCGTGTGGAGGTGCCTCCCCCAGATGCTGGCTCTCAGGAGTCTGGGAGCGGCCTGAGTGGCCTGCTGAGCCTCCCCCCTGTTCGTTCCCCCGGCACTGCTGATCTTCCTCCGGCTTCTCTGAGCATTCTCAGTTTCGCTCCGCTCTCCTACCCTTGACGTGATTGTGTCGTCGCTGATGAATCTAAGGTCTGCGTGGCCAGCTAGACCCGAGCTCCAGCTGGAGGTGCCGGGCAGCTCAGGGTGTCCCAGGGCAAGCTCCCCTGTCCCCCAGCCGGAAGCCCATGCGTCTCCTCCAGCTGCCTTCGCCCCTGGTCCCCCGGGCACTTACCAGGCCCTCGGCAAGTCTGCAGGTTTCTTCTCTGCTGACGCCAGCACAGCCCAGTCAGTGTTTACCCTTTCTGTCTATCCCACTCCCTCTGTCTCTCTTTCTCCCCATCACACTTGACATGATGGTCCCATATATGGCACACTTCTGTGGAGGCGGACTTAGATTTGGGGCCATTTGCCAGAGAGCCAGGGCGTAGATTAAAATAGTCTTCAGGGAACAAGTACAACCCTAGCCTCCTGTAACTTCATTCCTTCCCCTGAGTCAAGAACGCAGGCTGGCAGCGAGTGAGTGATAACCTCCTTTTAGAATTAAGCTGATGTCATTGTTTAAAGTCCACAAGAAATAACTTGTAGCTGCCCTGTTGGGTTTTTAAATTAAATGATCCAGAAACTTCAGTACCTTAACCCTTCTTAGAGATAACAGTGACATGTCCAGCTTCTCATCTTGGCCAGGGTCTAGTCTACCATGACAGCCAGTCCCCCGGCCTCAGTCTAGTCTACTATGACGTTCTGTCCCCCTTGGCCTGTGTCAGGAGGATGGAAAGCAGTCTCCTAGCCTGAGTCTAGTCTACATGACAACCTGTCCCCCTGGCCTGGGTCTCGTCTACCATGACAACCCGTCCCACCAGCGTAGGTCTAGTCTGCCATGATAACCCATCCCCCACAGCCTGAGACTAGTCTTTCATGACAACCCATCCCCCCCAGCCTAGGTCTAGTCTACGATGACAACCTGTCCCCTGGCCTGGGTCTAGTCTACTGTGACAATCTGTCCCCTGACCTGAGTCTAGTCTACTATGACAACCCATCTCCCCGGCTTGGGTCTAGTCTACTATGACAACCTGTCCCTCCTGGCCTAGGTCTGGCCTACTTTGACAACCCATCACCCCGGCCTGGTCTAGTTTATTATGGAAATCCATCCTCCTGGCCGGGTCTAGTCCGCTGTGGCAGCCTGTCCCCTGCCTGGGTCCAGTCTACTGTGACAACCTGTTCCCCCTGGCCTGGGTCTTGTCTCCCATTCCTCCCTGGGTCACGTCTCCCATCCCCCTGGCCCCACTCTGAGCCTCTTACAACAGGTCCCATGGTGTCCCTGGAATGGTCTTGGTCTGCCACATGCAGGACTTAGCACAGCACGCTGTGGCCTTTGTGGTCTGTCCACTGCTTGTCTGTACTCCCCTCTCTCTGTACTTGAGGTTCCTGATGTTTACTGAAGTCCCCTTTCCCCTGAGCCTTTGTTGTAGATGCTCTTCTCTTGACAGGACACCTGGTACCTGGGCCCCTCCAGTTCTTGGCTCACACTTACAAAACCTCTGGGGCCTTCTTCTCCTAGACCTTATCACACTCCACTGAAGTGGGGTTCATTGAATTTCCATCACCAGATTTGACTTATCGCAGGGCAGAGACTCTTTCAGTCCAGAGCCTCATGGTCCCTGCCACCCAGCAAGGGCTCGGTCCTGAGCATCTGTGGAAGCCAAGTGGGAGGGCGGTGTTGGGTGTTTATGGAAGGCCACTCTACTGAAAATGTTTTTTCCTTCGTGTTTTTCTTTCCTATGGTCCTGGCAGTGACACCTGTTACCAGAGCACACTCTTCCTTAGTGGCTTTTGTGACTATTTGTCTTAGCGTTACATAGCTGTGGATTCTAGTGAATTTGTAACATCAGTATTCTACTTTATTATTTTTCAAAAGCTGGTGCGTAGAAGCTTCCTGTGGGAGCAGCTGTCTGTGTGTGGTAGTTCAGATGGCGTTACCCCGTGACAGAGTGGAGCGCCTGGACCAGGCCACTGGGCGCTGGAAAGGCGTGAGCTCGCTGGTGCTCTGGGGACCCGCCTCTCGTGACTTCCCTGTTGGGGTGGTGTTGGCAGCTCTCGCATAAGCCGTTGTGGTCATAGCCCTCTCCTGTTTACGGAGGAACAGCTCACGGTGAGCCTTCAAGTTACGGTTAGCAACAGAATGGCGGCAAACCAAACGCGTGTTCATCGTGCCAAATGAAGTGTAGTTTATATTCTTCTACACTTTCAGCAGGGACATCAGATTAATTAGAAGGGAGTGCTACAGAGTCCTGTCCTGATTATTTGGGACTTTTATGTAAAATCTTCAGTAGAATTACTAGAAAGAAATTATATCCTCAGGTTTCTTATTGAGTCACCGTGAGTCTAATTAAAACATGAATATGAAGAAACGACTTCTGGAAACACAGTCTAGACTAGAAAACATAACTCTGTGGAGGAGGAGCATTAATTGATGGGGAAGAGGACTCCCTTCTCCCCTCCCTTTTGGACATTTCAACAAACTATGAAATCTTGGGAATAATGCCACCCACCTAACCCTAACGTGGTTACTAACATCGGTGAGATCCTTCGGAAGACCCGGGTCCAGGCGTCGGGCGGCGACGCTGCGTGGCGTGCGTGCTGGACCTGGATGCCGCTTGTCCTGAGCTGGGCTCCAAGGCTGCTCGCGCGCCGGAGCGTGCGGTTCTCCTGAGCGCGGCTTCCCGGCCCTTGCTCGGGTGGCACTTGGGCAAGGTGTGGGGCTTCGGAGAGCACTTGCTGTGCAGTGGTTTTCTTGATTTTACAGACGAGGAATGAAGCGCGTGAGCCGGGGTGTATTCATACTTGTACTGGCAAGGCCATTTTACCAATCGAAGTGGTTTTTTTCTTTCAGAGTTATCAACAAAGAGAGGAAGGAGAGAACAGGTAGTGAGAGGGAATGATGCCAGTGGTAACGTCTCGGGGTTTGCTGTGTGCGGGCGCTGCTCTGGGAGCTTCCGGGGACTTCGTGAGTCCTCAGAACAATTACGTGACTTCCCGTCTGGGCTTGTCCCCATTTTAGCAGCGAGAAGACAGGCACCAAGAGGTTAAGTGGAAGCAGTTTGCCAAAGGTGACATTAGTAACTGGCTCTTTTTATTATGTGAAGCCAAAAGCATATGTAACAATGTTTTCACTTCATCATAGAAAGTAAGAGGGAAGAGTGAAGGTGGTGACATGAGCAGAAGGCGTGTGGGACTTGTGGGCGCTGGAGCGCGGCCGCCCTGGGGCCTGGTGGCCCGCGAGCCCCCCGCGCCGCTGCTGCGTGTCAGGGTCCCGGTATCATCCCTGTCCAGAGAGCCCGATGGCCGCCTGCGCCGCCCGCAGTCTCCGTTCCTACACTTGGAAAAAGGGAGCCACGCTGGGTGGGTTTGATGTGCTGCAGACACACCAGAAAAGCAGCAGGTGAAGCTCAGCTCGAACTCCACAGTTCTGCTGATTTGAGGAGCCCGAGATCAGAATTCTGGTAAACAACAAAGGCAGCGAAGTGAGGGAGAAGTCCCTGCCTCATAAGGGGAACACGTCTGGGGGCGCCTGGGGGGCTTCGTGAGAGCCGCGTGGTCACGGGCATCGCGTCAGGTTGTTTTAAGTCTTTGGCGTTTCGGTAGACGTGTGGAGCTCTGAAACCCAGCCCCTGTGGAGATCTGGAACGTTCCTGCCTTTTCCCGGTCAGTTCTCAGGCCTCCCCTGCCTCCACCTGTAACGATGTTTTCTTCGGTCCGTTGTTTTTGTCGCGGTGTTGGTGAGTGTTGCCTCTGCTGGAACTTCACTGAAGTGCGGTCACAGAATCCCATCTTAGCTTTTGGCTGGTGGTGTGCCATGTGGCGTTCTTTTCACTGGTTGGTCTAGGGATCACGCCACGTGTTTTTGACGTTCCACAGCCCACCTCGATGGGGTGCGTGCTGCCCGACTTGTGAAGTGTGCGACACTTGCGCTTGTTCCGCGACCGTTTCCCTTCTCTGGCCTTCATGCCGTGGTCATCGTGCCTGTCACTTCTACACGTGCTGGACGCCCCAGTGATACCGTAGCACTTTCTGCTGTCATACGGACGTATGTTTAAAAATACATATTAGTTATTTTAAAGTATATTAAATAAAGTAATTTTAAATAAATCTAATTTCATACATTAAATTATATTAAATGTATATTTAAAAGCAGACTCCTCGTTGAGCAGGAAGCCCGACGTGGGACTTGATCCCAGGACCCAGGGGTCAGGACCTGAGCCGAAGGCAGATGCTTTACAGACGGAGCCCCCCCGGCGCCCCCAGACGTGTTCCCCTTATGAGGCACTCTTGTGTCAGGGACTTCTCCCTCACTTCGCTGCCTTTGTTGTTTATCAGAATTCTGATCTCGGGCTCCTCAAATCAGCAGAACTGTGGAGGTAGAGCTGAGCTTCACCTGCTGCTTTTCTGGTGTGTCTGCAGCACATCAAACCCGCCCAGTGTGGCTCCCTTTTTCCAAGTGTAGACCTTCCTTTAGTTTCTGCCTGCTTTTGGTCACGTTCACTTTATTGTTTTTTTAAACTTTGTCCAGAGCTTACGGTTATCTGTGAGAAGGTTGGTCCGAATACTCAGCCTTTATTGAAAGTAGAACCATGTGCTTTTTATGACCACGTGTTGTGGTAAACATGGGCCATGTGTTGTAGGAAGGATTAATTCTCTGTAAGCAAGTGTAGGTGTGAAGGAGGGTTTTGCAGTAACTGTGACGTTTGTCCTTAGAAAGAATGAGGCTCTGTGTGGAGGAGAAACGAGCCGGCCTGGTGCCTTGAGATCAGAGGGTCGTCGGAGAATGTAAGTGGGGAGATTTTCGGGCGTTCTGGTCCTGAGTAGGGAGGTGCTGAGGAGCTGGCTGTGAGCCGGCTGTGAGCTGGCCGTGAGCTGGCTGTGAGCTGGCAGGCCGGCGTGGGCTCCTGTGCTCAAGTACCGTTTCCAGTGGGATGCAGGGTTTTTCTATCCGCTGTAGGAGGTCAGTCTTTTCTGTCCAGTCCAGTCGGGCCCATTCTGGCCTGACCTTTTGCATGGCTGACCACAGAGGCCTGCTGTCGGACTCTCTGAGCAGCTCTGCCTTGCTCCTGGTGCTGTCCAGTCGAGACTCATTAAGTGGAATTTGTGGCTGCTATGGAAATAAAACCCAAGGGCGTGTTTTACTGACACTTTGTAGACCTTTGATGTGTTCTTGTTCTCATCCACCTGCTTCCTGGTCATTTCGAGCTTGTTTTAGTATTTGTCCTTCCCCATCCTGGACGTCCGAATGGTCTGCGCCTGTGCTCCTGTGGTGGCCAGCATCTCACGGGGTCACAGAGAAGCCGTCTCACTGTGCTGACAGCCCGGAGTGGTTCATCTCAGCAGTTGCCTATACATTGGGAACCAGAGTGGTCATTACAGCAGAGTTTACCTGTTAGTATTAGACCCTGAGCCAGTTTCTCAAAACCCCAATATTGAATCTACTTTTGACCAAAATACACATAACAGCAGTACTGGGCATACTGCCCTTAGCAGCGGAAGTCTGGCGGTAAGAGCGACCTGCCCCAGATGCCTCCCCGCTGCCCCGTTGGGGTGGCACGTGCGGAGCGGGGCCCTGCCCGAGTGGGCTCTGTGCGCGGTGGGGGGCGGGGCGCCGCGGCCTGTGCGCGCAAGGCTCCCGCTGCTCTTCACCATCTTCCAGAGCAGGCTGGTCACTTGCTGTGGGTGTTTCTGGGAGGGCAGGGACTGTCTTCCCGAGTGCACTGTTGTGTAGTCACACGGCGTTGCCCTCCAGTTGTTCCCGTATGGCTGTGCCTTTTAAATGCCTGTGACTTGTCATTCACTCCTGCTGACGTCGGCCCTTCCTCTCGCAACCACTGGTCTCTTCGACTCCCCTGCCCTCACCTTACATTTGCTGCCTGTTCCCTGGAGAACACGCCAAGCCTGTTGGCACCCGGTGTTTGAAGGGACTGCCTGCGATGCTGGTCGCGTGGCCGTCCCGGGGGAAGCCCCTTCCGGCCACACCTGCTCCCCCACGGTGCCTCTGACCTGGGTGGTGGTGGCCGTTTGTGGAGCACCTGCTACGGGACAGGTGCTTCCTAGGGGCTAGCTGCTGTAATCCTGCGCAAGCCGAGGAAGTGGATTGGGTGCTACTTTAACCCCTCTCTGTAGGTTTGCGTAGCTGGAAGTATCGTCTTCAGCCAACGAGGGCCCTTGACTTTGAATCCATGCTGAGTCAGCACTGCAGGGTCTCTGGGGCGGGGATTCTGGGCACTTGCAGAGCTGCTTGGGCCCGACTCCCCCAGGTTCTAGTTTAATTGGTCTGTTGGGGGTGCCCTGCAGTCTGAATTTGTAAGAGCTGCTCCGGGCACCGGGAGGGCCGGGAACTCCTGGGAGAGGCTGCTCTGCCGTGAAGCCTCCTGGCGGAAGGATGTGGTTTCATAGTCACTTTGCTGGAGCTCATCTAGCAGAGTACTTGGTACCTGTGCCGAGATTTTGAGCAGTAATCTTTTTCTCTCTCCTCTTTAATGAGTATAGCTCTAGGGGAAGAAATTGTAAAAGGAATGTTTTTACGTGGAGAACGGTTTCTGGTTAGCACTGGCTTTCACTTGGGCTAAGTCAGCAAATAGCTTTCACTACTAAACTATCTATTTTCCTTTTCTGGTTTTTAGAGACACATAATTACTATTTTAGTAAAATGCTTACAAATCACTTTTCTTTCTGATTTTGTGTATTTTTTCCCACTGAGTTAAAAGTATTTAACAGATGATATTCTTTCCTGTATGGAGGTGGGTTGCTTGGAAAACAAACCGAAAATAAATGAGTCCGTTTGTCGACACTCTGGAGCTCATGTCTGGGCTCGAGGGCCCAGGCCCCCACTGCCCCTCGACGTTGATAAGCTTCGGCAGGAAGGCCTTTTGCCTCGAGGCTCCACACTTCCCACTCCTCGGCCTGGAAGGCCTTCCTGTGCTTGGCTGGCTCCTTCTGCAGTGCAGCCTTCAGCTGAGCGGTCCCTGCACGCACAGAGTCCGTGCCGCGCCCCTTGGGGTTGCCTTCGTTGTTGCCGTGTCTGCCGCCCAGCATGTGGTCTCCCGGCAGCATCTGCCCCACCTGTCCGAGCCGCTCAGGACCGCAGAGTGAGCCGTCTGGTTTTAGAGGCTGCTTCTGTTTTCCCACGTTGTGTTCTTTTCTTGTAGGAAGGTACTTACGCTGAGACTTAGTAGCTCCTAACTTTTATTTCTGGTTCTAATGGTAACTGTTCGTTGCAGAAGAAGGGGAAAATAGAAAAATATTTTTTAGAAAATCACCCAAAGATAATAAATGCTTTTAGTATTGTGGTATATCTTCTTCTGTCTTCAGTGCCTGTGTGCACGTACTGGTGACACAGGTTCTGCCTCGTTCCCAGGATCCAAGTGTGAGCGTTCCCATGCCTTTTGTTTTGTAAAATTATCCTTTAAAGGCTGCATAATATTTAATCATATGGATGTAAATTTATTTACGTGTTTAGATATTAACCTTACTGGGCATTTCTGTTGTTTGTAGCTATGTGTATTTTGCTCTTTTTAAAGCTAAAACGAACCTCCTTGTATACAAAGCTGTGACTGTGTCACTGATTGTGTTCTTAGGATAGATCATTCCCAGACAGAGTAGTAGATCTAGGGCTCCTGTACTGGGGTAATAAAAGATTGCTACATAAGCCTAATTTCTGTGGAGTTGCCCCGTTTCGTACTTGCTGGTTGGGGCTGAGGTTGCTCCCATTGTCACAGTAGGAGCGTTGACTCTTAGGCATGTTTGGTCGAACTGCACTTGCTATGATACAGCCTCTTTCTAGCTGCTGTGTGCTCGTTGTAGAATCGGGGATCGCTGGTCACGGTGCAGTCCGGGTTGCAGTGGTCTGTCTGTTAAGAAGGTAGCCCCCAGCTTCCGGTGAAGGGTCACAGAGAGCGGCGGCCGTGGCCATCGACCGTCGAGTCGCCGTGTGCTCAGGGAGAATCAGCCTCGCGGAAGCGCTTCTCTGCCAGGGCGTCGGAGGTGTGTGCCTCTTCCAGGTGTCCCTGCGGAGCTGGTGTCCGCCGGGGCGCTCGCGCCGGTTCCACCGCCACCCAGCCAGACTGGCGGCCGCGGGGACGAGAGCAGCCAGTGTTACACTGAGTGTTGACGGTTTGCCCGGCACACTGCTGCCAGTGGCACCGCTCTCCCCACTTTGCGCTGGGGGAGACTGCACCTGGGCCGCGTGGATCCTGGCCGCCCCACAGCCTGAGCGCTTGGCCTCTGCAGGCGGGTTCTGCGCTCCCTGGGTTTGACCCACACCGACCCACTCCTGAAGCTTGGTAGCTGCAGGACTGCCCTCCACTGGCCCAGTGACCTCCTCATGTTCAAGTGGTGAGGATTACGAGGGTCGAGTGGCTTGGTGTGGTTACAAGCAGATTGCATACATGATAGGAATGGTATAAAGTGTGCTTATAATTCTAGTCACTTTCATTTTTCTATTCCCCGTGGTCTCTTCCTGTGTGTTCACGGGCATCCCATGCACACCTGCGTTTTAAGCTGAGCTGCTGTCTTAACCGCCTCTGGGTGGCACAGCCTGGCTCACCGCTCCGTTCACAGCCCCGTGCACAGCCATCGTCTTATTTACAGCCCTCAGGAACAGCACTTCACTGTTACTGCGTGCTTCATTGCAGGGGAGAACCTCAGAGTCATGTTGAATGTGTTTGGGTGTATCTCAGGGTAGAATTTGGAGCTGCTAATAACTTCATGGTTGGGGAAAGGCCAGCCATTGTCTTTCTGTAGGCGTTCCCCAAGAGATTCTCTGGGGGGGCCTTACTGTTGAGAACCATCACCTTGGGAATAAATACATGGGGCCCTCCTGTTGCCCGCCGCAGTGCCTTCAGTTTCTTTCCTGGATCACTGAAGTCTCGTTCCCATGACAGCACCGCTGGGACACTGAGACCTTGGGTTTTCAGCATGGTCACTTGCTCTGCTAGGTTTTCCTGAAAGCTGCCCGCCATCACACAGATGATGAACGTTTGCAGCTTGCTGCTATGCCCGCCTTTGTCCCAGCTGATGACTTTGAATGATCTTTCATGAAATCGATTTTTAAAACTGAAACCTCTCTGCTAACAGTCACGGTTCTGGTCCCTGAGTCTTAAAGTGGGTTTCGCACAGAGCCTCGGGCAGCCTATGTTGCTCTGGTCTCTGGTCAGAGCCCAGCGCCGAGGAAGCCTTTGAGGAAAGCACCTGTTTGAGGGAGCAGACGGACAGGCAGAGCCTTGCTGCCGGCCCCGCTTGCGTCTCCAGGCTGACACGGTGCGCTTTGGCAGCGGCGTCCCTTACCCGTGGACGTGACCTCGGAGTTCATCTGATCTAATTCTCTGCGCAGAGCTGGGGTTCCGTTGCACATCCCGCCCGAGGGCAGGTTGTTTGGCCTTTGGACGTTCTGACCGTGGCGAGCTACTTCATCTTGGAACAGTCTTGCGGCGCCTGCGAGGAATGCAGAGTCTTGGGCCCTCCTGACCTTCTCAGTCCAATCCTGCACCTGAGAAACTGCAGAAGCCTTGCGCACGTGGAAGTGTGGAGGCTGAGGCCTCGCCTCCATTCACACGGCCGTGCCCATGAGTGGGCTGGTGCTCAGAGCTGGGGCGCCAGCTGCTGGCGGCCGCTGTCGGGCCACGTCACTGTCCCGGAGTGTGTGCCTCGTGCCCCGGAGCACGCTCCAGAGTCCGGTGCACTCACGCTCACAGCCCGGTCCCCCCTGTGCTGGAGCCGGCCAAGTGCTCTGCCAGCTGTGTCGTGTGTCACTGAGAACACAGACGTTCTCCTTTGGAGTAGAGGTGCCGTTTTTGTCCGGTTAATCCTGATTTCGCTAGAACTTGGGGTAAGGGTCCAAGCGTAGAGACATGCATTAGGCACCTGTGTCGTAACAGGTGCTTTTCCAAGTGCAGAGGGTGCAGCCTCAGAAAAAACAAAGAGTCCCGACTTCACCGAGCTCGGAGAGGTCCTCACTGAGAAGGTCACACAGGCGTGGACAGGACATGCAGGTACATACGGGGTCCGGGGTGCTCCAGGCAGATCCTGGGTGCAGGCCCACCCTGGTGGCTGCGCTGGGTTGAGTGGAGAGGAGAAGCGAGAGGTGACAGGTTCCCTGTAGGTCGTGGCAGAGGCTGTCTGGCGGCGGGACGGTGATCAGCTGGTCCCGGGGGCACAGGGAGTGTCCATCGAGTGAGAAAATGAGGTGCTCACAGCACAGAGGACTTGGAACTTGATGGGAGCGGCTGAGCTGGGCGGGTGCTTAGAGAGCATCTTCTCGTCGCCCTTTCGGCCGTGGCAGAGGCGACATTTGGAACTGATCAAGTCTGTATTCTCGTGTCCGTCAGGCTCATGACTGGAGCTCCGCTTGTGAGCGTGAGTCAGAGAGCATCTGAGTTGAACTGCAGAGGTCACATGGGGCAAATTAACTTAACCAAAAATAACCCAAACACAGCATTTCTGGGAAATGCAGGGGAAGACGGTTTTCAATGTAAACAAAGGAGCAAAGTGAAGATAAAGGCTTGGTTGGAAAAAGTGAGCATCTGGAAAACTAGGAAGAGGCGCTCTGGTAAAACACAGTGAGGCAAACAAATGTTTCTTTTCCGCTGGCTTATCTTCTTAGAGAGCTTTCTTTGGCAGGTTTGTGTTCCCAGCACAGTGTGCACTTCCCTGGTGCCACTCCCAGGCTTTCCCCTTCTCCGGGGAGCCGTGGCGCGTGGACCTCCACCCTTGCCTTCCCTGTCGGCCGCGGAAGGAGGCGCTTCCTGCCCCCAGCTGACCCCCGGTCCTCACAGGGGCCGACCAGACGACGGGCCTCCTACACTGTGCACCTTGGCCGAGGCGCCCAGTGCACGGGACAGAAGAACACCGCGACCACTGTCCCGGCCCCACTCCGCAACTGCGGATGGGTGGGGGCAGGGCACACGCTCTTGCGGGGCCTCGGGGGTTCCGCACCCATTAGGGTTGAGAACCACCCGTCCAGTGCAGCCGTCTGTACCTCTCAGGCTGTGCTCGTGGCAAGCGTCTGGCTGGGGTGCCTTCTCTCCCCTGCTTCTAGCCCTCTAGACGCTGGAGTTCTGTTCATGGCTGCCTAGGATGCTTTCGGGTTGGCATCGGGGCGTGCGCTTCTGTGGCTGACGCTTCTGTGGCTGGTTGTCCGGACGGCTCAGCCTCACTCTCCTGCGGGCCGGGACTTAGACAGACTTCCCAAGGCAGCCCCGGGAACATGGAGGCTCGTGCGAGCCAGGCCAGATCCGATGGCATCCGCCATGGCTACCTCATCCCAAGAGTAAAAATGTCAACCTCCGGGTTGTTTCCCACGGTGATAGTGACTATTTGGAACTAAAAATCTTGCTCCTTTAGTAATTATTTGTAACTCTTGCTCTTGTCACTTTATTTCATAGAAAAGTTCATTTCTGGAATAGTCAGGCCTGTAGATGAAACTTTGCCAAATACGAGGGAAATAATCCAGTTTAGTTAAAATGACAAGTAAAAGTAATTTAAAATTTTAACCGTCTTGACAACATCTTGGTAATGTTTTCCGAAAAATTGACTTTTTAGAGGAGTATTGGATGGTTTGGATTTATTTCTTTGGGCTGCGTGAACTTCCAGATTCGACTAGACTGTGCTGGGTTGCCTTCCTGGCGTGGCGTAGGGCCCGTTGGTCCCGTGCTCCGCGGGTGTGGGGAGGCCTCCCGGCGGCGGCTTTGACGTGCTGGGGGGGAGGGAGGCCGGGGCTCGCTGGGGACCCGGCGCGTGCTGGCTGTCCCCGCGCCGCAGGCTGGTGGTGTGGCCGGCCCCTCCTGCAGGCTCTCTGTCTCTGCCTTCACGGCCCCCATGCCCACAGGGGGCTCCCGGGCTCCTCCGCTGGGCCGCCCCCTGCCCGCCGGGGAGTGAAGCCGACTGATGAGAGCCAGGGGCCACGAGGCGTGCGTCCTGCGTGACTGCACATCGGGATGGGGACCAGCAGTCACACTCTTCTCCCGCAAACCTTGCCCCTTCCTTGTGTGTGCAGCATGGTGTTTCTCACCTTGAAAACTCACACCTGTCTTGATAAACGCTAAAATCTCGACTCTCCTTTGAAACTTTGACATATATTACATTGTGACCGTGAGGAAGTCAGGGCACTGGTCACTTTCATTCTTCTCAGTCTTACAAGTCCTAAATAAACTTTGGCTCTAAACTTCTTAGCTACTGATCCTTGTTAGGGGAGAAATGAAAGTTCTTGCCCCTGCCCCAGGTGCCTGGGGGTCTCCTCTCTTCTCCGAGGTCACTGCGGTTCACTGTTCGCGGTCTCCTTCCCCCGTGTGTTCGCTCCGAGACGCGCTGGCCACGGGCAGGAGCTCGGCGGGGTGCCGCAGGGCGCCCGGGCACCCGCCGACCTTCATCTGGTCGGGGCTCTATGCACGGCTGTTCGGGGGCTTTCTGCTTTTCTTTTACAGAAGCTGCTGCTGTGAGCACACTCCCTCCCCCACTTTTCTCACGTGGAGGTCCTTGGTGTGATGAATTCTAGAAACGGGCTTATAGTGTCACGTTAGGATGTGTATCCCATGGAGGTCCAATTGTAGTCTCTTCTCGACTGTTCTTTTCAGAGCATTTTGTGACTTTTTCAAGACTTATAGGACAGCGTTAGGTCCAGCTATGTAATCAATTCTATAGGGAACTCTGTGATTTGAAGAAATAAAATGGAAGGCTTTGCGTCAGGTGGAGGTACGTAGCTCATGGGACTCCTGTCCGCCCTGCGTGGGCGCCCGAAGCCGTGGCCGGGCCACGCTCCCACATGCACGTACGCCTCCCTGGCTGGCTTTAGCTTTCAGGGCTGAGCACGAGATGGGGACGTTGTCGTCTCTGGCAGGGACTGCTTATCGTTACGCTGTCGTGTGGTAGCGTTGTACGTTTGTTTTATGTGAAAATTGAAACTGTGATAAACATCAGTGACTTTCATTCCACGTGGACCAGATGGAAGAAAATAAGATTGATTGATTTATTTATTTTTTGGTCCTCCCAGGTGACTCCAAGATCTGAGGCCTCCATTGGCAGCATGAGCAACAGTCCGGAGAGCGCCCTCCATACGTCAGTACATTCCACGGAGGACTCGCCACCCAAGAGGACTGTGGGGAAGCACTCCAAAGGTGAGTCTGTCTGTGCCAGGGCTCCAGGGGAGCAGGTGCACCGGGCCGTGGAACACAGATCTTTGTGATGCTCTCTGGTTAAAGACTTTCAGATCTTTCCTCAGCCGAGATCTTTTTTAGTAAGGTACGTTGTTCTGCTAAGTTGTGCAAGTAATATGTGACTATATCTTGGCTATAAAAGTTTCAAATACTGATGTTTATGGAGGGGAAAAATGAAGGTTGTTACAGTCTCCTCGCTGCCTCATACCACGGAAGTCCTAAATTCTAGATGGCACTCTCCTATAGAACTTTTTGCGGAGACGTGGCGTGTTCTCTCTCTGGACTAAGTCTGTCGCCATCAGCCACACGTGCCATTTGAGCACGTGAAACGTGCCCCATGTGACCAAGGACCTGAAATTTGATTTTTATTTCCTTTCCGTTAGCGTCACGATAGCTCTGCACGGATGGGGCTACCGTGTTGGGTAGCGCTGCTCTGGCGATGACAGAGGGCACATTTCAGACGAAGCCGCGTCTCCTTGGTTCTCGGGCCAGCAGGACAGTCACAGTGTTGCACTCACCATACAGTTGTAGGCTGAGTGATGGTGTGGGGACTTCCCAGGAGCCGAGTGCCGGTGATGCGTGGGAGCCTGGGCCCTGTGATCGGGAGGCCCAGGACGCTCAAGGCCACCCGCCCCCTCCCTCACGGGCCTTTGTTCTCCTTTTGTCCGTGTCTCAGGCACAGTGTGCCTCACAGATACTTCATTAATACCTTGTTTTTAACATAAAGCCCCATTTTGATGAAATCACAGAGCCAGCCGTCCCTGCCTTGGGTCACGCGCTGGAAATCGCCGCATCCTAACTGCTGCCTTGTGTTTATGTGCAGAAACGTGTGCTGGAGACTGAAACTGTGAGTCCCCGTAGGTCAGCTCCTGTGGCCCCACTTCCCAGGAGGGATGGTTGTCACTCAGGCTTAGGGACTCTTCTCCCCTGAGGCTGCTCTTGTCCTTGTCCCTTATAACCGTCGCCCTGGGAGAAGTGCCTTCCAGTGAGGTGTTGTGTACTGTGTCCCTCGACTGGCCGGCCTGGGGCCTGTACCCTGGACCCTTCTCGGGGGGGCGGCCTCCTCTTTCCCACAGTGCTTTTTTCTCAAGACATAATTATCAAAAACCCCCATTCCTATCTTTTAACTATAATGCAAGATACGTGACTGTTCTCTCTGTCCTTCCCCTGTCTGCGTGCTGTGGGGCCCCGAGAGCCCACGGGTGAGCCGGCTTTGGCGGCAGGTGCAGCAAACGAAGCCTCGTGGGCCAGGCACTGTGAGTTGTCCACCGTATTCTCCATTCAGTGGTTCTAAGTAAGAAGTTTCTTCTGCCCAGAATTTGGCAAGCAAGTGAGGTTGGTTTTCTTAGTCACGCTTCTCGTGATGCTTTGCCGGGCCTGGGCGGTTGCTCTTGGCAAAGCCTGAAGTCAGCGAGAGTGTTATTACTATAGAGTTTTCTCGCTGTCTTTTCTGTATTCCACTTGTGTTTTTTGATTTTTCTCTGCTTCCTTGGAAGTCCTCAGCGATGAAAGAGATTAGACTTAGGTTTGTTCTATGTGAAAGTTCAGGGAACAGCACCGATGGCAGCCAGAAGCTGAGTGATCTCATCAGATCCCGCTCAAGGTGGCGGTCGCCTTTCCCTGGGCTCTTCATCGTGAAGATTTTCAGGTACGGGGTTGAAGGACTAGGAGAGTAGCTCCTGGCACCCGGCTTCAGTAGCAGGTGTGGGCCTTGACCTCCTCAGGACCACCAGGCAGCCCCGCCATGCTCGCTGGGAGCCTTCCCCAAACCCACACGTTCTGGCACTTTCCTGACACTTGGGGAAACATCGGTAACGAGCAAGCCGAGGTTGAAGTTACTTTGAGTGAAGCTGTCGATGAAAGGAGTTCTGTAGCTTGGCTTTCTGGGTTGGAGGAGTGACGCTTCAGGGTTATCCTGGTGTGAGACTGAGAGTCGCAGGAAGCTCAGTGACACAGCAGGCCGCTCTCCAGACCTCTTTGCATTCTTAAAACTTGAGGATTCCCAGGAGCTTTTGTCTATGTAGGTTTTACCTATAGATATTTATCATAGTAGAAGTTAAAACTGGGATTATTCATTTCTAAATAAATGCCTTTTGTTGTGTGCCACTGGGGTTCTTGTATTTGTCATGCAACAGTGTCGTGACACAGGGCAACGTCAAGGTCAGGCTCCAAGAGCCTCGTCCACCACAGAGAATCAGAGTAGGGATTCTGATACGGAGTGTGACAGTGAAATCCAGCTTCGAGAAGACTAGTAGTAGGCTACCTTGCTCGGGGCGGCACTCGGATCGAAGGTGCATTTGGAATGGAGGCGTTTGGGTGATTTTGTCTATTGGCTCTTTCAACAGTTTATTAAGACTTTGGAGCATACAGTAAAGTTCAGAGAATTTTACAGTGAATACCTATCATCCAGATTCCATAATTTCTTTTTATTTTACCTGGTTCTTCCCTTATCTATCTCTCCATCCATGAAGACGTTGCCTTTTTTTTTTTTTTAAGACATTGCATTTTTGGGTCTATTTCAAAGTCAGTTGTCCTGTTGACTTTTTTGCTATGTTTTCTTGCATTATTATTGTTTTTTGAAAACTGGTCGTTTGCAGCCTTCCTCAGCAAATGAGCTTCACTTGAAGCACAGAACAGAGTTGTCTGAGTGACGGTTTCTCATCCCCTAAAGAAAGAGTGACTTGGAGAGCCAGGCATCCAGCTGGCCGACCTGCAGTGGCTTCTCTCTGACAGCAGGGCTCAGCTCTGTCCGAGTCCCCACTGAGGAAAGCTGCAGGCATCACAGCACACATCTGTGACCTTTCAGGCCTCACGCTGAGGTCCTAGCAGACCGCTGGATGGGGAGCGTGAGAGCTTGCCCTGTGGCCAGGGTGTACTGAAGCCAGTGCCTGCTGCCCTGCAAGCTCAGCTGTTCAAATTGCAGGAAGGTTTTTAGCCTCTTGACGTCCTGTTGATGGCTGGAAATCAGCCGTGGGAAGTATTTACACTTTGGAAGTGGGTCCAGGCTGTAGACAGGGTGCTGTCTCGCAGCCAGCCGTGACACATTTTGCAGAGGTCCCCTGCAGTGGCCCCACCCCCCCGCCTGTCCTGTCTGCTGGAGTCGTGTGCGTCCCGTGCACGCGTGCGGTGCTGTGCGCCCGCCGCCCAGCTCTGGGAGGAGCAGGTGGTTCTCTGTGACCTGTGAGCCCCTGCACGCTGACTTTGGTACCCTCCGCTCTCAAGCTGTCACGAGAGGTCACGAGAGGTCAGCTCCTCTCTTTGCTAAGCACATCTGACCCTCCCCACCACCACCCCTCTGTCTCCTCTTGGTTTCTTTCCATTTTCAAGCCGTGGCCCATCCCTCCTCCAGGAGCACTGGGGTGGCGTGCTGCATGGGTCCCCTGGTCACACACGTCCCGGTTCTCCTTCTGCCTCTGTCTGCTCGTTTCCTGTGAAATCCCGTCTGTCTGTCCCTGAAACGCGGGTGCAGTCCGGGCTCCTCTCTGGCGCCCACTCACGCTCGGTCTGAGTGTCTTCTGCTCCCCTCTTGATGACTCTGAGATCTGAGTGTTCAGCGGAGACCCTCGTCCAGGACCCCGAATCCCTGTGACTGTTTCCGCTGAGGTGGCCTGCGGGTGCCTCTGCCCGTGTGTCCGGAATGGGCCCCTCATTCCCATTGTTTCCAGTATACGCGATTAGTGCCGACCTTCAGGCGTTGGGAGCCACACCCGCAGGCCCCCACCCGCAGAAGCAACCTCACGGCCCTGGCGGGTGTGGCTCTGCGGGCCGTCACTGCCGCCGCCATCCTGGTTCCGCCTCCGGCCCCTCTGCCGCCTATGGGTTCGTTCGTCTGTCCGGTCATCCCGTAGCAGGGACCTGCCCTGCGGCTGGACCACGGGTCCCCTACCTAGGAAGCTTGTCACAGGGCTCGCTGTGACCAGCATGGGGTGCCCCCCTCAGTGTGTGTGTGCACCTTGTTGGTGTCACGCAGGCCCGTGAGGTAGGGACCGGTCTTTTGTTCAGGGATTCAGTAACTCCCCAAGGTCCCTGAGCTGGAAGGTGTCACATTTCTAACAGCAGAGCCCACGGGCTTACCTTGACCCGCCCGGAGGAGGCCCGCTGTGGGGTCTGTGGGGTCCGTGGTCCGGCCTCATCGTGTCCTCGTGTCCCTGCTCTGGTCTCGTGTCACTCCTCCTTGTCACTGGCTCTCGCTGTGAGCAAACTTCCTTACACGCCCCGCACTGTCCTGCCTGGCCCTTGATCACCCTCTGCCCAGATGGGNCAGAGAGAGAGATTACAAGTAGGCAGAGAGGCAGGCAGAGAGAGAGGAGAGAGGAGGAAGCAGGCTCCCTGCTGAGCAGAGAGCCCGATGTGGGCCTCGATCCCAGGACCCTGGGATCATGACCTGAGCCGAAGGCAGCGGCTTTAACCCACTGAGCCACCCAGGCGCCCTCTTCCCTTTGAAGTTCAGCTCACATGTCACACTCTATAATTTTGTAATCTTTGTATCACTGATGGTTAGTGCTGTGCCTGGAACATACTAATGCTGAAAGAAATGTTTGCCCTAATACTTAAATAAGTGAAAAATCCTTGGGCCTTAGATTCAAGTGCCGTATCACTAACCAGTCAAGTAGAATATGTGTATGATCATTTCCTACTTTTGCTACTTAAGAAGTACCTTCTATCAGCTTTGTATTTCCTAGGTCATGCTATGCACTACTTTTTTTTTTTTTTTTTGCCCAGGGGGACAGGTCCGTGAATCATCAGGCTTACTACACCTTTCACAGCACTCACCATAGCACAAACCCTCCCCAGTGTCCATAACCATCCACCCCACCCCTACCTTCCCGCCCCCCAGTAACCCTCAGTTTGTTTCCTGAGATTAAGTCTACTCTTGTTTCTATTTATAGTTCTGGAGAATTAAATCAAATTAATGCAAGGTAGCTGGATGATAAAAAAAAACAAAGAAAAACAAATGATGGAATTCTTAAATATAACGTGATATGTCCTAGAAAGATGTCAGAGAGGAGGAGGCTCAGGTTAATCAGGTGAAGGAGTGAATGCTCAGATTTTAACGACAGCTGAAGACCTGCTTCTAACAATGATCCCGCTAATACGGACAACCAAACGGAAGGGAGAAAGAAGTCCGTCGATATTTGAAGAATGTTATCATTCAGCTGAGACTTTTAAGAATATAGTTTTTCGATTTTTAGATGGAAACTAGATTTTAATTAAAGTTTAAGCAGGAAGCATCTTTTTTTTTTTTTTTTAAGACTTTGTTAAAGAGAGAGCGCGCAAATGGAGAGCGGCAGGCAGAGGGAGAAGCAGACTGCCTTCTGAGCAGAGAGCCCGATGCGGGACTCGATCCCAGGACCCTGAGATCATGACGTGAGCCGAAGGCAGAGGCTTAACCAACTGAGCCACCCAGGCACCCCTAAGCAGGAAGCATCTTAAATGTTATTCTGGTTCAGTTTCCTTATTTTAAGTAGGAAGACATTGAGTTCCTTTGTATAGGTCTTGGGAGAAGGGGGTGTTTGGCGGGGGGGCTGATGTTGCACCTTTTCCATAGTCCTGATTGTGATGGCTTGTAGCATAGTCTTGGTAAGTTTTGAAGTGGTTTCCTGTGTGGGGCACATAGAAATTAAACTGTCTGACAGGAGCGCCTGGGTGGCTCAGTGGGTTAAAGCCTCTGCCTTCAACTCAGGTCATGATCTCAGGGTCCTGGGATCGAGGCCCGCATCGGGATCCCTGCTCGGTGGGGAGCCTGCTTCCTCCTCTCTCTCTGCCTACTTCTCTGCCTGTGATCTCTCTCTCTGTGTCAAATAAATAAATTAAAATAAATAAATAAACTGTTTGACAGAAGACACATCGAAATCAAGTAAAGGATCTATGGCGAGAAAGTACCAACTACTCAGTTTTTTCCATAAGAGTTTAGGGTAGAAAGAGAAGAAGTCTCAGAAGAGTGACTCAGTGTCGGAACCCATTAAAGCTGTTACCTCCAGGTGTCTGAGTTATACGTGGGACAGGACCTCTCGTAAACCACTTGAAGATGCTTGGCAGTGAGGGTGACCCTGAGCGCGCAGCCGTGTGAACTTGGAACTCCCAGGGCTGCGATCGCGAGAATGTGTTTCTGTCCTGGGTTTGTCACTGCTGGCTGAGAGGCCTCTGGGTCTGGCGCAGCCCTGAACCGTCTGTGACTTTTGGCAGCCCCCTCCCGCATTCAGGTGCCCAGTTCTGCTTCAGGGTGTTTCGAAGCCCCGGCGCGGACCGCCCGAGCAGTGCCTGTGTGCTGCTCTCCCACGCGAATTCCCTCCTGCCTTTCCAGTTACATTAGCGCACTGGTTTTTCAAAGTAGGTATCAATCCAATTATGCAAGTGGTAGCTCAGTGCCATTAGATGTTTTATTGAAGGCCATGTGGTCTGACTTGCTGGACTGGAGGCAGATTCCTCATGTGCATCTTGAATGAGAAAAGAAGGGAAGTTAAAGCAAACCGTCTTGAGAGGAGAACGTACGTGCCGCTTTGCTTTCTCAGCTCAGCATGAGTGAGCAGGGCGGCCTCGACTCGGGTGCCCTTGCCTGGGCCCCGTCGGTCCTCGACAGATGTGCCTGCTTGCAACCAGACCCCAGTCTGTTTTCCCCGCATGGGAGTCCGTCCTGCCCGGTCCACCTTCCAGGTGCGCCTCTGGCTGTGGGGTTTCTCTCTGGGCGTCTGCGTGGGCTGTGTGAATCCTGTCCCTTCCCGATGGACTGACTGCGAGCTGCTCGGACCTAGCCATGATCGCTCGCACCGTTCGGAAGACCATGAGACTTCTGTGTGGCAGTTAGATGGCCGTCAGCAGGACCGACCGGGCGATGTGACAGACGGGTCACTGTATCCACCGGGAGAGAAGGGGCTTGTGAACTGGTGTCTCTGTGTGTGTGTGGGAATGAATACTGTTTAAAATCATGAAACCACATGGAAACTTGGGATAAAGTACTGTAATGATCCTTGTCAGCTTGGATAACGTTTCATCTTTCCGGTATATTTTAAACAGCTCCGGCCATGTTACACATACAGTTTGTAATTTTTTAGTTACCATTACAAGCTCTTTTCATGTTTTTGTTCTTGAAATCGTGGTCTTTAAGGTGAGCTCCAAAATCGAGAACAGGCTTCACCATCTTGGAAGCCTGTTGCAAGGCCCCACAGCCCTACCCCACATCAGCCACTCTTTTTTTTTTTTTAAAGATTTTATTTATTTATTTGACACACAGGGAGATCAGATCACAAGGAGGCAGAGAGGCCGGCAGAGAGAGAGAGGGGGAAGCAGGCTCCCCGCCGAGCAGGGAGCCCGGTGCGGGCCTCGATCCCAGGACCCCGGGACCCTGACCCGAGCAGAAGGCAGCGGCTTTGACCCCCTGAGCCCCCCGGGGCCCCACATCAGCCACTCTTTTTTTTTTTTTTAAAGATTTTATTTATTTATTTGACACACAGGGAGATCAGATTATAAGGAGGCAGAGAGGCCGGCAGAGAGAGAGAGAGGAGGAAGCAGGCTCCCCGCCGAGCAGGGAGCCTGATGCGGGCCTCGATCCCAGGACCCCGGGACCCTGACCCGAGCGGAAGGCAGTGGCTTTGACCCCCTGAGCCCCCCGGGGCCCCACATCAGCCACTCTTGCCCCCACGCACACCACAGGCGCCTCCACGGGGACAAGTCCCCTGCAGGTGGAAGAGCGGAGCCCCCCCACGGTGCCTGCTGTCCGAGCCCGCACACGCTGCCCGCAGGTGGGGTGCTGGCCCCCGCCCACGGCGCGCCTCGCTCCAGCCGCCGTCCCGGCCAAGCCTCCCACAGACTGTAGCTGCCGAGTCCCACATGCCTCGGCTCCTTGCAGACAGCTGAACGGCGTTCATCTGCTTTCCACGTTTTCCTGTCCAAAGATGAGTCACTTCCGCCTTCAGTCCAGTTGGGGTTTTCTGTCTTGACTTTTTTTCATAAATCCTAATATTATTCAGTCCTGGGACGTTCAAGTTCACGTCGCTGTCCCGTGGCCAGGGAAAATGCTGACTACGTTTTTCTGTGTTCATTGACTTCGTATGTTCTATTGTTTAAAAAAGGGGAAGATCTGAATTAGAGTGATGTCACTGTGGGTCAGTTTTAAAAAAAATACCGATTGGGAAAACATAAAAGCTGTTTATTTGCTGACAGTCTGATGGAGGAAGCCGGACAGGAACAGCGAGTGGTTTCACTGAGTGAAAACAGGGAGGTGTACAACCTCGCATGTGTGTTCTTTGTTTTTCCAGAAAGGAAGCAAACACTTTTTTTAGAGTAATTTCTTCCTGTAAGGTGCTATTTTAAGCTTAAAATACTTCAGACTGATGCTGTGAAAGGGGTAAGCCTGATGATTCACAGACCTGTACCCCTGAGGCAAATAATAATAAAAAGTAAATAAAATAAATAAATATACTGCAAACCGAATGGGTTCTTGTATCTCCCAAGATGCATGTCGACTCCGATGCAACTTCACAAAATTAGGGAGGCCTCGGAGAGAAGAGTTTAGCAGGTAAAGGGTGTTCTCCGAAACAGCCAGTAACCCCTGTGGGTGGGAAGACCCATTGTCGGGTGCACAGCTCTGTTCCCGGCCCCTAGAATTTGACCTTGCACACAGCAGGAAGCCGATGGGACATGTTGGTGAGTGCACAATTGTTGGTTTTAGACAAAGATCACACATTTTTTCTGCACAGGTCCAGACAGTAAATACTTTTGGCTTCAGGAGGCAAAGGGTTTCTGGCACGACAGCTGGGTTGCGCTGTGGTGGCGTGGAAGGCGGCCGCTGGCGATGTAAACAAACGGCGTGGCTGGGTGCCAACAAAGCCATCTACACAAACGGGCCTGGGGCAGCCTCTCGTCTGCCAGCCCCGCTTTGCCCTGTGCTGTCCAGGCGAAGTCTCTGCGATGCCCGAGTGTTCCAGGTCTGTTGCACAGCATGGCAGCCCCCGGGCACATCTGGGGGTGGGCACTTAGGGTGAGGTTAGCGCCGCCAGAGAACTGGGTTTTTAATTCTGCTTGGTTGTAATTGGTACAAATGTAAAGAGTCACGTGTGGTTAGTGGCTCCGGTGCTGGGCATGGCAGGGTTAGAACCTTCCGCACAGGATGTTGCCCGGACCAGTCTGTACACAGTAGGGTCTGTACACAGTAGGGGAAGAAAGAGTTCTGTGGCCCCCAAAACTGGGCACCTGTTAATAAGAATAGACTTGTGCCCTTCAGGACTGCTCAGAGCCTTTAATATGCTATTGTGCCCAGTCTGCCAGGAGGTCTTGGGGTTTTCCTCGAAAATTCTCAACTGCGAGGCTTTCTGGGGGTGCCCTGGAACATCTCAGAGCCCCAGTGTTCTTGGAGAAGACCTTGGGAGACCCCAGTGCGGCAGGCCAGGATGCGGAGCTTCGTGGTTTCAGGGGTCCTGCTGAGGGCTTCCCCTTGGACAGTTGGGTTTGGAAGGTCTGTGCAAGTCGCCGTAGTCCGTGGCCCAGGGCTGTCTGGGACCGGGAACACTGACATGGAGGAGGACGTGTGTAACACGCACGTGCGGAAGCTCTGGTGTGTCGCGGGCCCTCCTCGGTGGCCGCACAGTCAGGTAGTAGACTGTCCGTGTCTGCAGACAACGCAGACGCGCCAGGAATCCGTCCGGTTAGCGCTCGAGAAACGTTCTCATTACGTGCACACCTCAAGTGTGGAACCTGCACCACATTTGTGAGTGGCTGTTTTATCTTCAACAGACGTTTGTGCTCAGATATTTGCGTTTTCAAACTTAAGTGCCTAAGAACCTGATCGTGCCCTCTTAGTTTTGAGGGGACACAGGACGCGGCCCGGTCCACGCCAGTGGCGCTTCGTGTCCTCCGGCGCCCCGTGCCGCCACCGCCTCCCGGGGCCGCCTCCGCAGCTGCCCGCCTGGCCCTGTCACAGGACGGCGATGCCGCCTCTGGGGACAGGAGGCTCCCCCGAGATGCCGCGTGGGCGCCCGTGTCCGGCACCGTCACTGCCCACAGCCCGGAGCCGGTCCTCCCCAGTCGGCCCTCAGCACTGGGGTCCGTGCCCCGAGCGTTCCCGTCCCCTCCCGTTCTCTCCCCAAGGACCGTGCTCTTCCTCTTCTGTGGTTTGTTTGATGCTCGGCCTATTTCTTCCTGTTCTGCTTTTAAATCCCCCTCCGCTCCCGCGTGCGACGGCGGCCCGCCTCCCTGTCCGGCCCGCTCGCGGCCCGCACTCGGTGGAGGGGGGCCAGCGGCGCCGGCATCGGGAGCCACGTTTTGAAAATTGCTAAAGTATCAAATGCTAACTGATATGTACTTCAAGGTTGTATTTCATTTTTATAATTTTGTTTGTTGTTGTTGTTTTTTGCTTTTACAGTGAGTGTTGAAAAGATAGACCTGAAGGGATTATCACACACAAAAAATGAAAGAAATGTTGAATGTTCCTTTGAGGTAAGATGCCAAGTTTTTTTTCCCTTTTCTCCTCTAAGGGGTAGGAAGGAGACATTTGCCACGAGTAGATATTTAGGTCGGTGTAAGTGGAAGGTGGGTCTCCTTGCCAGGCGCCACACCGGCCAGTGCTGCGGGAGGCAGAAAGCCGGGCCTGGGCCCCGGGTGGGCCGCCTCCCGCCTGCGTGCCGAGGTTGTCCGGACCAGCGTGCTCTGCTGCTGCTGCTTGGGCACCGCTCTGGCTGACGCAGAGACACCATGTGACCGTGGGGACACGCTGCGTTTGCGGATCGGAGCTCCCGTGGCTCAGCGGCCTCGCAGGGTGCTGGGAGCTGTGCTCCACGAGGTCCTTGGGGACCTGGGCTCCCGCCAGTTGACTGATATCTCTGGGGTGTGCGCCCTCAGCCTCATGGTCCCCGGGAGCAGCCTGGGCACTCGTCCTCACGCTTTGATTCCAGGAGCAAGACACAGGGCGAAGAGGAGGAAAAACTTTACTTTTCTCTCTGTTTTAAGGAACATTCTGAAAGCGGCCACTAGGCCTTTCCACTTAAGTTTTGTTGACCAAAACTTAGTGTCTTGGTCCTGCTTAGGTGCGGAGGAGGCTGGGAAGTGTGTTCTGGCTGGCCGAGTCCCCAGGGCTCTGTTACTTGGCCGTCCTGTTGTGCGAGACTCTCCTTTGACTGTGTGCCTGCCTGAACACTGATTGATAAGGAAAACTTGCTTCCTGTGTTACTAGGGAGTGTTCTCAGGAATAAAAGCTTCTGGTTCGTATCTAGTTTCTATGCTCCGATGCTGTGTGTGGTTCACTAACTTTTCAAAGGTATGGCTACATCGAAATACTTTAAATAGTGTTACCGCTAAAAGGATAACATCTTCATTTGATTCGGGAGGCGGATTGCATTGTGAGAATCCCTTGTTTCATTTTGCACGTGTCTTCAGAACGTACGGGAAAGACTTACCTAAGGTTTTAGAGGCTTTCGAAACTTGGGACCAGCACCTGGGTCTCAGCACTCGGAGAACCTTGGAATCCCGACATCTTCAAGGCCTCATCGGGGCGGAAGCCTCGTGGGTGTCTGGGACCCTGACCATGTTGTTCCCTCCACCGCGCTCTGGGTCTCCCGGCCGGACCTCCCGTCGCAGTCATTGCCTCCACACAGCCGAGCCGTTCTGGGGCGTGGGTCCCAGTCTGGCTGGCTGGTCGTGCTGGGCTTTGATCCGGCCCCGTCCTGGGGCCCACAGCCTGGGCCCGTATAACAGTGTGAGATGTGGTGACCGTGGCCAACGTGACTGCCTGCAGCTCCTCTGTGAAGACGGGAGCTTTGGCAGAATAGACGCTTGGCCTCTCGCGGCCTCTCGGAGGAGGTGGGAGTTCTGGTCAGGAATGGGGAGGGAACAGGCTGGTGAGAACGGGGACACGGTGCCCCGAGTCCTCTGCAGAAGGAACCTGGAGTCCTGAGTCTGTGGCCCCAGACTCGGGGTTGTCACCTGGTGTCGACGCCGTCACACAGGGTGAGGTGTGTGGTTGAAGACCTTCCGACCCCAGTGGGTGAGCCGAAGTGTCTTAAGACTTAAAGCAAAAGCTTCAGTGACCTGTGGATACTTGTCCTGAAGTGGTAACTGAGAAAAGTATTCTTGTGTTTAGGAAAGTGAGAATTCTTTTCTAATCAGGAAGTCCAAACTAGTTTTTCTTTTGGGGTACTACCTTCTTTTAAAGATTTTATTTGTTTATTTGAAAGAGCGAATGAGTAGGAGAAGGGGCAGAGAGAGAAAGAGAGATCGAATCTCAAGCAGACTCTGCGCTCAGCACGGAGCCAGGCATGAGGCTTAATCCCTGAGATCGTAACCTGAGCCGAAATCGAGAGTCGGACGCTTAACCGACTGAGCCACCCAGGCGCCCTTTGGTACTAACTCGATGTGCCCTGAGGGAGTCACAGCCCGAACTGTGTTTGTTGAACGGTAACTCGAGGCGCAGAGGAAAGATAGGATCAGCATTAAAATTTTTTTTACTTTGTTATTACAGTGATAACAGTGTTCATTTGCGCAGCTTAAACCGTGTGTTTGTTTTGTGCGGGGCTCAGAGGGAGCTGCTCTTGGCTGCCGTTCACGTGTCAGGCTGGGGGCTCCTGTCATGTGAGGAAGGGAGACTCCTCGAGGCTGTGCCCCTTTGGGAACGGAGGGGCAGGGGTCCCGCCTGCTGCTGCCAGCGCCACGCTCCGGAGAGAGGACAGCAGCGAGCCCACCCGACTCACCCACCTGCTGTCGTCTGAAGTGACTCCCCTCCAAACTACGCCCCGCTAGGATTTTCCTGTCTTGGAAATCAACGAGCTTGCCCTAAAATGTATAGGGAAAGGACAATAGAGTAGTCAAAACAATTTTGAGAAGAATTAAGTTGGAAGCTGCACATTGCCTGTCTTGGAGGCTCGCCGTTAGACTGCAGGGATGCTGGTGCCGCGGGTCGCCGTGAGCGTGGGGCACCGGTCAGCGGGTCGGAGCAGAGTCCGGAGTTAGACCTGCAGATCAATGGCTGGTTGACACGCACGCAGGTCAGTGAAGAAAGGACAGTCTTTTCAGCAAATGCTCTGGGACCCTTGACCAGACCTCTCACCTCACCTGGAAAACTAAGTCGAAACTGATCGTAGTCCCAACTGTACAACCTAAAACCATCAAAGTTCTGGATGAAAGCATGCAAGACTGTGTGGCTAGGCAGAGATTTCTTTGCTATGGCACCAAGAATGTGATCCATGAAAGACAAAATGAACACGTGAGACTTTTTTTTTTTTTTTTTTAACTTGACAGAGAGAGAGATCACAAGTAGGCAGAGAGGCAGGCAGAGAGAGAGGAGGAAGCAGGCTCCCCGCTGAGCAGAGAGCCCAGTGCGGGGCTCGATCCCAGGACCCTGAGATCATGACCTGAGCCGAAGGCAGAGGCTTTAACCCACTGAGCCACCCAGGCGCCCGAACACATGAGACTTGATCAGAGTGTCGAACTTGCTCCTTGAAACGCACCGTGAGGAGATGGCCGAACAGGATGCAGCCTAGATATTTGCATATTATGGGTTTGATAGACGGTTTTCGTCCCAAAGAGATAAAGAACTCTCAACACTCGGCAGTAAGAGAGCAACCCAATAAAAAATGAGCCAAAGATGTGAACTGACAGTTTAACAGAGATGTTCAGAGGGTAACTGTCCCACATGAGCAGATGTTGGGCCTCCCTTGTCACTCGGAGGATGAGTGTGAGAGCCACAGGGCGGCGGTGCTGCGTGTCTGCAGGATGGCCGCGGCTGGGGACCCCGGGCTGGCAGGGGCGCGCAGACAGAGCTGGGCCTCTCCCCGGTGGCCGGTGCCTGTGCTCAGGGCTACTGCCCCTTTGCAAGGCTATCTGGCAGTTTTATAAAAGGTTAAACATTCCCCTAAAGTATGTCCCATCAGTTCTACCAAAAGGAAAGGAAAGGAAAGCATTGGATCCCACAGATGTGTGCGTGAACGTTCCCGCCAGCTTGACACGGACCGCCCTGGGTGTCCGTCCGCAGGAGAATGGATAAACACGGGCGGTTTCATAAACACCGTGGAAGGACCGGCCAGAGCGGAGAGGACTGAGCAGTGTTCACACGAGTGGCGTGGAGACAACGCAGGTCATGACACTGTGCGGGAAAACCAGACCCTTTGCCAAAGAGGATGTATGGTGTGTTCCCATTTACATAAGATTGTAGGAGATGCAGACTGTCTGCGCGACAGGAGGCACACAGTGGCTTCCCGGGGAGAGGAGGAGGAAACGGAGGGAAGAGGGGGGGTGATGGGCACGTTCGTGGTATTGATGGGAGCGATGGATTCTGGATGTAGACTTAGGCCCGGACAACACAGCATGCCCTGGAGAGAGGCGTGGTTTATCATCTGTAATCACTCAGTAAAATTAAAAAAAAAAAAAAAGGTTATTTGAGGATTAAGCCTTTCCTTTTGTCCACAGAACCCTAAGTAGTGAAGATTACATAAATTGTCCTTTTAAGTCAGGTGCCTTTTCTCTGTGGCAATAGCAGCGATCCTACCAGCCCGGACCCGTCCGACTCCTTCCTGGGAGCGCCGGCCGTGCTGGGCCGCGAGGGGCGGCGTGCTGGGCGCAGACGGAGACGCAGAGAGACCCTCCTGCCCGCCTCCCTGGCTCCGGGGCGGCCGGCGGCCGCTGCCCCCGTTTCCTCAGTCCTCTGTGTCTGGTTCCACTTTCCACGGAGCAGTGTTTTCCACGGCCCAGACGAGGGAGCCTGCGTGGCTGAAGTGAGGTGCTCCTGGTGTGTGGGCCCGTGCTGCCCGTGGGAGCCTGTGCTCCGGTTCTCCTCCGCGGGGCTGCTCGTGTTTTTATCGCAGTCGGAGCTGCTCCTTACTGGTTCCTGGGGGTCAGATCTCAGTGTGCAGGAAGCCAGTGCTGCAAATACAAAGTCAGCACGTAAGTACGTACATGGGAAGTGTCCAGATTTTACCTGTTTTCCCAGATGCACTGTAGAGAAACTGGAATAAGTAAAAAAAAAAAAATCTTGAACAAAAAGATTTCTTGTTGCAAGTGAAGGATGGAGAGGGAAAGTATGAGAAGATGACCGCAGCCCCGGAGCTCCTTTTACACTGTCGAGTCTCAGCCCCTCGGAAAGAACTGCAGACCAGGGCGAATCAGACCCATTCCTTCTTAAGAACCCAGGCATTCATGTTTACTTTAGTGCTTATCTTTTCCTTGAAAGTTTTGTTTTTTCATTTAAAAGTAATCTGATCTGCTCTGAGTATCTTACTGCCATTAGCAAAGATGAATCTTCACCACTGTTTTTTTAATTTAGTGTTTGTTTTCATCAGCCGTTCTCGCTGAGGTTAGAGTCCAATAATCCTGTGAATGTGGCCACGAGCAGCAGGGCAGGGTTTAGACATGCCCCTCGGTGGCTCTGTGGCGTCCCTGGGGCTGCAGGAGGGTTGCTGACCCTCGAGCCACACGTGCACGCTCAGGCTTTCCGCCCGGTCGTCTCTTGGTGTCTGCTGGCTTGTTTCTTGCTTAGGGACAAGTACTCAGAAAGGACTTTGCCCCAAAAGTCCCGCGATTATCTGAAAATCCCCCCGTTGTGCTTAGGCGGGTCCAGCACCCTGTTGATTCCATCTCAGAGCTGTGGTTCTGCTCCCACGTGGACCCGATGGCCCTGGTGGGCGCCCAGCTCTCCCCCTCCCCCACGCGGCCCCCTTACAGCCGCCGTCCCCGGTTCTCAGGTCTGCTGTCGTCCTCTGTCTGGTAGCTTCTTAGAAAGGGCGCTTGGGAAGTCCTGCTTCTGAGGCCTTCCACCTGCCGCGTCCCCGGCGTGTGACTGAGAACGCCGGCGGGGGCGAGGCATCGCTCTTCGTCGGGGCCAGAGAGCTCTGCTGGCTCCCGCCTCCTGATCCCGAGCTCTGGCACTTTTGACGGTGTCCACGGTCCTGGGCGTTTGCACGCTGCTCACCCGAGCTTGGCTCTGGGTCTGTCTCCATTCACTGTGCCGGGACTCGGTGGGCCCTTGTAACCTGAAAACACATCCGTGATCTGGGGGCCCCGTGCTGAGTCCTCCTTCTGATTTCCTCTGCTCCGTGTCTCTCTCGTCCTTGCTCTGGGACTCCTGCTCTCTGCACACTGGACCTCACGCCTGGTCCTTTGTTTGATTTTTTTCTCTGTTTTCTTTCCCTTTGATATTTTGATCTGCTTGATGGAGGACTGTGTCATCTCCCCTCTTCATCAGTGGGATTTTTCACTCCTGTCCTGGTTTTGGTTTCAAAGCGTACTTGTTCTCTGGGCGATTCCTCTTTCATAGCATCCGGTCCTTGGCGATACTTTGCTTCTCCTAGACCACTGAGAATATGAACGATGGTTTTTAGTTTTTTGAAACTGTTTTCTTCTCGGCGCAGGGTCTGTGTTTCCGCCTGGCTGCCTTGAGCTCTTGGAGGCGGGTGCTGGGTGTCCGGGTGTGGGGCCGCCAGCCGGGCCACTCGCTGTGCAGAGAGAGCATTCTGCTCCGCGTGCCCCAGAGTCGAGTGATGTGGGGGACACGGGGACACGGGGGACGGAGCTGACGAGTGAGTCAGAGGACTAAGACGTAGTGTGCTGTAGTCCTGAGTATCTCTTTGGGGCGTGTTTTGCTTTTTGTGTGAATTGAGGCTATTTTATGGTCTGGCTTAGTGAGGCTGTGTAGCTCTTGGAACAGGTACTGGTGACAGGAGACCACACTGCCATCACGTATTTGGCCAGTTTTTTCTTGGTGGCACATAATGTAATGGCGTAGCTTGCAGTGGGGGCCGCCTCGGGGGTGACGGGACGCCTGGGTCGCATGTGGCCCGTCGTGAGGCTGCTGTGTGTTCCGCGCTCCTCCGGGCCTGTCCCCTCCTCTGGAGCAGGGGCCTGGCGTGGCGGGCGAGGCCGAGGCTGAGTGTGGAGGAGGCGGTGTCCGCCGCAGAGCCTGGCGGTGGGGAGCTCGGCCTGGAAGGGAGCCCGTGGTCCTGCCTGCCCTCGGCTGGAGTGCCTGCTCCCTGGGGAAGGAGGAGCGAAGCCTCGGAGCTGACGGGCCGTGGCCGCGGTGCCCGGGGCGGGGGGGGGGGCTCGTCGATGTGGGGAGGCCGCGCGTCTGTCTGCGCACGAGCCGGTGTGTGCGGCGCGTGTTGCGTGGGTGTTGGAAGTCCCGTGCTGGTGGGCTCTGCTCTGCCCCCGCGCCCTGTGAATGGGCACAGACAGAGGATCGGGTTTTGTTCTTGGTGTCAGAGTCGCAAGGCAAAGGGAAAATCCTCCACGTTCTGCGCCGTGACCGACACTGGACGTCGGCAGTGCTTGGGGTCCAAGGTCGAAGGACCTCGGCGTTTCGGCCTCGAATCCTCGATGGTGCTGGTGTTTCCC
>LNAC01000107.1:1974612-1992995 GCA_002007465.1 Ailurus styani
CCGGGGCCGCCGCGGGCGGTCCCGCTCCTGCTCCCCGCGTCCCCGGGGCCGGGCGGCGGGCGAGGGGGCCGCACGCTCCCCCCACTCTTACTTCCACCGGCTCTTTGTCTCTAGTCCCGTTCATGTGTGCGCGTGACGTGGGGACACCGTGTGTTCTCGCTGTAGGCTTGGGAAGGGAGATGAAGCCAGGCAGGGAGGAAGGTCGGTCCCAGCCCCGTGGTACGCACGGTGCAGCCTGGGGGAGTCACCTGGGCTCTGTAGACCTTTGATGGTTGCCCCGGACTGGGATTCCTCCACCCACCTGTGCATCGTGGTCACGCGGAGAGTGTTGGAGGCGAGCCAGCTCTGGTGGCAGGTGGGGACGGCCGTGGGTGTGCTCACCCTGTGGCCGTCTCCTGGAGCAGTCAGCCCGAGCCCGTGGGGAGGGTCGGGCCTCCCCGGCCCCCGCCCAGCCGAGCTCCCGAAGCAAAGAGAAGCGGCCTGGTGACCGGCCGTGTCCCCCCTCATCTTGACCCACCTGTACCGTCTAGTTTTGGGGGTGGGAGCGAGGAGCTGGGAGCGGGTACGGACAGCTAGTCCAGATTTCCCGCGCCCGCCTCTTGACCAGTGACTCTGGCCAACTTTGGACTTTGGACAGCTCAGTTGTTGGTAGTGCTTGCACAGCGATTCAAATTTGATCTCTTTTCTCCCCCCCCCCTCTTTCTAGGTACTTTTAGGTTGAAATATGCCCCTCCAGCAGAAAGTCTGGACTCCACAGACTGATATTTTTCTCTGGCAACAGAACACTATTAAGCCGTGGAGACATAAGGAAAATTAAATACAAAACTGAGAAGTCTAGTTGCTGTTGAGCTTAATATTTTTAATCCAAAGGTGCTTTACTTTACTAGACTGGATAGAAAACCTAGCGTAGGAGTGCATCAAACTCAGTTTTATTGCCAAAATCCTAGATTGGAGCTTGACGTCAGGACTCGCCTGGTCGGCGCCTCCGCCGTGGCCGCGATGCAGAGACCTCTGTCTCCCAAGGAGCGTGGCCGCCGTCGGTCCTTCCAGGCTCACACGAAATTCCCGGGCAGCTACGCAAGATCGGAATCAGAACTGCAGGTGGGAGTTCTCCGCGTGGAATTCCACCAGTCGGACTCTCGAAACCCCTGGGTGAGGGAAAATGTCGCCTCTGTTTTGTTTTGTTTTTCGTTTTGTTTTGTTCCTCAAATGGTTAGACACTAATCTCTCTGGGCTTTTTAAGGATTGCGCTAACGAAGAATGTAAACTGATGTCAGTCTCTGCCGTTCTGGGAGACGGACTCCCCGAGACCAGTCAGTGCAAGACACTCAGAGAATCCGTTTGTAAGTTGTTGGCACCAGCAGGCTACGTGACTTGGCACACAACAGAGATTTGAGCGTTTCCTTCCCTCCTTAAAACACTCGGAGCAGTTTCAAGTTTTTAATTTGTTTTTCTGCGAATAAATTTAAACTACGTCATTAAATAGAAATAGTTACTCGCAACAACTTAATATCTAAGGGTCCAAGTCCCAGAGAGTCCCTAGTTGTCAGAGCTTTGAGAATCCCTTCCTTCCCGGCCCTTCAGTAGCTTGAAGTCCTGTCGTCTTCCACCGCGACGGAGCTCTCGCAGAGACGTGGTCACACGGCCTTCGTGAGCTGGCTCTGAGGGTTGCTACATATCCTTAGCAAAGTTGGCAAGTTCTTTCCTCTCACACGGATCTCCCAAGGACCCCAAGGCTTACTGCTAACGGATTCACACTCAAGACAGACATTTTAACAATACAGTCCTGTACTTTATGAGCAAAAGATTTGAAATGTTCTCCTGTCAACTTCTTTTGTATTAGGCTGTGTATTAGTGGTTAAGTTCTGCTAAAAAGTACCTTAAAACTACACTAGAAAGTGGTAAGACTCACAAAGAGCCCACACCAACAGGACAGAGCTCCAAGATCCGCAGAAGTCTAGTTTTATCCAAAGTGGGAAGTAAGTCCTCACCGTACAGCTGTTTTACCCCATGACAGTGAAAGCTTCTTGGTCTGAAATTTAGGGACTTAAACCTTTAACGCTAAAAGGGAATTTTCTGCTCAAGTATTACTTTAAACACTAAAGCCTTCAATATTAAAATATTGATTGGTAAGGCCTTGCCCAGGGATTTTGCAGTTGAGTATTCATTTAAAAAAAAGAAAATCATAATATTCAGACCTTTCTTAAAATGGGACAATCAGCCTCATGCCAAATTGGTGTAGATCTAAAGAATACCCTAGAATTTGAGGCACTGGCATGTGAGGCTTCAGATTTTATCATCAGTTTCCTGGCTAGAGGGAAACTAGAGCAGAGTTGTTATCTTCTTTTTTTTTTAAATGAAAGGCTTTTAGTAGAGTTTTTTAGAGTTTTATTTTAGTGGAGTTTCATTTCTATGCAATGCAGGATTGACAGACCTCTGTATGCTTCTCTCTCTCTTCTGGTACACAGTATTACATACAGTTTTGAAGTGATGGTGATGCTTACAACAACTTTTTTGGGGAATGTTACATTGATCTCTTAATTATAAACACTACAAAATGTCAAAATGATGAGAACTGACACAACTTTGCCTTAAAGAGTAGGAGCCTGGAACTTGTCATATGATGTTAAAGGAAGACTTCGGAGTGTCCACTGATGTTTACGATTTTAATATTTCTGAAGGCCGTTACGGTGGCCTGGACATGTGCTGAAAGCCAAACTTTTAAATTTTTTGGTTTTTTAAACAAAGAAATATTTTAAATAAATCCTATTTCAACACAGTGAAATTGTTGAAAACTGTCTCATAACAAAAGAAAAAAAATCATATTTAGGGTTTTTGTTTTAGTGGTCAGTATCGGGGAATGAAAGTGTCTGTTGTTACCCGTATGACTATTTTGATAAATATTAGAGGTTAGTGTGTTCCATACAACAAAAAATTAAAATAGGAGCTTCGATTCGAAGTAGGACATTCAGATGGAGGTAAATAAGTCCAGACGTTGTGCGGCTGTGTTCCAGTCATCAAAGGTCTTAGAAAAATTCCCACTTGTCTTTGAAAGTGCGTGTGCGGTGTGATGTCTCCTCCAGTGAGGCCATTCCAAGGTGAGAACTGTAAAACGTAAACGTGAGATACACGGGACACAAAGCATCCAGCTGCCCATCTGAGACTCTTCCCAAGTGAGTACTTGGACTTGGGAATGTGTGCTGGCAGCGTAATCTCTGATAAATTTCTCTCCAAAAGCAACCAAAGTCCGTAAGCCTGAAGAGCATTTTGCATTTCCTCAGATGTCCTCATCTTTTTAGAAACACAGATCTGACTGACCCTTTCAACTACGTAGTCATTTTCCTGAAATCATGGGCTCAGTTTGCAAAGGCTGTAGCAACCAGGTAGGTGTGGCACAGCCACTTTGCTCTGTGTCGTCTGTCATAGATCAAAGTTTCTACCCCCATTTTTTTGTCTGCAAGAATGGGGGAAGTAGAATGTACAGATTGAAGTAGAATACAATGTTGGGATAAAACAACTATTTCTTTTCTTTTTTTCTTAAGCACTCAATTTTCTACCTTTTCTAATTTTTATTTCATGGTAATATTGAAAATTGCAAAAGTGTTAAAATGTTAAAACTCGTAATTGCTAAAGAGCACTGAGGAAATGGGAGCTAGCACTTACAAGAACTACAAAATCATTTTCTTCAAAGCAGGTATGTGTGATTGGGTATGAAAAAAAAACCAGCAACCACCAGCATCATCTAATAACCTCCAGATTACAGGAGTTGGCTTGTGAATATAGTAGTTAGTAGGTTCAGTGTTTTAATTCACTATTTAGAAGTCACCGTAGCTAGTTTGCACTACACTGTGTGTGGAGGCACGGAGCAGCAGCAGCAACTCCGCCCAGCGTCACACAGCAACTGCAGCCCCTCCCAGTTGGAGAGCCAGCTGGTCTGATCCTTGTGGATCTGACTGAGGCTTGCTCTGGGCTCACTCCACTGTTGCTGGAGAGCGCTGGCCCAGCGGAATCAGGTTGCACCCTCCTCACTCCCTGTCATTTTGTATTCTTCCTGCTTCTGTGGTGGGTTATTTGATGCCTTGCTAGTTTTACATACTGGTTACTGATGGCGTATATATTGAGTCTTAAGGATGGTAAGGGAAACCGTGTCCTTCCCAGATGGACGGGCCTGTGGAACCTGAGGGGGCGGACGTCCTTTCCAAAGTGCAGATGACTCCCAAAGAATGAGTCAGGTGACGTTTAAAGCCATGGGCTCAGTTTGCAAAGTCCTGAGGTTCTTGAATGAAAAAATTTAATCAACACTCACAAAACCACATACTTGCTGGTTGAGGCCAAAGGTCAACTTGACTACACTGTTCTGGGGGGAGGGGAGCTCAGCGTGGCTCAACAGTCAGTCCCGGGGATTGTAACAAGCCCCTCACATGCATTAAGTTCTTAACATGCACAGAGATGAAGGCTTTGGTACTGAAACCAGAGACCTCGTGTACTCGAGAATCTTCACAGCTTATATTGGACAGATTTTCTTTTTAGGAATGAAGGAAAATTCTCCCATTTTTGAGCCATTCTTTTATGTCAATTCTACAAAATTGCATGTAACTTTATAAATATTTTTAAAAGATATAGTTTTGTAAATATTTAATATTCTGCTAATTTGATTTTGAATTGTAAATGTTAAGTATTGTTTTTGAAGTTTTTATGTTTTATTATACTTTGTTAAAAAGGAAAAATTGTACATTTTTAGAATGTTTTTATGAGTAAATTTAATGTACTGAAAATAAAAATTAAAAAAAGCTGTTTCATTTTATTAGGTCTTTGTCTCCTAGAATATGAAGCACAAACCCTTTCAGATAAATCGCAATTCTTGATCTGAAAACTAGGGAGTCAACCCTTTCTGCCTTCTCCACTTGGCAAGAGATACATGGTTTTAAATCCAATCTCTATCGAGTTTCCTGGGTTTTAAAAAATATCCTTCCTATGACCAGAAACATTAACTCTTGATTTGGGATGTTCCAGCTCTAGGTTCCATAGGAAGTCAAGATCGACATGAATCGATGTCAAGTTTCTCTGGAATGTTTCCAAACACATGGTATGAACGTGCCCTGGCATTTAAAGCTCCGTCCTCTCTGGATTTGGGATGGTGGTGGTCTAATGAGCACAAGCTGGCACAGGACTGTGGTGGTCTCATGAGCGGTGCCAGACACCAGAGGGAGAAACCTGGTGCCTCTTTCCCCACAGAGGTCTCCCCGGGTCCTCTTGTCAGACCTTTGTCTACCCAGAGGAAAACATTCATGCAGCCCTGTGACTTGCTATTTGGTCAGGCCAGGCCTCTGAAGATGGGGGCCGTGTATACTGGAGCAACAGACTCGGGGAAGCAGAACATTTCCTCACCTTGCTCCCTGGGTTCTTCCAGAAACATTTTAAGTGCCTGCTTAAATTTGGAATGCGTGGAGTTTTTCAGATGAGTAATGCTGGCCACTACTTGGCTGATGTTTGTACTTTCCCTGGCACAGCATGGCAGGTTTTCAAGTTGTTTATTCCCACAAAACAACCAGGTCCCACAGCCACCCATCCACTTTGTGCCAGGTCTTTTCGTTCTCAGGACAATTTACTTGTGCAAAGAAAGACAAGACCAAGACGAGCTGGCAGAACCTTGACCAAGGTGAGAAAGGTGCCTGGGACAAGGCGGAGACCTTCAGAGGTGAGTGCCCCTATTTCCCCCCACCAACTGCCACCACCACCTGGCTTGGGATAGTATAGACAGTATACAGCATTCCATGTATTTTTTTTTTTTAAAGATTTTATTTATTCATTTGACACAGAGAGAGAGATTACAAGTAGGCAGAGAGGCAGGCAGAGAGAGAGGAGAGAGGAGGAAGCAGGCTCCCTGCTGAGCAGAGGGCCCGATGTGGGCCTCGATCCCAGGACCCTGGGATCATGACCTGAGCCGAAGGCAGCGGCTTTAACCCACTGAGCCACCCAGGCGCCCCAGCATTCCATGTATTAAATACTGATCCATTAAATTGAGCTTGATGACAGTTTTTAGTTGTGCCTTTATTCACCTTAGTTCATTAAAAATGTACTTGGTTTAGAGATCCTAGTGACCACCCACTAATGTGGGATAGAAGTCACCCCTCTGCGTGGTACTTGTTTGTTTTTTTAAAAAGCAGAATTTCTTCTAGGAATCTTATTGATCACACAGTAGTTACAAGAATGCAAGATATAATGATGTATACAATCTAAACAAGACAGGCTGATTAAGAATTTATATAATGTAAAAATACACACATTAAAAGTTAGCCATGTGGACAGATGCATGCAGCGGGAAGAGTAGTGGGAAGGTCGGAGGTCAAGTGCCCGTATGCGATACTATTGCTTCCCCCCTCCTCCATTAATAAGTAACTTCCACTAACAGGTACAGGTATACCACACACATCTAAATACACAAAGGTAAATCGTGACCTGCTACAGTACAGTCTAAAGTGGTCTGTGATCTTTCTGTGCTACTCCCACGAAAATAGTAAATAGTGAACCCCATGCAGGTAGTAGGAAGCATTGGTTATTCTAGTTGAACTCGGGAAAATGTTTAACTTCTGACATTAATTATCTGTGAAGAGTGCTAGGTCTCCTTTTGCTATTTTCTTCACACCTGACATGCACTCGGGAGTGGAGGAACTCTGATGGTTGGCTGACCTACAATGACAACTGAAATGCTCTTAAAATGTAACTTTTTAATAAGAGTCGCACACTTAACATAAAACATGGATCATCTGCAGCTTTAGAGGGAGTGCATGTGAATTTTAATGCTTTAGTTTCTGTGTTCTGTAGTTCCTAGCACTGTCCTAAGGAATGAAACTGATAGAACAGCTTGTTTCTTTACCAAAGCAGACAGCAGTCTGACTTCTTAGAGAATATACAAACTAGGAGAAATGTCACACCTTCTTTCTTTGGGCCCTTGGAGAGTCTAGACCAAAATTTTAAATTATTCAAGGTTCTTACTGAGCAGTGGTGCTTTTCTCTGTTATCGTCTAGAGAAGCAAACAAGAATTTGCCAGCACCGCAAGAGCACAGGCTCACAGTACACATACACTAGGAGCAGGAACCTTGAGCAGCAGTTCAGAGTTTCCCTCCCCCATTTCCCCTGCTTTTTGCGCATAATTATGGCAAACTGGGGGTGGGGGGACTATGCTTGACAAATGCTTAAAGATCCTTCTACAGAGATTTCCCCTGTTAAATAGAAACCCTTCTACAAAAAGTTGGCTGGTTCAAGTGAACCTAGTAAAGAATGTGTCTCTGAATGCTTAAATTACAGGTTCCTAATAGGGAAAGAGCATTAAAATAATGTGAAGGTCTATTTTATTGGCAACTTAGAATGCAAAGTATTTTATTTTTAAACTTCTAAATTTGAAAACAAAACAGCCTAGGTTAAAGAATACAGTTTTCCAAAGCTGAATGTGCTCATTTGGAGCTCAGTTTTTCTGCTTGCAGTACAAAACAACTTCCTAAAACTCCTAGGCAGGAACACTACTGTTTTGATGATCTGTGATTGGATGAACTGATCAATCTCAGTTGGTAATATCCCTTTTTTTTCTTGGTAAGGGTTTTAAAAAATTCAAGAACAGATGCATTTTTCTAGTCTTACACAGACAATTTCATTCCAAATGTCTCCTGAGAGGCGTATACCATATACAGGAATCCGTCTTCATCCTTCTCACTTTCATACACTTCAGAAATCGGTGTGGACACACTCACCATGCTGTGTCCATTCACTAACAGGAAGAAGGCTTGATTAGCATTGAGCTGTAAGCGCCTCCTATTGTAAGAAGACAATGTGAAGAGACACCAACACATCAATACGCAAGGGAAATGTAAAAATATCACCCACCCCCTATGATATAAAAGTAGAAAGCTTTTATAAATGCTGCTTCTGGCAAAATAACATGTATGCCTACTGATGGTGACTCTCCTGTAACTTCTCATAAAGCACAGGACACTCCCTAGGATTACATTCGTGACTGATAATAGTGGTAATTCTTATTCTTACCATATTCCCAAGGGCAGTTTTAAATTAGTATGCTCTCCAAATAGCCATTAGCGTCTAATGAGACAAATGATGTAAAATATAATTTACAAACTATTTATTACCGTTTTACCAAGTCGGCATTGTCTTTTAACTAATTTGGCTATACAAAACTTGTAGACTTTTCTGATTAAGAGACAACATCTAGGGGGCGTCTGGGTGGCTCAGTCAGTTAAGCATCTGCCTTTCGGCTCAGGTCGTGATCCCAGGGTCCTGGGATCTAGCACTGTTATCAGGCTCTCTGCCTGCTGCTCTACCTACTTGTGCTCTCTCTGTCAAATAAATAAATAAAAACCTTTAAAAAAGAGAGACAACATCTACACTAGATGCTACGATGAAAAAAATAGGAGGGATAGGAGATCCAGCAGATAAGAGGACTCAGAAAGGAAGGAAACGTCTTTAGGTTTTATTAAGCTTGCACAGATGTTAATCAGAACTAAAGCTTTATCTGTAAGTCTGATATATAATGAGCAGTCACCCAAAGAAATAGGGAGAAAAGGTGATTAAATACCTAATGATCTTGATGAGCTCACTCATGTTGACATGATCAGGTACAAGGAACTTGGTTTTGTCCAGGACAGGAAGTTGCTTCTCACCCTTGTACCGTTCTATTATCACCTAGAAAATCAGCCAGATGAGAGATTTTAAAATAACCATTAACGATGAAGAGATGAAATACTTCCTATACTGTAACTGGCACGTACCAAAATGGGGTTTCAAACAGAAACAGCACATTTGTTAGTTCTCCCACAGGGCTCCTGTGAAGAGTGATCATCTAACCCTCACCCTCACAGAACATAGTACACAAGACAAAGCGGCTGCCTGCAGGGGCATGAGCGGGGTGGGGAAAGAAGTCGTGTACTCTTTTTGTTATTTGGAGCCACGAAAATATACTAACTAGTCGGAAAAATAAGAGCATATGCTAGGTACCGGCTTAAAGTGTGTAAGTTCTGAATCTATGTCCGTTGCAATACCACTATTTCCTCTGAAATGTGTGAGATCTTAATTATGGTAATACACTCAATATGTTTTTTTCATACTAGACTGGTTTTCCTACTTGAAAAAAGTCCTAAGTAAATATCTGATAAGTAAAGACAATGATCAGCTGGTTCTGGAGACAAATTTCGTGCAGAAAGGCTTGAAGATTCTTTCATTTTGACAAAATACTCCTCGTATTTCTTTGATGAGTTTTAAGAGTCAAGAATCTTGCACTGTGCAGGGAACAAAAACAGTTCCACATCAGGAACGGAAGATATCCATTAGCTCCTTGCCATACCTCCTTTCCACAGACACAGGACAAACAACTTCTCCTACTTCTAAGCCACTACCAAAGCTGGCCACAGGGTGTTGACTGCCCGGGCCTCTTCATCATCTTACTGCGCACCAGAGACACTCTTCGCCAGGTGAAGCAACTCTCTACCTTACCACAACAATGCCAAATTGAAAGAAGGAATGGAATCCTTTGCATGTCTCTCTAGAAAGGGGGAAGATACTTGTCTGTACATTGTTCCACTATACGGCACCCACACAAGGTTCTGTGTAAGGCCAAGTCAAACTGCTATGCCCTTCCTTGATAAGATCAAGGACTTTTATCCATGGGGTGCGTTCAGAACATGGTAGCCACAAGGGAGATTCAGTAGATAGACTACTTTTGCCTGGGTTTGACTAGCATCAGAGGTCAGAGACAATACAGAAACCTTAAATTACTGGTCTGGGAAGAAGCGGAAACGGAATGAGAAGAAAATCTCCTGACCTTAGACCCTATTCATTAAAGGAAGACAGAGCAGCAGCCTCGAGACAAAGGACAGCATGGCCTTGGGCACCTCCCTCATCCTCTCAGGTGTCCCTGACTCTCCACTGCTCGTGAGCTCCATGAAAACAATCCCTTATATAAACGACTGGCTGACTTTTCGGTTCTTACTTTTTCTTTATCCTGAACTTTAATTTGGGAGAGAAGACGCGTTAAGTCATGAGTAAGGCATTCGGCTAGACCTGAAAAGTGCCTTCTCCCGAGTGTTGTATCTAGACAGCAGTACTATGGACAGGAGCGCAGGAGAAAAAGCCGTCCTCAGGGAGTAGAGGACAGGGACTGGAGAGCCAGCGAGCTGCCTGTGCCTTCTCTGTCCATCCGTGTTATTCCCAGGAAGGAGTGCCTCTAAACCTGTTCAGGGGCCACGAGCACATATGTGAAGTACGAGTAGGTGATTTCTGCAAAAACCCTGCAACTGCTAGCAGAAAGGAGGACTGTTAATGTACGCAGATATTCACGTTTCAAAAGGAGACTGCAGAACAAATCCTGGCAGACGGCTGGGCTACTCGTTTCCAACAGCTAGCACCAAAAGGGGAAGAAAACCTTAAAATTAAGGAAATCCCCCAGGCCATATGTTGACCCCAAATACGAGGACAGACTGAAACTTCTAAGCAGTCCAAGGAAAACAGAGACTGTGTCTTTTACTGTAGAATCCTACAGTTGGGAAAACGCCGGGCAGACCCACCTTATCTTTTCTGTGGACCTTATAGCCCCAACCCCCTGGATCTTTTCTCTTTCCTCAGTTTAGTCTGAGAGGACACGTCAGAAAGCCAAACACGAAAGCGTCTACCGAATTTTTAACAGTGGAGTGTCTTTCTAAGTGGTCTGTGGCATTTGTAGGAGGTAGCAACCATGCACACAGAACTAGGCAAATCTTTCCAAGTACTACATGGGATGGGATTCTCTTCCCATTTTATAGATAAGGATGTGGCGGCCCCTTTCAGAATTTTAGTAACTAGCTCAACATCACTCAGTAACTTTGAACCTAACTAAGGCCTGAACTCAGCCTCTATCTGAAACCAGAAGTTCCTCTTAACCACTTCTCCTAGACCTGGTGCCTCAGCAGAAACCTTTTTAGTGTCTGCCAGCAAAGGATTCGGGATAGAGGGTACTGCTGCCTGGGCATAGCAAAAAGCACCTGAGACGCCTACACAGGACAAGAAATAGCAGTGTTTTTCCTCCATCTCCGCAAAGCAGCCAAACACAACAGACCTCTCTGGGGTATCCAAAGAGAGCCTGGAACGTACAGTCACATTTCAATCCCGAGAGCTGATTTTCCCACCGCAGTCCTCCTTCCTTTAGCAGAGCGGGCGCTTCCTTCCACTGATAAAATATGAACAGTTCTAGCCTCTCTATCCCTCTCCCCCCAAATAAATATATTTGACTTGTGAAATATGTAACATTAAGGCAGCAAACTCAGACTCGGGAGGGCACACAATGGGATTAGATGAAAGAACTATATATTAAGATATCTCCATTCTAGGTCATGAAGTGGACACTGGGCGTTACTGGTCTGAGGAGCTCTGCAGAGTCCTGTCCCACAGTCACACACAGCAGCACCGTACTGTAGTACGTAAGCAGTGCTCTCCTCTGCGTACATTATCAACGGCTGAAACACAGGTGCCGGAGACTACCTACTGGGATTTTGGTAGGATGCTGTTCTCGGATAAGTCGGACATCTTCTACTCTCTGTTCTGCAACAAAAAGAAGAGACACAGGCATTATTAAGGGCCAAAATGCAGCTTCTTTCCTGCATTTTTACTGGTGGTTTCTATATCTAAATTCACCTATCCCTAGCTGTAGCAGAGCAGTAAGGACATCTTCCCTAGAACTGAGAGGAACCACACACGGGCACTTGGTATCTGGCACAAGCTGGCATATAAGGTGAAATGCCATGTCCAGGGCGCCTGGGTGGCTCAGTGGGTTAAAGCCTCTGCCTTCGGCTCAGGTCATGATCTCAGGGTCCTGGGATCGAGGCCCGCATCGGGCTCCCTGCTCGGCGGGGAGCCTGCTTCCCCCTCTCTCTCTCTCTCTGCCTGCCTCTCTGCCTCCTTGTGATCTCTCTCCCTCTGTGAAATAAATAAATAAAATCTTTAAAAAAAAAAAATGCCATGTCCATGTAAACCGACATGCAACTACACAGCTCTCGCAGGTAGTAAGACACAAGACCAAGAGTACAGAATTCCTGGTCTCAAGGGTTTGGGACCCCTGGCTTGCAGCCAAATGTAAACAGCAGATTAAGGGCATGGCATCACCAGTCTTTCTTCCAACAACCTGTCGACTTTTGTGAATTTTCCAAAGTTTAAGTTGGTATAGGAATCTAAGATAAAACATATAGGCTCTTCAATGCAATTTTCCATTACTTCCTGCTTTTCAATGACACAGCGCTTAACGGAAAAGAAACTGCCCAAAAGAGATAAGGGGGGAAGAAACACTGCCCTATTTGACTTTTAAATAGTTTTGCTCAGGGATGCCTGGGTTACTCAGTCATTGAAGTGTCTGCCTTCCCCTCAGGTCACGATCCCAGGACCCTAGGATCGAGTTCTGCAGCAGGCTCCTTGCTTAGTGGGGAAGCCTCCTGCTACCCCTGCTGTGCTCTCTCTCTGATAAATAAAACCTTAAAAAAAAAAAGTTTTGCCCAGTGCCCACTCCTTCTGACCCCCACCCAAAAAGTTTTAAGCACAAAGTCTATGCTGAATACTTTTTTTGGGAAAATATCTCTGTATACCTCCCCCTTAATATAATCATTTATATGAATGATCAATGTCATGGACTTCCTGAGAAGTCCTGGTGGCTTCAGAAAAAAGATGATATGATCTATATAAATATATCCAACATATTCTACCATTGCCTATTTTTTGGGATCTAAAAAAAAAAAACAACCATCATTCTTCAATGACTGAAATAATTCCCATGTTCAAATATGAACATATAGGTTCTATTTCTATTTTCCCACCCAGCATTTCTACATCAGCCTCTAAGATAAAATGACTAACAAATCTGCTATAGAAGACGACTACAAACTCAGGCCTATTTGGTACATGAGAACAGAGATAAATTTAGTTATTGTTAATAGTAAGCTTAGCCTAGTGGTTCACAATGCGTAATATAATGATTACTAACTAAAAAATATGTATTTGGTCCTGGCAGAGCTTCCAAAACCGTTGGAATTTTCTAAATGACCAGAGTGGTACTGATAAGGGCCATCTCTTTTTATTCATAGCAAACCCCAATCAACCATATCTGAGTTTATATTAATGCGGCAACTTTTGGAAAGCTCCTAAGGATGGGGGACTGGTTGCCATGGAGAAAGAACAGTGACTTGAGGTTTGAAATGTTTAGACCCACCCTAAACACCAGGGAGGGGAAAGGGGCTTGAAGGACGAACTAATCACTGATGGCCAATGATTTAACTAGTCATGCCATGTAATGAAATCTCCATCAAAAGGACGGGGGCTCAGGGCTTCCAGGTGCTGGGAGAGTGGCACATACCAAACTCCACAGGGACAGAAGCTCCTCGAGCTTCTCGACCTTACACTATGTACTTTTCATCAGGCTGTTCATTTGTATGCTTTAATATTCTTTGTAATAAGCCAGTAATCTAGCACATAAACAGTTTTCCTGTAAGCCACTCCAGCAATTTAATTAAACGTGGGGGGGGGGTCATAGGAACCTCTGATTTACAGCCTGTTGGTCAGAAGCACAAGTGACAAACTGCACTTACAGTTAGTGTTTGGAGTGGGGGCGGGGAGGGGCAATACTGTGGGGTTGAACTCCACCTGCTGGATCTGAGGCTGTCACAAGGTAAACAGAACCAGAATTGAGTTAGACTGTAAGAGAGTCATCGACTCGATCTCAGGGCTGTGAGTTCAAGCCCCACAATGAGTGTAGAGATTACTCAAAAAATAAATAAACAAAATTTAAAAACTTTTTTTTTTTTTTAAATTGTAGGACAGCCAGCTGAATTGCTTGACTGTGGAAAACCCACACGTCTCGGGTCCAAAGTGAAGCAGCTGATTAGGAGAACTCGGAGAGGAGAGAAAACACAGGCGAAGGGCGATATTTTCCCCCTGGCATAATCCTTCTCTACTTCTGAGGGTACCACTGAATCCCCTTCAATGCTTCTCTCAGCTCTGAAGCTGTCCCTATGTCTGTCCTACCCCCCAGGAAAAGGCGCTGTACCACCTAGACCTAGCTATCAACCCTCTTTACAACAAAAACCTCCATTTTGGGCGCCTGGGTGGCTCAGTGGGTTAAAGCCTCTGCCTTCGGCTCAGGTCAAGATCTCAGTGGCCTGGGATCAAGGCCCACAAGGGGCTCCCTGCTCAGCGGGGAGCCTGCTTCCTCCTCTCTCTCTGCCTGCCTCTCTGCCTACTTGTGATCTCTCTCTCTCTCTCTCTCTCTGATAAATAAACAAACAAATAAATAAGTAAATTAAAAAACACCTCCATTTTGTCAGGGAAGTTTATTTCAGAGGTTAGAGGAAATCACAATTAATTCACTGTGGCAAATGAATGAAAGAGTATTAATTCTTTAATATACCCTGGAATATGCTTCACATTTAAAAGCTTATCCTAACAGGGGTGCCTGGGTAGCTCAGTTGGTTAAGCATCTGACTCTTGATTTCCACTCTGGTCGCAATTTCGGTATCATGACCCACGTCAGTGTCTGCACTCAGTGCAGAGTCTGCTTGAGATTCCCTCTCTCTCCCTCTCAAATTAAAAAAAAAAGCTTATCCTAATAAATCTGAAAGTTAAGTGGAAAGAAGGGGGAGTTTTTTTTTTTAATACAAGGAAACACGTTTGTTTTGGCAAGTGGAAAATGAAAAAAACAAAATAGGCTTTAAATGTGAGGCTTCAAATCAGAAACTATAATTTCTATACTATTATCAAAAGTTTATCCTGATTTATCCCCAAAATATGGCCCCCAAAAGACAAAATCATTATTTTTGTCAAAGCTGGAGAAACTGAGGTATGAAACAAGCTACTTCCTTAAGATAAAATCAAGTAATACCAAAGTCTCATAGGAATGTCATGAAAATCTTGGCCAGTTGTAATGGAAACCCAGCGGTAAGCCTGGAGTAACTGAGTGAAGAGGGCATTTGCCCGTGCCTCGCGCTTTTGAGTAGACAATTGTTTTCAGAGAATAACAGTATATTTAACAAAAACATTACTAACAACACAAATCAAAGGCACATATGAGCAATTCTTTTACTCAAAAAAAATTTTTTAATGTTGTAATGACCTGTTTATTGTTTGTGTTCTTCAATAGTGTGCCCCTGGCAGCCAGGGACCTGCTTCTAATCGTCTTTGTATTTACCAGTGGCTCAGCCTTGTACACAGAAGATGGTTAATAAATTAAAGTTGTAAAATGGAAATAAATACTCTTCCAAATGTGTATCAAGATACTTCCTAGACTCCTTTTCTCCTGTCTCTAAGAACCCTTATAAGACTTACAAACGTAAGAGAGGAAAGGAGTCTAAGGTGTTTTTTTTTTTTTTTTTAACCAACATATCATTTGCAAAGCTGCTTTGAGATTCCCGGGGGCATTCAAGGTAAAACTTTTTTTCATGAAGTGAAATGGAAGCACAATAAATATTGTCTCCATGTGTCCCCATAAACATACAATGAGTAACACAGCTTCCTTTCATAGAGTGCTACCTATGTTTTGGCATAAACTTTGCTCTACAGTCTACCTATTAGAGTAGTTTGAGCTATTTGTTTTATTTTATTTTTTTTTTTAAGATTTTATTTATTCATTTGACACAGAGAGAGAGATCACAAGGAGGCAGACAGGCAGGCAGAGAGACAGGGAGAGGAGGAAGCAGGCTCCCCGCTGAGCAGAGAGCCCGATGTGGGCCTCGATCCCAGGACCCTGGGATCATGACCTGAGCCTAAGGCAGAGGCTTTAACCCACTGAGCCACCCAGGCGCCCAAAGCTATTTATTTTAGATCAACACATAAAATTCCCCGAAGACATACTAACTTTTTTGATATTAATGGAGAAACTTAAACCTGTTCACCACTAAACCACAGCAGAACAGTGTCAGTAAATAAACTGGGGCAATCCCAGAAGCTGAAGCAAAATTATTACATTTGAGCAGACCAAATCCACAATTATTTACTCAAACACAACTCCGGAGGTTCATGAAATTTTTCCACACACCTGCAAAGACACAATATGCCTTTTGACTTAGTGCTGGCCCATCTCACGTATTGGAAATGATACAATCATTTCCTAACTTCCTACTCACGGAAGGCCGGGAAAATACACGGCAGAAGATAAAGTGCAAGTCCAGACATCTGCCACTAGGTGGACCACGCTATTCCCCTCCCTGGGCCCCACCCAGTTTCCACAGCTACAAAAAGGGGCTGTTTTCCGGGAGCCCCAAGGTCCACTTCAACTCTCTCAATCCTAGTAGAAGATATCAGCAGAGATATATTCAATTCTGAATAAACCTAAACTCATTGGCTTGGAAAGAGAAAGAACTGCTCAAGCTAAGTGGGGCTGCTCTTAGGTTCTACTGAAGAGATTCTCTCCAAAGAATTGATTTCCCTCATTGACTGGGCTACAAGTCAGTGAAAATTGTCAGCACTGGAGCAAGGAAAAGCAGTAGCCATTAAGCGATACTTGATCTTCTTCTGTAAAATGACTGTGAAGGAAATCTTTTTCAAAGGGGGAAGGGGGGGCGCCTGAGTGGCTCAGTTGGTGAAGCGTCTGCCTTTGGCTCAGGTCATGGGGACCTCGGAGGGAGCCTGCTTCTCCCTCTCCCTCCCTGCTCCTTCTGCTTGTGTTCTCTCACAGTCAAATAAAGAAAGAAAATCTTTATTTATTTTTTTAAGATTTTGTTTACTTATTTGAGAGAGAGAGAGAATGAGGGGAGAAGGTCAGAGGGGGAAGCAGACTCCACATGGAGCTGGGAGCCCGATGCGGGACTCGAGCCTGGGACTTCGGGATCGTGACCTGAGCCAAAGGCAGTCCTTTAACCAACGGAGCCGCCCAGGCGCCCACAATCTTAACAATAAAAAGGGGGGGTTAGTAAAGGCGGGCTAAGGGGCAAGCCCACAGGGTATGTAAGATGTACCAATGGGAAACAAATGGCAGTATTCCTGGTCTACCCTCAGGGCCACCCTCAGGTGAATCAGAGTACGTCAATCTCACTTTTCTTACTCTTGCCACCTACTCTTCAGAAATTTTTCTAGAATGACCTAAAAATACTCTAAGCAAAAGGAAAGTAACTATAGTTTCAGTCATGAGAAAATAAGCATCCCTCCCACACAAATGTCCCGAGTTAACTTCTATTTTTTTGTTACAGTAAGTTCTATGTCCGACATGGGGCTTGAACTCACAGTCCCAAGACCAAGAGCTTGAACTCACAACCCTGAGATGGGGAGTCATGTGCTCCAGCCAGCCAGCCAGCCAGGCGCCCCTCCGTTAACTTTCAAACGTAAGTCGGTGAGGACCGAGGCAGATACGAGAGGAAATCTGCGTCAGATGCCGCCCTCAGGGCCGCGTCACAGCTAAACAGTACTGAGAGTTCACCGAGGTCATTACAGAGAAAATTCCCAACAAAAGCGCACATCCAAGTGTCGCTAAATAACAAACTGCCTCAAGAGACTGCAAAGGTATGTTTGGCAGCTTCTCAGGACCAAGCAACCAAATAATGACCAGAAATGAGGTCCACAGCACCACGTCCAAGCTGTATGAACGCTCCGCTCCCTGCAGACTTCAGGCAAGGAAACGAAAGGGTAACCCGCGGGGACCTCCCCTGAGCTGCTCTAAACACCCCAAACACACTGCGGGGGGGGGGGCACGCTGTTGGTGCAGGACTCTCTTGCTTCTAGGGAACAGCCCCCACTTCCTCACCCTCGTTTTCCTGGAGGGGTACATATCCTGATGCTGTTCCTCTCCCTTCTCCGAAAGCCAGGACACCCAAATGGGGCTTGTAGCCTCAAGTGGGAAGAACCGATGCACCGATGCACCGCTGGCGGAGAAGGGTCAGTGCAGCGGCCGGCCAGGACACACCCCACCGACCCGAGCTCTCCTGCCGCAAACAGGGTCCAGAGGCGCCGCCACACCCGGTCTACACTGGAGGGTGCAGGGCCGGGTCCCCGGGGGGGCCCACTCCTCCTCTCAAGCAAGGTGTGGACGTCCGTAAGCGACCACGTGCGGCCAAGGCGACTCCCCTGGAGATGACTCACTCGCACACTCGTGTCATCACTTCAAAGGGCCGGCCTCCCCCACGGGCACCCGTCGAAGGCGGCTCTGCGCCTCCGGAGGGGCGGCGAGCCCCAGGACTGCGGCGCCGACGCGAGAGCCCGGCGAACCACCGGGCCGCGGCCGCGGGGTCCAGAAAGTGATTCAGCAGCTCCGCCACGGCGCGCCCTGCACGGACAGCCGCCCTCGACGGCGACCCGGCCGCGGGGCGCGGGGTGGGGGCGGCGAGCCTTCCGGGTCGGACCGCGCACGGGCCTGACCCCGAGCAGCCGGACCCCG
>LNAC01000107.1:2003750-2029441 GCA_002007465.1 Ailurus styani
GATGCGGGCCTCGATCCCAGGACGCTGAGATCATGACCTGAGCCGAAAGCAGAGGCTTTAACCCACTGAGCCACCCAGGTGCCCTGGTTCAGTCTTTTTAAATGCAATGTTGTGGTTCATAATTTGAAGAGACCACACTTTTTCCTGCCCTTATTTTTATTTGTGTATTTTTGTTTGTTGTTGTAGTCAGTGTACAGTGAACAGTCTCCCTGTCTGTTGAATGCAGATCCCAGACATGTAGAAGTGGGGCTGCGGGGATGGGGGCCGTGAGCCCTGCCGTCTCCCGGGGTACTGCCCAGTCACTATGGCAGGGAGTCTTAGCTGCTTGCCCTTCTGACACTAGAGCAAGACCAGGTAAGTCACAGAAGGTGACGGACACATGTGTGCTATGACACTGTCATTTCTGGTCCAGCTGCTCTGGTGACCCCATTTAATCCAGTAACTGCCAAATTCTCTCTACTCCGAACGACCCATCTTTAATTGTTTTAATTGGCATGTGTTCATTAAGTAGTGAGGATGCACATTTAACAGATAATCATTGTTGGCTGTTTGGATTTTTCTTATTTGCTTATCCTTATTTTTTGCCCACTTTCTACCCTATTTTTCTTGTCTTTTTTTTCTTACTGATTTGTTGGTTTTATTCCATCTGGATAGATTTCTGTTTAATATATTTCAAGACATGTCCTTAATTGTCTATAGTGATATACTGGTTAACCTCATTTAAAATGAGTTTTGTGAAAGTTACAGTGTTAACCAAACTTAAGTGTTTTGGGTTTAATGATTTTCATCTGAAGGTTATGAAGCTGGTCGCTCGGTCTTTGGTTTCACTAGTTTTTTCTGGTAGCCTTAATTTCCAGCTTCTCTGTGTCAGAAATTGGATGGCTGGCAATCCCATACGGTATTCATAGATGTCTCATAGAGTTAGTCTCATTGTATACATAAGAACAGTCACGTGTGGGATGGGTCTGATCTTAGTTCTCTTAGCTCCATTCCTGGGGCTAAGGAATGGAACCTCTGGGTCTGGTCCAGCCCTGACGGGTATAGTGGTGGCTCCATATTTTAGTTTCTTGGGAGGATGAGTGAGACTAATTAGTGAATTTGCGTATTTACGTGCTTGCTTTCCGTCTTGCAATAATTGGACTTCCCAGGACAGAAAGCAAGCCACCCAAAAATGGGAGTGGGAAAGAGAATAGCACATACGGGTGTTTTATTCAAAGAATTGGGGGCCACGATTGACTTTCAGGGTGCAGATAGTGCATGTGTGTTTAAGAGCCGTTCCTAAAACGATAGGGTGAGTTTGTGGGGGTGTGGGGTAGCGCTAGAAACTTAAAACAAGGTAGCTATATTTATAGTGTTTGGTGAGAAGCTCGCAATTTCCAGTGTCCCAGCAATAAATCAGTTATTTTTATAGAACTTTGGCCTTCCTGGTCTGCTGGCATCCTGGAGTTGCTGGGTTAACTATTTTCTAGTGGTATTTCTCTAGGCAGGTGAAGGTTGCTACTGAGAAGGCAAGTCTGTGCTTCGGATTTTGGGGCACGCAGCTAACAACTCGGTGATAATTATCTCCTTAAAGGAACCAAACCAAACCAAGCCCAGCCCCCAGGGCAGGCGCAGGCCAGGGTGAGGGTAAACACTTTTTTTGATGCATCACTCCTTTGGCTACGGGCCTCCTGCAGTTACTTGCATGTGGGGCTATAAATAAGTCATCATTTCTCAGACTCCTGAAGGTAGAAGCCAACTGCGTTATTTTGCCTTTGACCCTGACGAGGCTTTTTTCTTGGTTAATACTTCACATTTATTCAGTGAATTTTGAAGTCTACATTTAGACCGTAGTTCTAAATCAAAATAGTCAAACAATAACAAAAGACAAAATTAGAAACAAAGGAAACGCTCATATGTGTATTTTCCCCTTCCAGACTGAACTTTAAATATTCAGACACAAGGATTTCATATTATTCAGCTCAATACCTGTCGGTGTGTGGTTTTGAATTTATAATACATAATTTGCCCCTTTCTGCCCTTGATGGTGAGTTTTTTGACGTATAGAATGATATTTATATTTAATATCTTGATTTGTTGTAAGTCTAAAGTGGGTTTAAATTCCATCATAATCAGGAATAATCCTTTTCCAAAAAAAAAAGAATAATCCTTTTCCAATAATGTATGATTTTTATGGCAGAAATCGGGAATTAAAAACCAGTATTTAATTCTGTTTTTGCAAACAAAAAATGCTGTTTCTGTTCTATATCATATGCTGATGCAAAAAAATGAAAAATGAAGCTTTCGTTAAATATGACTGAAATTGGAGGGTTGTCTTTAGGAATTTCTGTGATTGCTCTACCGCGGATCCTTGCTCAGCCCGCTGGTTGTGACGGTGGGGTGGGTGGGTTGGCAGGTGGATGATCAGACTGTTCAGGCAGTAGGAGCACGTCTTACCCACCAGAAGGGGACACCAGCCCCCTTCCTGGACACGCAGCAGCATCTCAGAACTTGAGGGGAGACCTTCATCTTTTTCTTCTGCTTTGCCCCTTGAAAGGACGGACGGTTCTCTGTGTTTTTGCGAGTTGAATCTCCTCTGCTGCTTCATAGAGAAACCTCTTCTTTCCCTTAGCAGAGCAGAGAAGGGTAAAGGACAGCGGTGCCTCCTAGGGGAGCATTTTTCAGACTTCCTTTATTTCCGTTTTAAGAAGTAAGCTAGAAAGCGAACGTGGTACCCAGAGAGCATCAAGTAAAGATTTCCCCCTGGCCATATTTAATAGGACAGACGGCGGTGCCTTGCCAAAAAGAATCGATTGTTTGTTAGAGGACCAGGCACTGCCATCGTCACTGTTTTGCTGTGTTTATAAAGTGATTGCGTAATGCGTCTGAGGCTCCGGGTTTGTCTTTCTGGCTGGAAAGGGCATGCAAACACAAGGGTGTCTTTGGGACTTTGCAGAGAACAAGTGTCCTCTCGAAAACGTAGGCCCTTTTGGGGGGATGGGCGGGGCTTGGGACACATGAGTCAGCACCCTTTGCCAGCGATACCGTCGCTGGCCACCCCGGGGCGATGGCGAGGCGGGCACACCCCACCCGGCCTGGCCTGCGTGCGAGTACTGGTGGAGGAGCAGTGTGGGAAGCGCTAGAGGCAACGTCCGGTGGGGGTGATGGCGGAGTGAGGCTCACAGCTTCTCTCCTGGTCTCATACACGGACGGTGGGACGGCGGGTGTCCCAGGGTGACAGATGGGCCTCAGCGGGAATGGGTGTCCCTTGGCCAGCAGGTGCTTGTCATGGGAGCCGGACTGGGGTCAGAGTCCTCTCGCTGGAAGAGGGCGGCTTCTCCCGGTGTCCACTGGCACAGAGACTGTTTATCTTCACGTGGCCTGAATTCGTTGAGGCCGAGTCATACTGATCTCGTAGGCGGTTGCAGCCATCCTGAGAACTGTTTGTTCAGCCTCCCCAGTGTTCCAGGTGTTATTAGGAGACGCCTGTGGGCTGTGTCCAGATTCTGAGTTCTGTAGTCTTCCCTCCTAAGATGAGGTGGCTGTAGAGTGTTTTTCCAGATCTGCTGCATTATTTAAAAAAAAAAAAGCGTTTCATTCAGTTATGGTAAAGTAGAACAGTCGGGGGTTTAAGTCAGTGCTCCGTGGCCGGAGGGGCCTTGTTGGGTGTCGGCACCCGGCAGCTGCGCTGGGAAGCCTGGGGACCGGTTGCCTGACCCTTCCGTCCCGCCGGGTGGAGGGCCCCTCTCCCACCAGCCCCTGCCCCTGCCTTTGACACCTTTTTTAGCCGCAGTAGTAAAAGCGTGAACCATATTTTACTAAGGAGTATAATTATCCCCTAATTCAGTGAGAACAGAAGGCTTCCTGATCAAACTGCCTTTTGGGGTTAGAGCAGCACGGGCGCGCGCCGCCGGGGGGAGAGAGGCCTGTGGTCCACGCTCCAGCCCTCCTTCCCCCGGCTCCGGCCTGCGGCCCGGTGCCCGGTCTGGGTCCCACTCTCCGTTCCTCCTGCCTCGGCCTTCGGTAGCGGTGCCGCGGCCCCCTGCCCACGCCAGCCCCCCGCGCTGCCCGGCGTACCTGAGGGTGTCCCCGCAGCGGCCGCCTCCCGGGACGACACGGGCGCGGAAGGACCGCTCACTGTCCTTGTCCCTTCTGCTCAGCCCTGGCCGCCGCGGCCGCCGTGTCCCCGAGCCTCCACCTGCTGCGGGCGGGAGCCGGCGGAGCAGGGCGGCGTGGGCCGGGTTCCCCCGCGGCGGGGAGGGGGGCGGGGGAAGCCTGACCCGCGCCCACTGGCGGGGACTGACCCGAGTCAGTGCCGGATCCGAAGTGTGCCGTGGGGCCGGGCTGCGGTGCAGCCCGAGCTCCGGGACGGGAGAGTGGCGCCCCGGCTCCCCCGCCGTCGGGTCCCACCAGGCTGCCGCTTACGCGTCGCCCTGACTCGGCCTAAGTTCTAGGCTGTTCTTCCCTCCTGGCAAACCAGTTTTCAGGTAGCTCTGAGGAAGTTTTCCAATCGGAATATTTGAAGTGGCCGTTTACTTTTTTATCGTGGTCATGTGGGCGTGCAGCACGATGGCCGTGCGGGCCGTTTTCAAGTGTGCCTCGTTCAGCAGGTCCCCGTGGTCCTGCGTCCCCGCCCGCCTCCCGCACTCGCTCGTCTTGCACACCTGCGGCTCTGTCCCCTCTCCCGCAGCCACTGTCCTGTCTGTCTCTGGGAGTCTGTCTGTCCAGGTGCCTCATGGAAGTGCACTTGTTTTTCCTCCGAGCACGACGTCCCCAAGGTTCATCCGTACTGCGGCGGGCGACAGAGTTTACTGCCTTCTGGAGGCTGAGTAACGTCCCATCGAGCGGATGGACCACACGGTGTGGATCTGCTCACCTGCCCGCGGACCTCGGGGTGCTTCCATCTCTTGGATACTGTGAGGGGTGCTGCTGCGAGCCTGGGCGTAGCCGTATCTGCGCCCCTGCTTTCAGTTCTTGGGGGGCTGTGCCCATAAGTACAATGATCACTTTTCTCCACAGCACGACCATTTCATTTTATAAATTCCCTCAAGTCCGGCTGACCCATGCTTCTCCCTTCCCAGCTTTTTGTTTTGTATTGTTTTTGCTATCTTTGGAGTAAATATTTCCAGAAAAGAATTGCTTTAGCTCCTTTATATAATAGATTAGCAAGGACTTTTTTTTAAAGGTTTCATTTACATAATCTCTGCACCCATCGCTGGGGTTGAACTCAAAACCCTGAGATGAGGAGTCACATGGTCCACCGAGTGAGCCAGCTGGACGCCCCATCAGGGGAACTTTTTGAGTTGACAGCCTGTAACACCGAATCCAGCACTGGGTTGAGAAGCATCTGTGGGCAGCCCGGTGGTGTGCCCGCTTGCCGTCAGCGGGAACAGGACCTGTGCCAAAGGGCAGAGGTCACACTTGGGGGTTTTTCTGGAAGGGTACACGGTGCTCGTGAGTACACAGGCCTTCCAGCTATTTTAAGGACAGTTTCCCTTGATGACTTACAGGAACGTTTTTAGAACAATCAGAGGATGTGGCATTGTTCTTAGCCCCTCCTTTAAAAAAAAAAAAAAAGATTTTCCCACCAGGTGGAAAATACCAGATAGTTCTTGTAGGAATGGTTGGGTCAGAATGACATTATTCTGCTTTGGTGGATTTAGTATGACTTTTTGGGAACATTAAGAAAAACACACCAAGGATTGCTCTATTTATTAGCACTGCATCCTAATTTTGCTTTCCTTCTGATTGTTCACAGTGTTTTTGTGGATGCTTTATCTGCTGGTGCAACTTCATATCCTGTACCATATGAACAATACCATTTCTTGACACACTGTGCAGAAATTTATTTTTTTCTTTTATTTATTTATTTGAGAGAGAGAGGAACCTGGGATCATGACCTGAGCCGAAGGCAGACGGTTCACCGACCGAGCCAGCCAGGGGCCCAGTGTGCAGAAATTTATGACGAAGTAGCCGTCCTGGTTAAAAGCCTTAGAGCCACTCAGAAGCATCGTTTCTGTCCAGTTGGAGTGCGGGTTGGACTCTGATTCAAGCGTCATAAGCCAGGTCTCCAGCCTTCACCGCCTGGGCCCAGAGAGATGCCTAAGCACCAACTCCAGTACCTCACAAAGGCCTCGCCATGGGCCTCGGGTGCCCTCAGCCGCAGGAGCACAGCGGATGGAATGTCAGGGCTCTACCCCGTATCTAACCATTGGCACCGAATGTCACAGTGTCTTGCCCGCAGCATTACACATTACAAAGGAGAAGACCCCTGCCCCCTGCTGTCACCCCACTTTGTCACCGAGGCAGTAAGAGACTCGTCCTTGTCTATTACTGGAAGCACCAGCGGCAGAACCGAGAAAGGGAGCTGTCCTTTCAAAACCACCCGGGCAACAAGCCCACGCACTGATCTTCTTACGCAGTAACAGTTTGGAAGTGCATCGTTTGCACGGGAGAAAGCCGAGTGTGGGTGTGGAGAGCCCCCTGGCCACCGTAGGCATCGCGGAGCCAGCAGGAGGTGGTGAAGAGAGCTCGTATAGAGCAGAGTACTTCTCAGTGAGAGTGGGGAGACCGGGTGTTCCCGGGTGTTCTGCCGGTCCGGGGGAGCGGGGCTTTGGACAGGCTGTGGTCTCTCATGCTGGGGACCCCGCTGCACGTGGGGGTTGCTGTGTCCCTCTGCCCCAGATGCGCGGACAGCATATTTCTTCTGTCCGTCCTCACAGGTTCTACAACTTGCATTGTCCTCCAGAATGGAATCCATGTTCTCCTTGGCAGCAGGATAAAACACGTGCTTTTTATTTTTTTGCCTGATAGAGAGCGAGGCTGTGATTTACATCTTAGGAGTCTTTAACTTCACGTCTGTTCATCAGCAGACGAGGTAGGGAGAAGCGTGTGGCTTCCCTGGGCAGGCCCCGTGGAGGGAGGCATTGCCAAGTAGCTGCCTCGCCCCAAATACCTTCACCCCTCTGTGCATCTGGAACTTTGCTTCGTGTACTGTTGAAATCCTGTCCGTTCATAGAAGCATTGGGGCTGAGAGCATCCATTTAGGCACCGTCAGGAGTGACCTGACGAGGGGATGGCCCTCGGCCACTACGAGCCACACTCCGCGAGTCCACGTTTCAGACGGACCGCGGAGCTCCCGGCCTTGCGCAGCCTTGGCGGCCCTTCCCGTGATGGGGGCATGGTGCCGCTCACGGAGGTGGCCATCTGTGATGCCCCCGCTGAACCCCTGCACCCCGGGTGAGCACAGAGTCCTGGTGGGGGCTGCGTGAGGGCCTGGGCAGCGGGGGCTTTGAGCACGCTTCCTGCCCGGGCCCTGCTCACCGCCGTGCGACGCCCCGTCCCGGCTTCAGCCCTGGGCCCCGCACCACAAGCTCCGCTGCTTTGTGCAGGCGCCGGGGCTCTCCGTGTGTGTGTTCTCCTCGCCGAAGCGGACGAGGCAGTGGTGGCTCTCGCAGGCCTGCCCGCAGGGCCGGATGCAGTGGCGCCTGGCCCGCGCGGAGCTTGGCGCGAGGCAGGCGTCGGCACTGTCAGCTCTTGTTCCCCCGGCGGTTCTGGATTCGTGGTGATGAGTTCGGTATGGTGCTTTCCCTGCAGAGCCTCACTGGGGCCCGATCGGAAGGGGCCGAGGTTTCAGCTGGGAAGCTGAGGTGGGCGACCGAGGTGGGTTGGGACAGGGAGGAGGAAGCAGGAGGGTGGCGTCAGCTAGGCGAGGGCCAGGATGGGGAGGCGGGGAGGGCATCTGGGGTCTCCGTCGCTGGTGGGGCGCAGGGGGCCTGGTGGGTGTGCAGCCTCTCCTCCCAGGCCCTCGTCCAGGCTCTCGCCGGGTCTCCCGTCACAGGCCCGTGGTTGGTTTGATAGGACGGGGCATGGGGCGCCACAGCGCAGGACGCTCTCATTTCCACGGGCGCGAGCTGTCTCCAGACCACTGTTTGTGCCGTACTGCCTTCGCAAGCTGGGGTCGTGTGATTTGGGGTGTGTGCAGTTAGGCTTCTAGAGCCTATTGGGATAGACAGTGCAGACTGTTGCTTTGTCGCGTGTGGTCTAAACACCGAACAGCGGCTTCACCAGCGGCTTCACCGGTGCGTGGATCAGCGAGGGGCGGGTCCGCCTTGGAAGCCGGGGGCGCGGCTTCAGCCTGCCCCCGCCCTCCCCGCCCTCAGTCAGTCTGTGCCTCTGGCCCGGTGACTTCTTGACTGTGACCTCCAGCACATGTCTCTCGTTGCAGAGTACGGCGTGTGCGAGAACCTGCGGAAGCTGGACATCACGGGTGTGTCTTGTAGAGACGTCTATGCCAAGCGTAAGTGACCCCGTGGCCCGCCCCGTCCCCGTCGTTCCAGAGGCAGACGCACCGTGAGCGCCCTCGATAGGAGAGCAAAGAGCGGGAGCCGCAGCCCACAGTTCCCTCCCTCCCGATGGAGGGCGCCGGGACCCGTAGCCCACAGTTCCCTCCCGACGGACGGCGCCAGGAGCCACAGCCCTGACGCCAGGGGGTCTTTTCTCCGTCTCCGGGGGTGGCTCGTCCTTATTTTTCCACCTGTCACAGATAACGGTGTCTCCAGTTAGGAACCCTCCCAGCGGTCCCTCTCCCTGGATCGTGGCCGCAGCCCGAGGAGCACGTGGACAGCAGCTTCACTGGGAAGTGCGGCCACCTGCCTGCAGCCCCACATCAGGCTCTCCCTGCGGGGGCTCCGTCTTCCCGGCAGCCTCCCGTCCCCATGCTGAGCCCTCCAGCCCCCATTTCCTGTTGGCCGCTCCTTTGCTTTCCAGAGTCACCAGTGACCCGCCCTGAGTCCCCCCAGCCCCAGATGTCCTTCCTCAGTGCCCCCGAGCATGAGGCTGTGAGGACCTCTGTTCACACCGACACCACGCAGGAGTTGCGGCCGTGGGATCACCCCTGGGCAGCACCTCACGCAGCCTTGGCGCCCGGGGCTGGGGCTTGGAGGGCAGAGTAAGGGCAGTGGAGACCAGTTCTCTTGGGCTGAAGTTGACTGTTCACTGCTCTTCAAAGGACCTTAAGGGGGTGCCTGGGTGGCTCAGTCAGTCAGTCGTCTGCCTTCAGCTTAGGTCATGATCCCGGGGTCCTGGGATGGAGCCCCGCATCGGGCTCCCCGCTCAGTGGAGAGCCTGCTTCTCCCTCTGCTCACGCTTGCTCTCTCTAAGTAAGTAAAACAAACAAACAAAAAAACCTTAAAAAATAAAAAGGACCTTAAGGTTTCATTTTAAAACAGTCTTGGTAGATTATGGTTTTCCCGTTCTTTGGAAATGTTCTCCACTGAAAGCAGGGCCGGTGCTGCCCCTTCCCACACGCCTCACCGGCAGCGGCAGCGGCGGCCACGGCCTGCACGGGACCCCCCCCGACTCGGGGCTGAGACGGAAGCGGGTCTCCGGAGCCGCCGAAGCACTGGCAGCCCCTCCGGGGCCGGGGGCGCGCTGGCTGCTGCCTCTCTCCGCGGCCCTGTTCTTAGTGGGTCTGTCGCTCGGGCTCTCCCTCTGCGGTGCCCCTCCGTCACGGGGCCGCGGGCAGCACGGGGTTTCCACGTAGGGCCGGCTCTTCGGGGGACATATCCCTCCTTGGACGCGGCTGGTTTGCCGTCCCGACGATTCCTTGCCCGGTCCGAGGCTTCCCCCCGCACCGTGATCCATGGCAGCCTGGGGTTGTGCGGTGGTTGGTGTTCTGAGTTAGGATTCGCCCACGTTGGGGAGCTCTCCCGTTGGTGGGCTGGAGGTTCTTCATGGACCTTCCTCTGGGGAGCCAGCGTGCTCACAACTGCACAGCCTGTGGGGACTCAGCCATGCCCTCTGACCCCGCAGTGCCTCTGGGAGCCCTCCGCCCGGCCACGCCCAGCACCCCGCGTCTCCCTGCCCTCCTGAGGCCTGGGGCTTCATCCTCGCCCCCGCCACCACGCCCAGCTCGGCAGTTGCCTCCTGAGCCCTGGCCTTGGCCCCCAGTGCAAGGCCGCAGCTCGGGACCTGCCAGCTCCTCCTTCCCTGTGCATGCTCAGGCTTGCTTCCTTCTCTTGCCTCTGCTACACGGAAGACGCGTCTCCGCGGACACGGGTCTAGGGGGCCCTAGTGGTCACGTGTCCTAAAAGCCTGAGGCCTTCCTGACTTCTCATCTCCACAGCCAGAGCAGTGCTGCTCTGAACGAACCCTGCAAAGCCCAGATTCCAGAGGCAGAAAGCCAGTTGTGCCCAGTGTCTCCCACCCTCCATTCTGTGGGTGCCCACGTGGTCTTGACCCCACCCTTGGTTCCTCTGTGGTCACCCAGGGCTCAGATCTTAAATCCAACCAGAGCGTGGAATTGGAGGGACTTAGACTGGCTGTCTGCATTGATGTTGGAGCAGGACCCAGTTCCGCCACAACAGTCTCTGTGTATGTGCACATAAAACACAGGTGTCCTGGCTTTTCTGGACGGTCAGCTGCTTTCTAGGAGTATCCGCTATGTCAAGTTTTTATCACCGGACTGCTTGAGTTTGTTTTGGATATTTGAAGTTTTAGATATTGGATTGGATTGGATTGGATATCGGACAATATTGTCTGAAAGCCACTTGAAGGTAGAGTTCTCTTTAGGAGTTTAGGAGTAAGCATTCCAAACACCACCTGGACGAAGGTGGGTGCTGACACCTGCCAGGTGTGGGGGCAGATGTGGGAATTAAGGCGCCCACAGAGCTCAGCTCAGTTATGCTGTCTTGTGGAGCACAGGTGGGCAGGCAGGTGGGTAGTGACTGAGCAGCAGATGGTGTAGCCGGCGTAAGCTGGGGGCGGGAGAGGGGACGGGGCCAGGGCGAGGTGAACAAGCTCGCCTGTGCGGCCGGAACGCTGGGGACACGGACAGGCGCAGGACGACATCTGCAGGTTTCAGTGCTGAGTCTTGACCCCTTGAAAGTGGTTGCAAAATCCAGGGAATGATTACCTCTTTCAGTGTCCGGAAGTGTTGAATCTGCCCTAGTCAGACCCAGCCTCAGTTTTGGTGCTCATGATGGAGGAGCTGTGTTTTCGTGAATTTGCTCCGAAGGCCTTACCAAGGAGAAAATTACTTAGCTTCTGGAATGGGTGGTGGAAGAAAATCAAGGTTGGTTCCTGGCAGAGACGGGTTCAGGAGGGACGAGGCCTGAGTTAGTTAGGAGGCAGGCAAACATCACCCTTAGAAACAAAACACACATAGCAGAGGTCAAGGGGAGCACCAGGTGGGCACCAGGCAAGGGAGAGGTCGGAGTCAGGCACAGGGGTTCCCTAAAGGGTCCCCCCAACATTCCCCAGCCGCAGCCTCGGCTCTCCCACCTCCTTGTGCTCCTTTGATCTGTGGCGGCTGAGAGAGGAGGGTCCTGAGCTTGCCCACCTTCCCGAGTTTCTGGTGCGGCTCCATTGGCTGAAGGAAGACGGGTGGCCCCTGGCAGGCGCTTGCATCCTGGGGTCCTGGGGGCTGAGGGCGTGACGGGGAGTGTCCTCTGTCAGTGAGGGGGGCTGTCGAGTCACGGAAACATTCCGTCCCGGAAGCAGAGCCGTCTTCACCCTTTCCCTGCTGTGTCTGTTCAGGTATAAACCCTCGCGTGAAGTCGGGACGTTTCATGAAAATTCTTCCCGATTACGAGCACATGGAGTACAGAGATGTTTACACCTGCCGTACGTACCTCCTGCTGGCTTTGGCTTCTGCGGGCGAGCACGGCCAAGAGCTGCATGGAGAGGGACCTCTAACTCCGGGCACGAGGACTGCTTGGGTGTTCAGAGCGAGCTGCCCTCCTTGGCTTTTGCTGTTTTCTTACCTTCGCTGTTTTCTGTGGCTCGGCCACAGCCGAGGCCGCGCCTGAGCCACGGCCCAGGGTTGGCTGCACCCGTGGGCCGGGATTCCGCAGCAGCTTTGGGGTTTTTGGGCAGTACCAGCAAGACCGCTCCGTTGGTGCACATTTTAACATTTATTGAGGCTCAGGGGAGAGGACCGGGTAGTAGAAGCCTTAAAACACTTCTGCTCCAAAATTGTACGTGGTTTGCTTCTAGATTTCTTTAGTCAGTCACATTGTAACAGCATATGTGAATTTAAAAAAACACTGGGCAGAAGTGAGTAGAAGCACTTCATTACTTAGAACCTGAATGCCCTCTCGACTGGCATTACTGGAGTCTGGAAATTGCCGTGAGCCGTGTTGCCCACATCTCTGACGTCTGTTACGTTGAGCTGAGGCGGAAAGTGAGGAGACAGCGCACATTCCCGTTTCTGTTCCTAGAAGCACAGGGCACCACTCCCTCGTTCCTCCCACCCCTCTGAACCCTCCACGTGTTCGTGTCGCCTGCCTGGAGCAGAGCCCCTCCCGAGTCTTGTAGACGCACAGTTTCCAACGAGACCCATGGGAGCAGAGGAAGTAGACTTGTGTACAGGATCGCTCCTCGCCGCCGTCGGACGGTGGACACGCAGCCGAGGTGTGTTTGCTGGTCCTCCGGAGACCGTCCCGGCGCCAGGGCGGAGGTGCCTGGACCCAGGTAGCCTGCTTCGGGCTGTGTGCAAGGACTGGGCCCAGCTCCTGATGACGTCCACCTTGTTCGTGTCATCAGGCCCAGAGCTGAACTCCCGGAGTGGGGACAGGTGACAAGGGGCCTCGTCGGGAGTGTGTCCGAGCAGGCGCGAGGAGCTGGTGGGCCGTCAGGGAGGTCGAGGGGCTCAGGTCTGGAGTCGGAAGGCATGAATTGGGTTCTTCCTGAACCCTCTTGGAGGTCACCTCTGGCACGTTTTGTCCTCAGTTCACCCACCGTCCTGGTTAGCGGTCAGTGAGCAGAGGTGCCTCATCCAACCCAACCTTCCAGAACTGTCCACTGTGATGGCGTGTGAGGACCTTGGCGCCTGGCACTGTTTCTGTCTCTTATCCACTTGCCCTATCCCTGGAGCTCTGGAGACCCCGTGCTCCCTGGTCCTCTGGTCTGTCTGGTCTCTGCTGACCAGAGAGGCTCACTCAGCAGCCTCAAGTTGAGGACGCTGTCCCGGGGAGAGGTGCGCCAGCCTGTCGAAGGCAGACCTTTGAGGAGCTTGGGGGCCTGCACGAGCTGCTTCGGCTGTGTCACTTTTGCCTGCTTTGTGTACCAGGCGGCCCGTGGTTGCCTGGTTGTCTCTGTCGTCCGTGCACCTCCGGGGAGTGCGTCCTGTTAACGACACAGCTAACACGTGTCCGTGTGCGTGAATTGATAGTAACTGTTGGTCACCACGGGGCTCTGGGTTTCGAGGTTCCCGTCTGGAGTCCTGGCGTTGCCCCAGGTCGCTCTAGTAGGTGCAGGGGCTTTGCTGGGACATCATGCACCCCCCAGCGAGGGGATGGAAAGGCCACTTTTAATGCTTGGGCACAGGTGACAGGGCGTTCAGCTGCGCAGGTTGAGTCTGAGGGGAAGGCTTCTCCAGAGTCCCGTCAGCCGGGTGGCGCCGGGAACACGCAAGGGGTCCTGAGGAAGGGGGAGAGCCCTGGGAGGTCTGGAAACAGGAGGGTGCCCCTGGAGAGGGCAGGGGGCCCTGGCAGGAAGTGCAGCTGGGAGGCGGAGACCACCTGCCGCTTACCTGGCTGAATTCCTGGAGCCTGTGGAATGTTCTTCCTGACCCCGTCTGGATATGGATTCTGTGTCCTGCAACTTGATGCAATTCCTGTATTAGTTCTCGTGGGGTTTTAGGATGGAGTTTTTGGGGTTTTCTGTCTACAGTGTCATGTGGTCTGCAGACGGTGACACATTTACTTCTTTCTTTCCAGTTTGGATGCCTGTTTTTTTTCTTGCCTGCTTGCTCAGGCCAGGACTTCCAGTTCTGTGTGGGATACGAGGGGCGAGAATAGGCATCCCTGCCTGGTTCCGACCTTAGGGCAAGCTCTCAGCTTTTCCCTGTTGAGTACGATGTCAGCTGGGGCTTCCTGTGTGGCCGTTATTGTGTTGAAGTGCATCCTTTCTAGACCCATTTTGTTGAGAGTTTTTATCGTAAGTAGGTACTGAATTTTATCAAGTGCTCTTTCTGCATCTGTTGAGGACGTAATGATTTTTATCCTTCGTTTTGTTGAGGTGCTGTTACCACTTGGATTTGTGATGTTGAACCATTTCTTTACCCCGGGATAAATCCCATTTGATTATGGTCAGGGATCCTTTTAAGGTACTATCGAGTGGGATCTGCTTCCGTTTTTTTTTTTTGTTTTTTTTTTTTAAGATTTTTTATTTATTTATTTGACACAGAGAGAGAGAGAGATCACAAGTAGGCAGAGGCAGGCAGAGAGAGAGGAGGAAGCAGGCTCACTGCCGAGCAGAGAGCCCGATGCGGGCTTTGATCCCAGGACCCTGAGATCATGACCTGAGCCAAAGGCAGAGGCTTTAACCCACTGAGCCACCCAGGCGCCCCTCTGCTTGTGTTTTGTTGAGGGTTTTTGTATCCACGTGCATCAGGGATATTGGCCTGCAGTTCTCTGTCCTTGTGGCCTCCTTGTTTTGGTATCAGGGTCCTTCTGGCCTGATAAAGTGAGTTTGGCCACGTCTCCTGCTCTCATTTTGTTTTCATTCACCAGAAGCTGCCAGCAAGTGGCGGGAGATCCAGTAGTTACCTTTATGACAATCTCGTGGACAAGAGTGGCGTGTGGGAGCACCGGTCACCCAGAAGCCCTGCTCTGCAGCCGCAGACGTGCTGGTTCAGGAAGGAGTGAGGGCCGCGGAGGGCCGGCTGTCGTGGGTGCCGGCTGTCGTGGGTGCCGGCCCGGCGGGGAAGAGAGCCAGCTCCTAGCCCACGCCGCGCTGAGGACAGCCGGATCTTTTGGGTTTGCTGTTTGTTGTCTCCTGTGCCAGGAGTTTCCCGCTTGCCTTCTTAAGTGGCCTTCCTTCCGGCAGATGAGAATTCACTGGCACTGCCCAGGACGGGGTGTCTTCCGCCAGCGCTTGAGCTGAGAGGTCTCTTAGTCAGCTCAGATGATTTCCCCTGTTTTGGGCAACGGGAGTGGGGGTGTCTTTGAGCTGGGAAGGTTTTTCTGAATACGGCCACACTGTCCTCGGGGGCCAGTGGTTGGAATAGCCTGTGAGCTGCCTTGTTTGGAATAAATACGAATTATTCTGGAAGGCCTGCACCCTGCCTCGTGGGGCGTCGACTGTCGCGGATAACGGGATTCTTCCGTGTGGAGGCTGTCTCTCCCCGTGACCTGAGCTTCCGTAGTGTCCTAAAGCACCTGCAGGGCCTAACACAGTCGCCTCCTGGTCTCAGGTCCCCTGCCTGGTCTCTGTAACCTGATCCCGTTCTCCTCTCCTGACCCCTGGTCAGCGGCTGTTTGGAAACCTTGTGGGGAGGGCTCTGTGCACTGGGGGTCTTCCTCCGGCTCAGGGGAGCGCCTCGCACCGGGACGTCTGAGCCAGGCCCCCCTTGCCCGTACAGGGCCAGGCAGGGGGTGCAGTGGGAACGCGAGGGAAGGCGCGCAGACACGTGCTCACGCCTTGTCTCGTTCCGGGGTTGGCTTTCCCAGCAGGGCCCTGGGCCTTAGAGGCGGACTCCGCACGTGGACCCCCTGCCAGTGCGGACCCCCAGTTTTTGTGTGACTCGGGTGGACACTTCAGTCTGGAGGCACCCTGGGGTCTTGCTGGACTCTGTTCTGGGTGGTTGCAGTTTTTCAAGGGTCTGTCCTAAGACACAGACCTTATACTTGCATGAGGAAACGCTTGTCCTGCCCAGGGTTAGCTCAGAGGTTGCCTGCGTGCCGTCCAGCGGGCGACCTGCGCTCCCGCTCACTCTCGGTCCGTCTGGAGCGTGGTCCAGGCTGAGCGAGTCAGTGTGGTGTCAGCAGAGCCGCAGGGGCCGCAGTGACGTTCCTACCGCGTGTAGAGCTCGTGCGTCCAGAGTGCTGCCTCTCCGCGCAGACGTGTGCGGGGCGGTGTTGTTCTGTCAAAGAGCGATGGCTTTTCAAGCAAAACAGGGAACTCTCCTTTCACAATTGCCGAGAGTCTCGCCTGTCACGCAGTCCGGGGACTCTGAGATTGTAGACTGATCTGGAAAGAACCAGACCGTTGCTAGCAGTCAGACTGAGGGCTGGGGCAGGGGAGACAGGAGGGGATGCTCACGCCGAACGGGCCCATTTAGTTTACTCCCCAGTAGTTTATCATGAAAATTTAAAAATCTACAAGGAACGTGGAGGGGATTATAGAGTAAACACCCTCTTAGCATCTCTAGATCCTGCAACCCTCAGCAACTCTTTATTATCCCACCACTGTCCGCCCGCCCCCTCTCTGTCATTCCTCCTTAGTTTACGATACATTTTAAAGTAAGTGCCAGATACTGGCACGTTTTACCTCTAAACCCTCGAGCGTACACGTCACTGTCTGGAGTTCATTATTTGCTTAGAGTTCCTGATCCTGCCTATTATTGTTTATTAAACAGAACCTATCAGGGTATGACTGTAAGATAACCAGGCTGAATTTACTGTGCGTCTTGTAAGCTGACTCAGAAGATTGCACCCAGGATGAATGGCAGGTGTCTGGGAGATAGTACACGCTCGTTTAGAAACTTGTTTTCCTAAGCTGACACTTCGGGTCTCGGTGGTTACCAGCCCGCTGTTTACCTCAGAGACCTGCGCAGCTCCTGGCCTCAGTTTCCTAGTCCTTCTACCCTGGACCAAGGTGGAGGGGACTTGATAGCCGGCATCCCAGTCTCTGTGTCCCACTTGGCCCTGCTGGCTGGGGCCCCCTTCCCACAGAATGGAGTGATCACACAGCTTCAGTGCTCCGGCCCATCCCTGGCTCCCACTGTGTATTCGCCAGGGTTCGAGAGACAGATCCCGTTTCTTTAGATAATCTGTCATAAGGAATTGGGTCCTGCGGTTAATATAGGCTGAAAAGTCCCAAGATCTGCCATCGGTAAGCTGCAGGTCCAGAGGATCCACGGGTGAAGTTGGGGTCCGAAATCTAGCAGGCTCGACACCTTGAAAGAACCCACGTTTCCGTTTCAAGTCCTAAGTTAGAAAAGGCTGATGGCCCAGCTCACACAGGCGGGCAGTCCCTGCTTGTAGAAAAGCCATTTCTTTCCAGGCTGTCAACTGATTGGACGAGGCCCACCACGCAGGGAAGGTAATCAGCTTTCTCAGAGCACTGATTTAAATGATGCTAATCTTACCTGGAAACACCCTCACAGGTACACCCAGATGTGTGACCAGATGTGTTGTACTGGGTCGCGGGTGACACCTGTTGCTGGGACAGGGCTGTTGGGCTTGTGTGCCCAGCAGAGCGAGCCGGTTGCTCTTGTGATAATTTTTAGTCTAATTGTTTTAGAGACACAGCTCACGTACAGGTACCAGTGTCCCAGCATTAGAAAAATCTAGTCCCCGCCAGCCTTAGTCCCTAGGATAGCGTGTCCCAGTCTCTGACTCCCTCACTGACAGGAGGCTCACCACTTCACAAGGGTGCTCACTCTGTGGGTTTCAAGGCAGCATCATTGGTGCTGGTCACTTACAGCCTGGGTTTCAGAGTGGCCCTGTTGTCTGTTTTATTATGGTTTTGAAAGACATTTTCCTTCTTAAGATTCTTTTTTTTTTTTTTAAAGATTTTATATATTTATTTGGCACAGAGAGAGAGAGATCACAAGAAGGCAGAGAGGCAGGCAGAGAGAGAGGGGGAAGCAGGCTCCCCGCTGAGCAGGGAGCCCAGATGTGGGACTCGATCCCAGGACCCTGACATCATAACCTGAGCCGAAGGCAGAGGCTTTCACCCACTGAGCCACCCAGGCGCCCCCCTTCTTAAGATTCTTGAGAAACTTTTTAAACGATCTGCTGAAATCCACATTTATGTCCAAGGCTCTGTTCCCAGCTGTTGTGAGTAGTTTGTCCGCAGTCCCCCCGGGTCACTGTGGAGTGCAGCCCGTCTGGCTCCCGCGTGAAGACCTGCTCTCTCTCTCCCCGTAGTGCTCCATCGGTACCGACACATTCTGGGCCTGTGGCAGCCGGACATCGGGCCGTACGGAGGACTGCTGAACGTGGTGGTAAGTCTGAGGCCGCGGTGCGTGGGCCTTCGCGTGCTTCTCCCGGAGGGGCAAGCCCGCTGTCGCCTGCGTGACGGCACGGGGATTGGTTCTCAGCCTTCTCGCTGCGTCCCTGGACTCTGTGGTGCCGCGAGGGCGTCTTCCCTCCTGTGTCCTGGCCCCGGCCTCCTGGACACCTCGGACCCCGGCGCTCGCGCCCGCGGGGCGCTCTGGTTTGTGTCGTGCCCTTGTTTGTCCTAAATGAGCCCTGGGAGCCTCGGATACCCCCTCTGGCTCTCGGGGCCCCGTGGAATCGTCGCAGGTGCCCCGTCGCTGAGCCCCGGGGCGCACCCCGGCTGTGATGCACCGAGCGCACCTTCTGTTGCTCCACCGACGTGTGGGAGCGCTCGCCCTGCGGGGAGGACCGCGTGGCGGCGGGAGGCGTGCCGGGCTGCCAGGGCCCGTGAGCCACTCAGCAGCCACGGCGGCCTCGCCACCAGGCCGGGCCTCGGAGCCGAGTCCGAAGGGGGCTGTGAGGCCCCGGTTTGAAATCTTTGCTCACTCACCATAGAAATACTGGGTCCGGCCAGTGTCCTTGATGGGCGGGAGCACCAACGGTGGCCACGTGCTGGGGAAAGTGATTTCCAGCCTCTGAGAGCCGCTCCCGCAGGTGCCTCATCACTCGCCGTCTTAGCTTCCAGGGGCCACCACGCCAATGACCACAGACCGGGCGGCATCAAATACAGAAATGTATTCTGTCGCTCTTCTGGAAGCCCGACTCCTTCCGTCAGTGTGCCTGACGTCCTCCGTGTGCCCAATGTGCTCAGTCAGTGTGCCCGACGCCCTCCATCCGTGTGCCCGACGTCCTCCGTCAGTACTCCTGACGTCCTCCGTCAGTGTGCCCGACGTCCTCCGTCAGTACTCCTGACGTCCTCCGTCAGTGTGCCCGACGTCCTCCGTCAGTACTCCTGACGTCCTCCGTCAGTGTGCCTGACGTCCTCCGTCAGTACTCCTGACGTCCTCCGTCAGTGTGCCCGACGTCCTCCGTCAGTACTCCTGACGTCCTCCGTCAGTGTGCCCGACGTCCTCCGTCAGTACTCCTGACGTCCTCCGTCAGTGTGCCTGACGTCCTCCGTCAGTACTCCTGACGTCCTCCGTCAGTGTGCCCGACGTCCTCCGTCAGTACTCCTGACGTCCTCCGTCAGTGTGCCTGACGTCCTCCGTCAGTACTCCTGACGTCCTCCGTCAGTGTGCCCGACGTCCTCCGTCAGTACTCCTGACGTCCTCCGTCAGTGTGCCTGACGTCCTCCGTCAGTACTCCTGACGTCCTCCGTCAGTGTGCCCGACGTCCTCCGTCAGTACTCCTGACGTCCTCCGTCAGTGTGCCTGACGTCCTCCGTCAGTACTCCTGACGTCCTCCGTCAGTGTGCCCGACGTCCTCCGTCAGTACTCCTGACGTCCTCCGTCAGTGTGCCTGACGTCCTCCGTCAGTACTCCTGACGTCCTCCGTCAGTGTGCCCGACGTCCTCCGTCAGTACTCCTGACGTCCTCTGTCAGTGTGCCCGATGTCCTCAGTCAGTACTCCTGACGTCCTCTGTCAGTACTCCTGACATCCTCTGTCAGTGTGCCCGATGTCCTCAGTCAGTACTCCTGACGTCCTCTGTCAGTGTGCCCGACGTCCTCAGTCAGTACTCCTGACGTCCTCTGTCAGTGTGCCCGACGTCCTCAGTCAGTACTCCTGACGTCCTCTGTCAGTGTGCCCGACGTCCTCAGTCAGTACTCCTGACGTCCTCTGTCAGTGTGCCCGACGTCCTCAGTCAGTACTCCTGACGTCCTCTGTCAGTGTGCCCGACGTCCTCAGTCAGTACTCCTGACGTCCTCTGTCAGTGTGCCCGACGTCCTCAGTCAGTACTCCTGACGTCCTCTGTCAGTGTGCCCGACGTCCTCAGTCAGTACTCCTGACGTCCTCTGTCAGTGTGCCCGACGTCCTCAGTCAGTACTCCTGACGTCCTCTGTCAGTGTGCCCGACGTCCTCAGTCAGTACTCCTGACGTCCTCTGTCAGTGTGCCCGACGTCCTCAGTCAGTACTCCTGACGTCCTCTGTCAGTGTGCCCGACGTCCTCAGTCAGTACTCCTGACGTCCTCTGTCAGTGTGCCCGACGTCCTCAGTCAGTACTCCTGACGTCCTCTGTCAGTGTGCCCGACGTCCTCAGTCAGTACTCCTGACGTCCTCTGTCAGTGTGCCCGACGTCCTCAGTCAGTACTCCTGACGTCCTCTGTCAGTGTGCCCGACGTCCTCAGTCAGTACTCCTGACGTCCTCTGTCAGTGTGCCCGACGTCCTCAGTCAGTACTCCTGACGTCCTCTGTCAGTGTGCCCGACGTCCTCAGTCAGTACTCCTGACGTCCTCTGTCAGTGTGCCCGACGTCCTCAGTCAGTACTCCTGACGTCCTCTGTCAGTGTGCCCGACGTCCTCAGTCAGTACTCCTGACGTCCTCTGTCAGTGTGCCCGACGTCCTCAGTCAGTACTCCTGACGTCCTCTGTCAGTGTGCCCGACGTCCTCAGTCAGTACTCCTGACGTCCTCTGTCAGTGTGCCCGACGTCCTCAGTCAGTACTCCTGACGTCCTCTGTCAGTGTGCCCGACGTCCTCAGTCAGTACTCCTGACGTCCTCTGTCAGTGTGCCCGACGTCCTCAGTCAGTACTCCTGACGTCCTCTGTCAGTGTGCCCGACGTCCTCAGTCAGTACTCCTGACGTCCTCTGTCAGTGTGCCCGACGTCCTCAGTCAGTACTCCTGACGTCCTCTGTCAGTGTGCCCGACGTCCTCAGTCAGTACTCCTGACGTCCTCTGTCAGTGTGCCCGACGTCCTCAGTCAGTACTCCTGACGTCCTCTGTCAGTGTGCCCGACGTCCTCAGTCAGTACTCCTGACGTCCTCTGTCAGTGTGCCCGACGTCCTCAGTCAGTACTCCTGACGTCCTCTGTCAGTGTGCCCGACGTCCTCAGTCAGTACTCCTGACGTCCTCTGTCAGTGTGCCCGACGTCCTCAGTCAGTACTCCTGACGTCCTCTGTCAGTGTGCCCGACGTCCTCAGTCAGTACTCCTGACGTCCTCTGTCAGTGTGCCCGACGTCCTCAGTCAGTACTCCTGACGTCCTCTGTCAGTGTGCCCGACGTCCTCAGTCAGTACTCCTGACGTCCTCTGTCAGTGTGCCCGACGTCCTCAGTCAGTACTCCTGACGTCCTCTGTCAGTGTGCCCGACGTCCTCAGTCAGTACTCCTGACGTCCTCTGTCAGTACGCCCGACGTCCTCAGTCAGTACTCCTGATGTCCTCTGTCAGTGTGCCCGACGTCCTCAGTCAGTACTCCTGACGTCCTCTGTCCGTGTGCCCGACGTCCTCAGTCAGTACTCCCGACGTCCTCAGTCAGTACTCCTGACGTCCTCTGTCAGTGTGCCCGACGTCCTCAGTCAGTACTCCTGATGTTCTCTGTCAGTGTACCCGATGTCCTCAGTCAGTACTCCCGACGTCCTCTGTCCGTGTGCCCGACGTCCTCAGTCAGTACTCCTGACGTCCTCTGTCAGTACTCCTGACGTCCTCTGTCAGTGTGCCCGACGTCCTCAGTCAGTACTCCTGACGTCCTCTGTCAGTACTCCTGACGTCCTCTGTCAGTGTGCCCGACGTCCTCAGTCAGTACTCCTGACGTCCTCTGTCAGTACTCCTGACGTCCTCTGTCAGTGTGCCCGACGTCCTCAGTCAGTACTCCTGACGTCCTCTGTCAGTACTCCTGACGTCCTCTGTCAGTGTGCCCGACGTCCTCAGTCAGTACTCCTGACGTCCTCTGTCAGTACTCCTGACGTCCTCTGTCAGTGTGCCCGACGTCCTCAGTCAGTACTCCTGACGTCCTCTGTCAGTACTCCTGACGTCCTCTGTCAGTGTGCCCGACGTCCTCAGTCAGTACTCCTGACGTCCTCTGTCAGTACTCCTGACGTCCTCTGTCAGTGTGCCCGACGTCCTCAGTCAGTACTCCTGACGTCCTCTGTCAGTACTCCTGACGTCCTCTGTCAGTGTGCCCGACGTCCTCAGTCAGTACTCCTGACGTCCTCTGTCAGTACTCCTGACGTCCTCTGTCAGTGTGCCCGACGTCCTCAGTCAGTACTCCTGACGTCCTCTGTCAGTACTCCTGACGTCCTCTGTCAGTGTGCCCGACGTCCTCAGTCAGTACTCCTGACGTCCTCTGTCAGTGTGCCCGACGTCCTCAGTCAGTACTCCTGGCATTCTCTGTCAGTGTGCCCGATGTCCTCAGTCAGTACTCCTGACGTTCTCCGTCAGTGTGCCCGACGTCCTCAGTCAGTACTCCTGACGTCCTCTGTCAGTGTGCCTGACGTCCTCAGTCAGTACTCCTGACGTCCTCTGTCAGTGTGCCCGACGTCCTCCGTCAGTACTCCTGACGTCCTCTGTCAGTGTGCCCGACGTCCTCCGTCAGTACTCCTGACGTCCTCTGTCAGTGTGCCCGACGTCCTCAGTCAGTACTCCTGACGTCCTCTGTCAGTGTGCCCGACGTCCTCAGTCAGTACTCCTGACGTCCTCCGTCAGTACTCCTGACGTCCTCTGTCAGTGTGCCCGACGTCCTCAGTCAGTACTCCCGACGTCCTCAGTCAGTACTCCTGACGTCCTCTGTCCGTGTGCCCGACGTCCTCAGTCAGTACTCCTGACGTCCTCTGTCCGTGTGCCCGACGTCCTCAGTCAGTACTCCTGACGTCCTCTGTCCGTGTGCCCGACGTCCTCAGTCAGTACTCCTGACGTCCTCTGTCCGTGTGCCCGACGTCCTCAGTCAGTACTCCTGACGTCCTCTGTCCGTGTGCCCGACGTCCTCAGTCAGTACTCCTGACGTCCTCTGTCCGTGTGCCCGACGTCCTCAGTCAGTACTCCTGACGTCCTCTGTCCGTGTGCCCGACGTCCTCAGTCAGTACTCCTGACGTCCTCTGTCCGTGTGCCCGACGTCCTCAGTCAGTACTCCTGACGTCCTCTGTCCGTGTGCCCGACGTCCTCAGTCAGTACTCCTGACGTCCTCTGTCCGTGTGCCCGACGTCCTCAGTCAGTACTCCTGACGTCCTCTGTCCGTGTGCCCGACGTCCTCAGTCAGTACTCCTGACGTCCTCTGTCCGTGTGCCCGACGTCCTCAGTCAGTACTCCTGACGTCCTCTGTCCGTGTGCCCGACGTCCTCAGTCAGTACTCCTGACGTCCTCTGTCTGTGTGCCCGACGTCCTCAGTCCATGTCCCTGATGCCCTCCATCAGTATTCCTGGGCCGAGACCAAGGTGTTGCAGGCTCACCAGGCTCCCTCTGAAGACTCCAGAATAGGATCCTCCCACTTCTTCCAGCTGCAGGGCCCAGGCGGCCGTCAGCTGTGGCCGCCCCCCTCCCTCCTCTGTCTCCATCATTACGTGGTCTCTCCCCTTCTGTGTGCCTCAGACCTCCATCTGCCTCCCTCCGACGGGTACAAGTGATGGCATTTAGGGCCTGCCAAGATGAGCCAGAAACCTCTGAAGACCCTCAGCTTCACATCTCTACAATCCTTTTGCGGAGTGAGATGATGACACAGGTTCCAGGGATCAGGACGGGGACTTGTTTGGGGGCTGTTATTTAGCGATCAAGATTCCAGGGAGGAAGAGTGTACTTACTGCGGAGAGATGTGGCCAACAGCACGCATCCTGGAGATCATGTTCACTGACCATCTGTAGGACTCGGACCTCAGGCCCCTCCTGCGTTCGTGTGAAGCACACAGCCCCACTTCTCTGGATCTGCGAGAAATACACAGCCCGAGTCTAATCATGGGCACCTCTTCCCACAGACAGACCCCGAGGGTCAGGCCCCAGAAGCACTACCCTCCATCCTCCGAGTATCGGGCTCACCGAAGGCCTGAAGGGCTGATGAGCTACGAGCCGTGGTCCTGGTAACCGTCACCAGTGTGGGGAACGGGGCGGGCAGGGCCAGCAGAAGAGGACCAGAGGGGACAGCCCACCCGGTGGGAGCGGGGGCTGCCTTGGAGGCAGGCGCTCTGTGCTGCCAGCAGCCTGCGGTCCCATGAGGGGCTCTCCCTGCCAGGCTGCTGCTGAGACCAAGTGTCTCTAGGTCCAGTGCCTTGTCTTCCTGACTCTGCCGTCTGCCACTTTCCCGTGCCCTGCACGCCGGCCCTTCCCCCCGCGGTGGTGGACGTTGTTGTTAAGGGTTAGGGGCTGGATGACTCCTGTCCCTCAGATGGGGTCGTTCTGGTCAGGCGGACCGGGTGTTCGTTGAGACCCCTGGGTCTCTTAGGGCCGTGCGGTAGCTCTGTGTCTAGGGTCCCAGTGCTGGAGGTCATGCGCTGGGAGTTCCCTGAGGACTCCTGTCCCCGCTTCCCGGAGCTGGATGGTCCAGCACACCGCCCAGCTGGTGCTGGGCTCGGTGAGTGGCTGGAACCTGGGCCCCTCGGCGGATCTGTGGGCTCTGTCCCCGCACAGCTCCTTCCTTTCTGGGTCTTCGACTCCCATGCCCCAGCTCCGCCAGCCGCCTCGAACTCCGGTCACTGCTCAGGTTGGAGCACTTCCCGGTTCTCCCTGGCCGCCTCGAGCCCTGGGGTCTGGAAGGTGCCTCCGGCAGGAATCCAGGGGATACCGGGGGTCACCTCTCACATTTCTCTTCCCTGGGATCACAGCCCTGCGTGGCCTGTTGTCCGGGGTCACCTTGGGGTTCACAGCAGTCCCCGTTACTGCACTATGCTCAGGATGCAAGTCTGGCTTCATTTATTATTATTATTATTATTATTATTATTATTATTATTATTATTTTTATTTGGTGACATTTGTTTTTCTTATTGTGTCATCTTGAATATATCAGTCAAAGCTCCTTTAAAGTCTGAGATCTCCGGTTCAGCTCACAGTTCTCTTTTCCTCTGGGTTGCCAGGCGTGGCGGTGGGGCTGCTGGCGTGCCTGCACACGTGGCCGTGGATGCTGCTGCCCCCAGGAAGGTTCCCAGCCTCTGGCCTGGGGTCCCAGCCAGCAGAGCGCCTTGCCCCAACCAGGTGTGCTGAGGGCTGATCTCGTTCCTGGTGGCCCCCGGTGGCCCCGTGCACAGCGTGTCCCCTGAGGGCCGGGCACCTGCTGCTCTCTGGGGCCTGCATTTCCCCTCGCGGGGAAGGGATACTGCTGAGCCCTCCCCGGCTGCTTGGCCGCTTAGCAGCCACTTTCTGCTTGGCTTCTCCGCCTCCTGGCCCTCAGGGCTTGGGATCCAGAAGGTGCCTCAAGGCAGCGCTGTAAACACCCTGCAGCCCTCTTCCTTGGGACCCTGCCCTAGAGCCGTGCCTCTGCGGCAGCCCCGGGGTTACCCGCAGTCGGGGACCTGGGGCAGAGGGGTGGGAGGCCCTGCCCGCTCTGGCTCGCCTCAGGCCTGCCCCGTGTTTTCTTGTCTCGGGCCCCCGAGCGTGCTCCCTGGTGTCTTCAGGCAGCATTTAGGCTGCGGCGTGTGCGGCCTTCTCAGCCAGTGGCCGCAGGCGGGCCTGTTTGGTGTAAGCCCCTGGGTTCTCGGCAGGAGAAAAGTCCTGCGGTCTCATTCTTAGCTGCTGCCCTGTCGCTTGCCAGTCATGTTTTGAGAGGTAGCGTCTCCTTTTTAGTGCTTTCCGGGCACCTGGGTCACAGGGTGTGGCACGTTAGCCGGGTGTCTGTGCTGCGGCCGTCCTCACTCCGCAGGCCTGCCGGGTGCCCTCGGCACAGAAGCCCCGGGACGGGGGGGGGGGGGGTC
>LNAC01000107.1:2040973-2054433 GCA_002007465.1 Ailurus styani
GAGAGCCCCCGCGGGGTCCTGGCCAGCCCGGTGCTGAGCTGCCTGCCGAGAAGGTCGGGGAGCCGGGCGACGCAGAGGCCGCGGGGGCGGCCGCGCCTGCGCCTGAGCAGCCGGCTCCGTCCGGGCAGGGGCAGCCGTTCGTGTTGCCCGTGGGCGTGAGCTCGAGGAACGAGGACTACCCCCGCACCTGCAGGATGTGGTAAGGAAGCCAGGGCAGCCTTCCGGGGAGTCCTGCCTCCCCACCGGCTGTGGAGACCGGCTGTGGGGGCCGCGCTCAGCCCTGGCCAGCGGGGGGCGCTCCCTGCACCCCTCGGGTGGGTCCCAGCTCGGGCTCGAGCAGACAGCGCCCTTCCCGGGGCTGCACAGAGTTTGGGGGCTCCCGACCTTTCACCCCTGGGGAGCCGCCAGGCTGGAGGCCTCCTTCCTAGTGCCACGTGTCGTCTCATTAGACAGGTGAGTCTGCAGGTGACGTCGAAAGCTGCCGGTGAGGAGGGGGCTCTTCTGCACCTGGAAGCCAGCTCGAGTTCAGCTGGATGTCCTTGTGGGTGAGGCCTGCGGGGCTCTCCCTGCGGCCCCTGCTGAGCACACTCCAGCGTCAGCCCTCCGTGTCGTCCTGTGGCTTCTCTCCCGGCTCAGAAAGCGTGCGCAGAGGGCTGGCAGCGCCCCCCTGCCCCAGGGCCGGCATGCTCTTTGCTTGACTGCTGTTCTTACAGCTCTGTCTCCGGCCACTGCCCTCAGCCACTCAAACCACCCCTCCGCCCCAGCCCTCTACACTTTAGGGCTTCTTAGGTGTCGATGAGCCAGAATGAATAAAACCACAGACTCGGGTCCCCCGTCGCACTGGCCGCGTTTCAGGTGCCAGCAGCCACACGTGTATTTGGACAGTGCAGGTCTAGAACATTCCAAAGTCAGTGCAGAAAGTTCTCCTGCGCAGTTGCTCTAGGGGACGTTTTGAGGCGATGACCTGTCTTGTCTCTGGGCGTCACAGGTGCCTGGCCTCCATGTCTGTCCAGTTAGGTGGAAAGGTCTGTGTCCTTGACGTCTGGGCTGACTGCCGGCTTCTGCCCGCAACGTTGGTCTAATTGGCGCTTCGTGTGTAGAGTAAGCGTGGGCAGGGCTCTGAGCTCCCGAGGGAGGATTTAGGTGTCTGTGTGGACTTGCTGGGTGAGTTGGTTCTGAGCACCCAGTGCCGGTTGGGGGTGCCCCCAACACCAGCACGCAGTTCTCCACGGTACCAGCTTGGTGTCCCCTGGACTCAGTCCTGACACTGTCCCCCCAGAGACGGTGTCAGACCCAGCAAGACTGCCCCTATCCCCTCACACACCCGTCCCAAGTCGTCAGCCGTGCTTCTGACCAACCAGCTTTGTGTCAGGGGTTCCCGACCTCCTCAGATTCGATTAATGTGCTGGTGCGGCTCACGGAATTCAGGCCAACACTACGTTTTGAGAAGGGACGCAGGTGGGCAGCCACATGAGGAAAGGTGTAGGGTCTCGAGTGCAGTAGCTTCCACCCTGTGGACTGGGGTGTATGTAGGTGTCCCCCGACCTGGGAGCTCCGTGAGCCCCATACTTGGGGATGTTACAGGGGCTTCCTCACAGAGACATGGTGGATCCTTCGCTCCATTTCCGGCCCTTCTGTCATCTGGAGGATGGTGAGGCCGCTCAGGATTCCAAGCTCTATTCCTGGTTGGTTCTGTTATCTCACACGGGGGAAGTGCATTCCGTTTCCTGGCACGTTACACAGTTATCACAAAAGGGGCTGAATTTGAGTATTCCTAGATGAGGCATACAAATGGTGTTGCCGTATGATTTCAACTGTTACGAGCTCTTTAATGGTCGTGAGAGAAAAGGGCTTTGCTGTCCTCGGTGAGACTGGACAGCTTGTAATGTGTCATGGCTCGCCGAGGGCCCGGTGGGCTCCGTTGGGTGCTCTCAGGCCCGCCCCGCGGTGGAGGCGCATCTGTCTGCGGTGGAGGCCCATCTGTCTGCGGGACCTGGGAGGGGTGTGCTGTGGTCTCTTCCCTGCTGGGTTTGTGTGTCTGCGAGGCTTTGCTGCAGCGTGGGCGCGGCATGTGGCTGCCCCAGTACTAAGCTCAGTGGGCTTCACTTTGCCTCCCTGTGGATCCTGGTGCCCCTTTCCCCGCCCGAGAATCCCGCGGACTGCACACCCTCATGCACAGGCCTGCCCAGGGGAGCCTTGGTGCGGTGGGTGGAGGTCAGGGTGCCGGGCGCCATTCTGCGCGCCGGGAGATCGGGCCAGCCCCCAGCTCCACGTTATCTCTACGAGCACCAATTTCTTGGCAAGAAAGACATAAATGCATCTCAGTCTCATGTTGCTCTTGAAACTTGAAACTTGGCCTTTCCGGGTATTTGAACGTTCTGCTGAGTTCACGACAGTTGCGGGCCAATAAATCGTTATTGATTATGTTTGAGTCGTTCGCATGCTGACGTGACTGTCCTGGGAATTCAGATTTTGGTTGCCTGGGCCAGCTTTATGAAGGTGAACTTTGGGACAGTATTGCCCGGTGGGGCTGCCGGGGACCCTGCTTCTTTAGCTGGTGCAGTGCGGCGGTGAGCCTGACGGGGGGCCCGCGGCTCCGCACACTGGGCACTTAGAGTGGCCTGCTGGTCCAGGCGGCGGGCTCTCTGGGGCGTCCTGACTTGCTGCTGCCTGCTGGTGGGGAGGAGGGCCGGCCCGTGGTGTGGGGGCGCTGCAGCAGGGGGCCGACGGGGCGGGGTGGGGTCCAGCGCATTCCTCCCCGCCCCCTCACTCTCCTCCCCACGCTCTCCCTCTTGTCTTGGCACAGTTTTTACGGCACAGGCCTCATCGCCGGCCACGGCTTCACCAGCCCTGAGCGCACCCCCGGGGTCTTCATCCTGTTTGACGAGGACCGTTTTGGGTTCATCTGGCTGGAGCTGAAGTCCTTCAGCCTGTATAGCAGGGTACAGGCCACCTTCCGCAACGCAGAGGCGCCGTCCCCACAGGCCTTCGAGGAGATGCTCAAGAACATCCAGTCCTTGACCTCCTGACGGGCCGCCTCCCTGCGTCCCTGACCTCCTGATGGGCTGCCTCCCTGCGGGCGGCTCCCGGGCCCCGGACCCTGCGCCTGGGAACGGAAGCAGCATGCACTTTGGAGATTCGGCCTTCTGAACACCCACCTCGTAGGAGTCTCGGCCCAGCCACCCCAAGAGTCTTTGTACAGCGTGTGCGACGTTTGCGTGTGTCCTTGTCAGGAGCTCACGGGAAGGCTGGCTGAGCATGTCTTACAGAAAGAAAGAAAGAAAGAACCAGAACAGGACTGATGGAGAAGGCTGGCTGCAGAGTTCTGTGAACGACTCAAGTGGAGAAATTGGGTTTGTCCTTGGCCTGCTGGCGGTTTTCAAGGGTTAGGCTGAGTGACCCTGGGGGCTGCAAAGAGGGGGATTGTGTGTGGGGCGTGCCAGCTGGAGGCAGGGGAGAGCGGCTGCAGGCCGGCGGGGGCCTGGGGCGAGGGCAGCCTGGGTGTGGGGCAGTGTGTGCTTACGGGGAGCTCCGGGACGCTCTGGGATGCTTGGCCAGGACCCTGGACTGAATTCCCGTTTCTCTACTAACCTGCTTGGATTTTGGACAAAAGCATTTCACCTCTGACGTGTTTGTGCATCAGTGCAGGGGGGTCAGTGATGTGGGCCGGCAGGGAACGGCGGCTTGCACGCCCTGGTCTCTCCCCAGCTTTAGACTCCAGCCCTTTGCTGCAGCCAGTCCCACACAGGGCATTTGTTTGCACACCCCCACCCACCTCCCGTCCACGCTCTGGTGTCAGAACCCCGAGCTGAGCCACTCGTCCCAGAACCTGTCCCAGAATTCGGCAGGCCCACATCTGAGACAACCCTGCGTTTTCCCGTTTGCATAGCGTACACAGGTGCTGTTCTTGGAAGGGTTTGAGCAGCAGAGCGGATGCACGGATGACTTTGGACCCCCTTTGCGGGGAACGGGGCAGCTTTCTAGAAGTCACCCCCTCTGTATGGAATGCATTTTGGAGACCAGGCCCCCTTGGGATCCTCCAGGGCGGGACCCTGAGCGCGGACGCTATTGCGGGTGCTGCGCCTGTGTCCCACCGACACCTGCTTCTGGGGACACCATCAGGTCTCTGGTGGTCTTAGTGTCTCCTGAAGAACAGAGCCTGAAATGCATGTAGATCCCCGAGAATTAGTTGCAGCTCCGCCGCCAGCCTGCAGAGACCTGTCACCACGTTCACCTTCCATGGGGTGGCTTCACGGAGGAGGCAGGCCGACTGTCCCCCTCTCTGTTCATCCGTGCTGGGCGGACTGTGCTGAGCCCCCATGACGGGGCAAGGGACCCCAGGGAAGGGGGCAGCTTTGTGGTGCCTTCATGTAGAGACCCACAGGAGATGTCCCATGAAACATGTTTTCCTGACGAATTTCTCCCTGACTGGCCTTTTTTTTAAAAATAAAAAATCCCTATTGCTGTAGCTTCAGTACCTTTGGCAACTTTGAACTTCCTTTGCTTCCCAGAATCGTAGAGTTGATAAGCTCTGGGGCATGATCTCCAAAAGCAGACCTTCTAGGAGGTTCCTCCTAGACGCCCGACTCGGGAGGGAAGCGAGCCGAGCAGGTGGCGTCCCCTCTGGCCGGCTGGCGGAGACGCCGCGGCTCAAGTTCCACGTCCTTCTGGCAGGACCTGAGGCGCGGTGCCAGTTTTCGGGTCTTCCACAGGACTGAGCCTCCGGGCGCCGTCACCTCCGCCCGTTCGTGGCTGTCACGGTGTGTCCCGTGGCAGCCCGGCTGCTCTGCACAGTGGGAGCCGTGGCCGTGAAGCCTCGGGGAGAACGCGGTGAAGGCCGGCGGGGTGGCCCGGCTCCACGTTTTGCCCCAGCCCGAGGCTCTGCCCGAGGCCTCCCTTGTCCGTACTGCCCACTCACACTGAAGATGAGCCTTTCCGACGAAAAACCTGTCTTGAACCCCAACAGTGGAACCTGTCTCTAGGGCGTGGGCCTCTCCGTGGTTTCCGCGAGCCGTGGCTGTGGCCTGTGTCCACGTGAGTCCCTGTCTCACATCAGGCGGGGCCCCGGGGACCTGTGGGGCCAGACAGCTCGGCAGTGGCCTGGGCGAGGGCTTGTCACCTGCACAGCCAGGCATCCAGCGTATGTCTTGTTTCCCACTTGCTGGAACCGTGGGCGGCTCTGGTTTCCAGTTCGGTAGGCGAGCGTGTGCCAGTGAGCCCCAGCAGGCGCGCCTCAGGGCAGAGCGGGCACCCGGCCCACCCGGGCAGCTGCCAGCCGGGAGTTGGTTGCAGTTGAGGATTCAGAAGGGCAGAGGTCGTGGTTCGAAGCCTGGAGGCGGCTGGGACTTGGGTAAGGCAGGTCTCCACAAGGAACCCGAATGACCCAACGTAGGGGCTGTCTGCCCACGTGGTGCTTGATTCAGCGAAGGTGGTCCTGGGTCCATCTGGCCATCTTGCCCTGGTTGGCACCCCCTTCCTTGCCCCTGCGCTGCTGCGAGGTGGGGTAAGTCTGTCATGGTTGGGTGGCAGGCGTGGAGCCTCGGGTGCGTGTCTGTGTACTTGGCGCGTGCCGCTGTGCTGTTCGATGGGAAGTGACGTGATTGGAGATCGCAAGTGTGAGTCCTCGGACATTCTTACGTGTCCGGGCAGAATGTTTACTCCAGGAGGCTTTTGCAATTGACCTTACACTTTTTGGCTCTGTGACTCAGGCCTGGTGGCCCGTCTGGTTATGGGGGCCCGCCCAGCTCAGGCCTGCAGTGTCTGCTGCTGGGTGGGAGCAGGTTTGGAGGCCTCGTGGTGGTGGGAGTTCCAGAACCCTTCCTCCCACGGTCCAGACTGGCCTCGCCCTTCGGTCCCTCCGTCGGGGCAGCGGGCTCTCTGTGGCTGGTGCTGTGGGCTGCCGCTCCTGCCGACCCTCCCTCACCTCCTGCCCCAACCCAAGCAGTTTAGGTGGGGAGCCCATACCCCTGACGTTCCTCTTGGCCAAGGTGGAGGGTGGGAGCACTCCCCCAGGCCAGGCCTCCATCCCCGCTTCACGCAGAACACGCTCCGAGCTGGAGTTGGCCCGTCCGACGATCTCCTTGAGAACCTGGGGTTTACTGCCGTGGCCTGGTCAGGCAGGGCTCTTCCCTTAGCCAGCCCGTCCTCCGTGCCCCAGCAGCGGCAGCGGTTCAGGGCTGGCGTTCAGTGTGTGGGTGGCCTGTGCGTTCTCACACTGCCCTAGTGCCCACGAGCAGCGACGGACAGGAACCTGCCTCAGCCCCTTGACGTGGCGAGCTCAGTCATGGGGATCCCGGGATTTCTGAGCTCCCCGTGCCCGCGCTGTCTGGTGTGTTGGAGATGAGCTCCCCACATGGACCCGGTGCTTTGAGGAAGCTGCCCTGTTCTGTCTCTGTCTTCGTGCTCTAACTTTTAGGAATGCTTACGGGAATGTGCTCAGGTAGCCCCCCCTGGCTTGTGGCTCCCACACCCCAGTCCTTGGCCAATCCCAGAGGTAACGTAGTCTGACCTTCTTGGGACATCATCTGACTAAACGTTCTCAGAAGTGTTTCAGGAGTAGAAATAAGCCGTGGCGCCATCGGTTAGCCTGCAGTTGCGAACGGAACAAGACGGTGCCCAGTTACTGAGTGTTCTGTGTCATTTACGGCTCGGCGGTGACCCTGAGGCTTGGAAGACGTCCCCTGTGCTGGGCCCTTTCTGGCTCACAGAGACACCCGCCAAAACATAGGAAGGGGTCAGAACCTTTGCTTTTTCAGCCTAATTTTACATTTGGTTGTTCTTTGAGATCATGTAGCCTCCTAGGAGAAGAAACCCATTTCTGCTGCTTGATCTTGAAATCCCAGGCTCTGACAGCTGACAGGTGAGGTGGGGGAGCGGCTGTCGCTCTTGGGCATCTGCTCAGGTGCAGGGTGGGCTGGAGCGGGCACAGTGCCCCTGCGGTAGGGCCAGGACCCGAGGAAGCGGCTGCTGGGAGCCTGCGCCCAGTGTTGTCACTGGGAAGGGACCACCGTGTGGGGCTGTTTCTCCAAAAATCAGTTTCTGAAACCTCATTGTGTGCTTTGTAAATGTTTTTGGGGACGTTATTCAGATGGAGGCCGGAGCCATGAGCAACGTGAGGTGGGGGGGGCTTGAGGGCCCAAGGACGGGACTGGATCCTGGCGGGGTGGTTGGGGGGCCCCTGGGAGCCTCTCACATCTGGACCTGACAACGTTTTGATTATCCCAGTTGCGCAATGAAGCGGTAAGTGATCCCTTGGAACCCAGACCATGGTAGGTCCCTGGATCCTTGACCTCAGCTTGTTCCCATCACCGACCCAGCGCCCCTGTGCAACCCGAGGCCACGGTGGGATTTTCTCAGGCCAAATTCAAGGGGAGTTTACCCTTTCCAAAAACAGGATAAGAACGGGATACATAAGGGCAGGGGCTGTGCTTTGTGGTGCGCACACAGCCGAGGGTTTCATTTCTGGGTTTTCTGTTCGTGAAGGTAATATTCTTGTAAGAAAATGCAAGAATTTAATAGAGGCAGTAAAAGTACCTCATGTTCCGGCTCAGGGGGCGGGAGGACTCCCCTCTTCTGTCTGGGAGGTGGCTTCGCCCCACAGCTGCCTGGCCCAGTGCAGGTGCTAACCCAGTGGCTGCCTGGCCCTTCGCCCCGGGGAGGCTGTGCTTGGCAGGGCCCTGGCTGAGCTCCCTGTGCGCCCTGCATGCCCCGGGGCCCCCTCGGGGGGCTTTCTGTAGCCTGGCCTCTGGTGGGGGTTTAGGGTTGCTGCATGCACCTGCCACCCCAGCCGGCATGAACTGAAAATCTGGGAGTGGTGGCAGGCTGCCTTCCCAGCACCTGGTGTTTGGGAACACACTGCTGCAGGGGACGGTTGCCCCGCTCACGCTGAGGGCGGCACCTACAGTCCCTTCCCACACCCGGCCCTTCTGTAGATGCCCAGCCCTGGGGTGAACAGATGCTGCTTGGGGAGCAGAGCAGAGGGAAGGAGGTTGTGGAGCACTGGGACCCACGTGCGGAGGGCTAGAGGGAGGCCGGGGAAGTGCCCCAGCATTCCCTCCCCAGATGGTCCTGCTCTCCCCTGTGGGCACATGCCTGCAGCCCAGGCCCAGCCACAGACCCAGGATCTGCACGGGGACCAGCCCGCACTGCTGGCTCAGCACCTCGTGACCCCTGGGGCTTCTCAGTCCCCATCCCCGGCTGCTTGTTTGGAGCCTTCTCTACTGGGCACCGAGTCTCTCTGTTTGGGGCCATCCCATGCTGTGGGGCACTGAGCATTCCTGGTCTTCCCTAGCGTGGCAGCCCAAAACGTCTGCCAACGTGGCCAGTGTCCCGTGGGTAGTCAGTCACCTTGTGGAGAACCACTGGGCCAGCACCTGCACGTCTGGGCCCCTCACAGTGCCACACATTGCGGACACAGCAGTGAACAACCGGCGGGGGCTCCACCCTGCACAGGTCATAGCACGAAATGTCCCCCGTATGGGCCTAGTGACCTCCTTTGCACACTTGGGGGCACCCTATTAAGGTGTGGTCTATCCCCGGCGCAGTGGGTGGTCAAGGCCCATGTGGATGCGGGCGCACTTGGACCTGTGGTACCTGGCTTGGGCGGAGCCTGGCCCAGCATCTGCAGGGCCGGGGCGGTGGGCGAGGGGCTGCTGTGTCCTCACCTATCTCCCTTGACCCGGGAGGGGCATCGCTCCCAGAACCTCAGCAGGGGCCCAGGTGCTGGGTCTCTGGTGCTTGAGTTTTGGCTCCTCCCAGGTCCAGCCCTGCCGTCCCTGGCACACTTGCCCTGGCCCCTGGTGGTCATGTTAGCAGTAGTGTGCAGGCCACTTGGACCGACGGGCTGGCACCCTGTGGGGTTGATGGGTGGGAGAGGGAGATGCCTGCCCAGCCCTGGGATGCTGAGCCATGGCCTCTGGGGAGAGGGTTCGAGCACCCGTAGCTTCCGAAACCTCCCCCCCCCAGGGTTCTGATCTGCTGGGTGGTGGCCTGTCTGTGGCTGTCCTCCACGCTGCGTAACAAGCATCTCCTTTCCCAGCATCTTTTGGGAGGAGGATGCAGAGGAGCGGGACTTTCAACAGATAGCTGTTCTAGGTGTGTAGTGAGAAACGGTTGAGCTGTCCTTCTGTTTCTTGGATAGGTTCTGCGTTATCTGTGTCGTAGCTTATGTGAATGTTTAGTGTGCCCATGTCTTTCATGTGTGTGCGTACAGCCGTGGACGAGCGCCACGGTTGGGACACAGAGCCTTCCATCCCCTTCGGAGGCCCTGGTGCGTCCCCTCACAGCCAGCACCCCACCCTGCAGCCCCTGGTCCGCCCCCAGCCCTGTAGCTTTGCCTTTCTCAGAATGTCGGGTTTCCAGAAGAGAGCTTTCGTTATCCTCTCCTTGCAGCGGGCCTGTCTAGACATTTGTCCCTCGTTCTCCCCAGGACATTTTCATACCACGATGGGCCGTGTGGATTTGTGTGGGTCTATGTATGAGCATCTGTGCGCTTGTGTCCACACAGGCACAGATGGCTCGGTGTCCTGCGGGCAGAGAGGGAGGCCTGGGGCTCTAACCGGGAGCGCCCCGAACGCTGACGGCCACACTGAGAAGGGACTGCTGGTGAGAAGGTGGAGGTGGGAGGTGCCCCACAGGCTGCCGGGGATTCGGGTTAGAACTGGCCTGGCCTGGGAAGCAACCAGAGTCCGGGCGGGAGTCGTGGACAGTGGGATGTGGCGTTCAGAGAATGAGACAGGGGAGCTGGGGTGTGGATAGGATCCCACTCTTGTCTGGGGGTGCTCCTGGGCCAGGGCAGTCTCAGGGGGCCCCACCTGCCAGTAGCTCGGCCCCGGGGCTCACCTCACCAGAGCCCCTGTGACCACTCAGTGGACAGCAGGACCCCAGACGCTGGCTCAGGGCTGCTGCCATCCCGGCCTGGGCGTCCAGGCGGCAGAGCGAGGATCCCTGAGCCCTGCAGTGGATGGGCTGCTCAGCCCTTCTGCAGACTCGTTCAGAGAGCGGCTGCTGAGGCCCAGGAGGCCACTGCCCGTCCTCTCCTCAGGCTCCTTCCAGGACCCAGGCTGGGGACAAAGGCTGTGGAGCCCACATGAACGGCCTTCGTCACCGTGGAGTTTCACTCCCCCTGCTTCTAACATTCCACAGGGCACCACGGACATAGGGACACATGGTGTGGAGCCACGGCACGGAGCCCCTCTTCTAGAAGATGCTGTGGGGATCTCATGGAAAGCACTAGGATGTGATTCCTTGGTGCTGGGGTGAGACAGTGATCGCTGTCTGGAAATGAATCCACTCTCCCTGACCCCGGCTGGCTGCCTGGGCCTGTGTCCCTTTCTTGGCGCTCTGATGACCGTAAGGATGGGGGTGGTGCAGAGCGCAGGGCATGGTGAAGAAGGAAAGGGAGCCCACATTCCATAGCACATAAAAGAGAGTTCTAGAATGTCATGGTTGCAGAGGCGGGGAGACTAGGGGGTGATGACGGAGCCTCTGATCCCACAAGGAAAGGTAAGGGTTTGGGGCAGCCAACTTACACAGTGGGGACTGGTCACATATGCAGGGTCCCAGTTGGAGTGAGAAAGGGAGTCCTGGATCCTGGGGGCCGTTAATACACCACACGAATCGGTCACATGACCGTGACCCAGACTGGACCGGGAAGGGATACTTCTAAGAGACCCCAAAGTGCCCCCAATGGGGGACACGAGCGTGTGACTTTTCATCTCAGGAATGTAAGTTTGAGCCCCACATTGGGTGTACAGATTACTTAAAAAAAAAAAAATGAAAAATTTTAAATCATGTTTTTACCCAGCCCACAGGATTTAGCATCGTAGAGCTCCCTCTCCGTGCCTGTCACGGGTCCATCAGGCAAGATTATCCCATAAAAACAAACCTCAAAACAAAATCACAACTAGGTTCTTTTCTGGGTTAGCAGTAACAATGTTCTCAAGGATATGGAAGTGGACGTGTGGAAAGGAGAGTCCTCTAGCCACGGTCCCCAGGGCCAGTGTGGTGGTAGCTGGGATGGTCCTGAGGACAGTGTCTTTGCTGCTGGATGGTCTCTTCCTTGCTCTGTCCACCCACAGGGGCAGGGGTGTGACCTGCCACTCTGGGCCCTCTGTCTTGGCTGCCAGCTCTATTGGGTTACACAGAGGCCTCCCCCAACCCTGCTTCCATCTGTGGGGTCGGGTCCTCGCTGGGAATAGAGGACAGGCCCTTTTCTCTCCCCACTCCTAGAGGAGGTTCAAATCATTGGGAAATCCAGTCTGGAACAAGAGACTGATGAAGAACGTTTGTGCCCCGTCTCTGGGTGTTGGGAGACCCGTCCCTCATCTTGCCCCAGCCAGGCTGTGGTCGCTCTCCACCTGCTGGTCTCCTGCATCTGCCCAGGGTTTGTTTTGTTTTTAAAGCTTTTGTTAGCGCTTACTTGGCCTCATGCTGCCACAGCCTGCCACCTCACCAAATGCAGGAGTGACTGGGGAAGAGTCCCCCGCTGCCATGAGCTCCCTGGGGGCACAGGCGGCTCCAGTGTGGGGCTCTGTTCCAGATGCAGGCAGTACGTGGCTTCATGACAACCTGAAAGAGCCCCTCCAGGCTGTAGGTGACGGTCACAGGGGTGGCAGGAAGGGGCTGTCTTGGCCGGGTTCCCCTAAAAGCCAGCCCTGAGCTAGGATCTGCAATTCTATTACCGGGGAGATGACGTGGGATAGGGTGTGGGGAGTGAGGTGGGGAGCGAGGGGTGGCGCAAAGGGCACGATCGAGGAGACAGCAGCGTGGGCAGCTGGGGCTCAGGCCTGCGGGGATGCTGGCGATGGCGTGGAGCACACCCCATAGCTGTCCCACCTGCAGCAGAGGCTCAGATACCGTCCACATCTGCCGTCACTGCTGAGGGCTCCTCCCAGGGGCACGAGTCCCTGGCACTCTTGGCCTGCCCCCAGACAGGGCTGTGGAGAGTCGGCATCGTCGGGCAGTTATGGGAGTTGACAGCCATCAGCATGGGAGTGCTGTGGGGGTCAGGGGGATGCGCGGGTGCTGGCCACGTCTGCCTCGCGGCCCGCCACGTGTCCATCCCCTCCAGGCCAGGTCAGGTGGTCCCCTCTGGTCTGCTGGCTGCTCTGCTCAGGTGTCTGGTCCCTGCAGAGCCCGCCAGACCAGGGTGCTCCTGTGCAGGTCCGACCTTTGGGGCGGGGCAGGCCCGGGGCAGGCTGCGTGCAAGCCCCCTCATCATGCTCTCAGCCAGGGACCTTTGGTGGATGAGCGCACTGCACAACACAGCTCTGGGACTCGAGAGCTCTCTCTGCGCTCCTCCTCCTCCTACCCGGGGGCTTTGGACACAGAAGCCTGACAGAAACGTCCGGTAGACACAGGCGTCTCTGGTCCCACGGCCCTCCTCTGAGGCGGCGGCACTGAGCCAACCCCGGCCGAACTAGGAAGGATAAAGGGAAGTACAGGGAAAAAACAGGACCTGCCACATCCGTGAGGACAGCTGACCTGCTGGGAGGCTTACTGCGCGCTCGGCCCTGCCTGACCTCCAGCTGCCTGTGCGTGGGGTCCGCGCTCGGCCGTGTGTTCCACGGACGGCACCCAGGCTCGCAGAAGTGGGGCGACTTGCCCGGTACACAGCGTGGGCGAGCGAGCGGCAGGGCCAGGGTCGGGGCGGGGCCCCGGTTACTCCGAACGCTCCGGGCAGGGTGGGCTGTGCGGGGCGGGGCTTGCGGTCCCCCGGGAGGGTCATTCACGTGGAGCACCGCGCCTGCTTTGGGGTCTGGCGTCCCCCTGCCGAGCGCTCTTCGTCCGGACGTGGTGGTCCCTCTGGGAAAACGCCACCAATTCTTTCCCTCATCTTTGCTGCTATGAACGGGCATTCGGGTCACTTCCAGGGCGGCGCTGTGAACGGGGCCGTGGCTGCCCGTCCGTGCCTCCTGGGGGGCCGGGGTCTCCTTCCTTTGGGGTGGGGGGCTGGGCCAGGGACCCTGCGTTCCAGGCTGGTCACTCATGGGCTGAGGTTTTGCGGACGCCGCCCAACGGCCCGAGCGCAGCGCCGGCGCGATCGGCGGGCACCTCCGCAGTCAACCCGCTGTCCGTCGGTCCCTGCGGCCGTTCCGGGGGCGGGGCGGGGCGGGGCCAGAGCTGAGCTGCGTGGACGTCCGTGCCCGAGCTCCCGGGCGCCCGAGCCCGTCTCCGCCGCCAGAGCGCCGTATCGGGGGCTCCGAGGGAGAGCGCACCCCGAGGCCGGCGGGACCGGGCAGCCGCCGGGGGTGACCGGCGGGGTCGGGGCGGAGATTCCCGGTCGGGGACAGGACGCCCCCACGCAGGGGCCGAAACTCGCGGCCGGGGGCAGCGCCCGGGCGGTCGCCCGTCACCGCGAGGTCGCTCCGTGGGCCGCCTCGCCAGGAGCACCGGGAGGCCCCCAGCCTCCGGCTCTCCCGACAGGCACGGCCCGGCGTCCTGTGGGAGCCCGCGGGGAG
>LNAC01000107.1:2055809-2070264 GCA_002007465.1 Ailurus styani
TCGCGGGAGCCCGGCTGTCGGGGGCGCGCGCGCTCCTGCTGCCTCGGTCGGGCCCTCGGCCCCCCGGGGTGCCCCCGCCTCCCTGGGGCTCCGCGAGATGGCTCAGTTCCAGGAAAGCGGCCCGCTCCGGCGCCGCGGCGCCCGCGCCCGTCCGCACACACCCCGGAACGCTCTAAGCCTCCCGTTCTGGTTTTCCAGGAAGAGCACATTTCAAAGCCTTGCGGTGAAGCGTGCCTCCCAGGCGGCGCCGTAGGAGAGCAGCCCGTCGGCAGGTGTGCTTCAGGAGCGCGGAGCCGGGCGGTGCGGAGACAGCATCCCGGGGGCCCGAGTCGGACGCGGGGGTCCCCTGCCCGCGGCGCTGCTGCGCGGGGTCGCCCACTGCCTCACCCACCCCGGCTCCGGGGAGGCCGGGGGAACAGCGCCGCCCCTCGGGCGCCTGTGCTGGCAGCCGCTTCTCCATCTGACCCCGGAGGGGACGGCGGCCCCTGTCCTTCCTGCCCGCGGGCAGGGCGAGGATCGCGGGGGGCGGAGGCGGAAGGCTTTGCGAGGGCACCGCCCGGCGGCAGACTGGCACCCAAAGAGAGCAGCCCCCCCGCGCACTGCCGTTGGCCGTCACAACCTGCTCCGGGTGACGCGGCAGGGCGTGTCTGGGAATCCAGCAGCCGGGCCGCGGGCTCTGCCGGCCGGTCCCCCTCACTGACGCTGGAGGGCGGCCGTGTGGCCTGCCCCTTCCTGAGCGGCAGGAGGAGCCGGGGGGGCCCCCGTTCCCCGCCCGGACAGCCTCCCTCCGCCGTGGCCGCTCCGGGCGTTGAGTCACTCTTCCAGAGCGTCCCTTGGCCCGCATCGCACGCCCAGCAGCGTGTCTGATTCTGTCTTCTCTGGCTCCTGCTCAGATGTGTCCCGTCCCCAGCACTGTTCCTCGAGAGCCCATCTGCTGCGAGTGCCAGGCCAAAGTCGGGGGCCGCCTGCCGGTGCCCAGGGTCGAGGCGGCGTTGCCGTACTGGGTCCCTTTGTCCCTGAGACCCCGAAAGCAGGTAGGTGACTTGGACCACGGCTTCTTCATCTGAGTCCAGGGTGAACTTCAGGGGACCAGTCACCCCTCAAGATCACGGATGTTATAGGAGTGATTTCTTAAAATTGGGGGGGGGCAGTTTGTGTATGTGTGTGTGTTTTTTACATCCAGGTTTTTTTCAAATTCGGATCTATGGAGTTAAGACTGACATGTGTTGACCGCACATACGTAAAGTGTGCGGTTTGCTAAGCCTTGACGTAAATGTTCATCCGTGAAACCAGCACTGCCGCTGAGCCGACGTGCACACGCACGATGCTGAAGGTTTCCTTGTGCCCCTTTGTGACTCCCTCCAGTCCTCCCCGCCCCGTCGTCCCCAGGCAACCACTGTCACCCCAGATCAGTTTGCATCTCCTTGGATTTTCTGCAAATGGAATCTTAGAGTGGGTCCTCTTTGGCCTCGTTCACGCAACATGATTATTTCTGAGCTTCCTCCACGCGGCTGCCGAGCGGTGCTGCGTAGTGTCCATCACGTGACCGGACCGCAGTGCAGCCATTCACCCAGCGGAGGACGTTCACACCACCGCCACAAGTTTTGTTTATTACAAATAAAGTTGCTGTGGACGTTTGTGTACAAGTCTTTGTATGAACACGCTTTCATTTCTCTTGGGCAAATACCCAGGACTGGACTTGTTGAGTCGTGCGGTAAGTGTATGACTTTTTAAGAAACTGTCCACCGTTTTCCAAAGCGGTTCTATCATTTTACATCCCCACCAGCAGCGTATGAAGTGCCGGTTCCTCCATATCCTCAGTAACACGTGACTTGGTCAGTCTTTTAAATTGTAGTCATCTTAATAGGTGTGTGTCCTGCTGTGGCTTTACTTCGTGTTTCCATAGTAACGAGTGATGCTGAGTGTCCCCTCCATATGCTCCTGCCGTCTGCCTGTCTTACTTGGTATGTGTCTGTTCAGATATTTTGCCCATCTAGAAACATTGGGTTGTTTGCTTTTTTTTTTAATTAGGGAGTTCTGAGAGTTCTTTCTATATTTTGGATAGAATATGAGATATTCAATTTGTAAACATTTCACCATGTTTTTGACTTGTCCTTTGACTCTCTTGTCAGTATCTTTCACAGACTATACATTTTAAATCTTGGTGGAGTCCATTCATCAATTTGACCTTTTTCTGGATCTTGCCTTGGTGTGCCCTTTCTGCCCAGCACAGTGGCGGGGCACGCTCTCTAAGTATTCCTAAGAAATCTTACCGTAAGCTGAGATCGGGAAGGTCTTTTCTGTATTTTCTTCAGTGTGGCTTGAGGTATGGGTTGAAGTCGCTTTGTTTTCGTCATGGTTGTCCAGTTGTTCTAATGCTACATGCTTTCTCCGCTGGCTGGCCTTTGCCCCTTTGCCAGAAATGAGCTGTGCGTGTAGCTGTGGGTCTGCTTCTGGGTTCTGTTCCACCCGCTGCTCTGCTCGTACGCCCGCTGCCGTGCCGTCTCCATTCCGTGGCTTTGTAAGGAGCCGTGTGTCCTGCAGTGCCCGTTCTAAGTCAGTCCTTCTAGTTTCCTCGCGTTACCATGTGAATTTTAGAGTCTGTCTACCAGTTTCTACAGCAGCTTTTCCGGCCTGGCGTCTTCTCCCTGCTCCTGCTTCTCCCCTGCACCCCAGCACTTACCCTGTCAGCTGGGCGGTGCTGCACGGTGACCTGCTGTGGGCAGGACGGGTCTTTGCTCCTAGCGCCGTGCGTGCCGCAGAGCGTGTGCTCAGTGTGCACCATCCGTCGCTCGGTGGACGGGGTGGAACTGGCCCGAGTGTGCCTGTCCTGTCGGGCAGTGCCACGTCGGCAGGAGGCAGGGGTGGACAGAGGTTCCTGGGTCCTCCACAGCCTCTTTCATCTCCTCCTTTGGGTGAGCTTTCCACCCTCGGCCCTCCCCTGTGGGGTCCTATGCTTTGCAGCAGTCACACACCTGCTCGGGGCCGCATCTCCTTTGCCTTGGGAAGTCAGCGGGGTCCACTCACAGGCAGGTTTAGTTGTCTTTCTGATGTGCAATGTGGGCGCATGGCAGGAGCTTAACAGTGGTACAGAGGGGATACCCCACCTGTGCCTGCCCTGAGGCTTCCCTGTGTGGCTTGGAGATGGGCTGTGCGTGTTCTTTCACTAGCGACATGTAACACGTTGCCCAGCTGCCTGCCTTCAGACTGCAGTCCCTGTCATCGTGAGGGGCTCAGCTGGGTGGCCCGGCCTCAGCTGTCCCTGATCTTGGGGCCAGCGTGCAGCCTCAGACATTGTGGAGGTCTGTGTGGCCTCTCTGCCTGGCCAGACCTGGCTGCTGCCACTTCTCGTTCTGTGGGCCAAATCAGTGCATCACCTAAGCAAAGCCCTGGGGCGGGCTCCACACTGCCCCTCTGCCAGAAGGAATGGGGGTCGTAGGGCAAAGGGCAGGGCTGTGGGGAGGGTGCAGAATGGGCCAAGGCCACGGTCCCCCACAACTCATGCCCAGGAAGCATGGCATGTAGGTTTTCTATGCAAAACGCACACAGCAGCATACCGGGCCTAGAGCTGTGTTTCCCAGTCCGCATCGTGTCTCTCCATTCATTCACGTCAGGGCAGACAGGTCTGCCTCGCACTTTCCAAAGGCTGCGCCATCCCCTGGTGGCCCCGTGTCCCTCCCAGACAGGCCCTTGGGCTCTTGGGCCACTATGGCCGTGCTGCAGCTAGTGTTGTCATGAGCGTTGTTTTGCAGATGCTCACGTGTCCCAGAGTGGAATTGCTGGGTCAGACGCTGTCCATGGTAGACTCTGACCCACGTTTTCAGAAAACTTTGTAGCCAAGAAAGCTGAGGCTCAGGGAGGCTGAATGTTGTGCCCAGGGGCCACTCCTGAAGGCCTGCAGGCTCAGGATAGAGCCACATCTCCCGACTGTAATTCACACGTGCCTCCATGGCAGCCATGCAGGCCTCCCACGCCAGAGATGCAGGTGGCCCCTGGGAACGTCACGAGAGGGAGACTGCTCCCTCAGCTGGGTGGTTGGGGTGGGCTTGTGGGAGGGCACGGAAGAGGCGCTCCCCAGGGCCCTGTCCCAGGGCAAAGGTTTCTGGGGCACAATCCCTTTGGTCCTTCTCTTCCCTTCCTCTTTGTTAGATCCAAAAGATGGTCCGGTTTTATATCCCCAAAACCTCTGAGGCATGCCCCTGCCCATGCCACCGCTTTGGGGGCCGGCTCCCGATGCCAAGGGATCAGGCCGTGATGCCCTACTGGGTGCCCCGGGTCCTGAGGCCTCACAAGAAGGTAAGAGGGAGGCTCACAGCAGCGAGGCCCCAGAGGGACCCGGAGGTGGGTGGAGGGTGCTGGGTTCTTTCCCCACAGTGGCGTCCACTGGTGTCCGGGGTCTCCTGGAAGGCACAGTGGGGGCAGTAGAGTGCAGGAGGTGGGCGTGTGCAGGGGAGGGCCAGCTCGGTGTCCTGGGGGTGCTGGGAGCATAGGTTGCACTGCTCTCTGAAGGGGGTCCCTCGTCCCTGCTCCCATCTTTAGTGCCATCTCTCCTCCCCCCTGGTCCTCCCTCTTCTACCTACCTGCTGGGCAGGCCCAGCCCTCCTCAGCCCCACGGCCCCTTCTCTCCCATGCTTTCCGGGTGTCCTGGGTGGTCGGTAGAGGCTTCCTTTCTGCCTTCTCCCACTTTTGCTGGTTTTCTCCTCATGTAGCAAACTGTCCCCAGAATTAAGACTCAGAGGCCCTTTAAAAGGGGACCATGGCTTGTATTCTGAGCTGGCCACAGCCCTTTCCTGGTTTCTGGCCCAGTCCCCAGGCCCACCCTTCTGGTAGGCCAGTAGGCTGGGCTGACCCATCTGCCCCCGTTCTTTTCTTTTAGGTGGTGAAAAGGCAGCAGAGTTGTAAAGACATCCAAGGTAACTGAGCAAACATGTCCCACCCCGAGGAAGGTGGGGTCTCGTGGTTGGGATGGGGAGACTTCTCTCATCTCCAGATGTCTGTGAATCAGAGATGGCCGTGTGGCATAAATACCGTCTTCACCCCCTTCTCTTACCAGGCGTCGCTAGCCACCTACCCTCCTCCCCCAGTGAACCTAGAGAAGCCTTACACTCTTAACAGTCTATCTGCATTGGCTTCCAGGATGAAGCCACTTTGCAGCCTGGAGTCAGATGGTACCTAAAGTGTACTTTCTTTTAAGCTCTAATCTTGCATAGTTCATGACACAGTATGCGTGCGTGTATGTCTGCTATATACTTACACATATGCTTATGATGTAAATTAATTTATTAATGGTATGGTACTTATGCCTGCATTTACATGTGTAGGACATTGTATGTTCATGACATCATGTTGAGGTGTTTATTCGTCGTTTTTTTTTTAAGATTTTATTTATTTATTTGACAGAGAGAGAGAGATCACAAGTAGGCAAAGAGGCAGGCAGAGAGAGAGGGGGGAAGCAGGCTCTCTGCTCGGCGGAGCTCGATCCCAGGACCCTGGGACCATGACCCGAGCCGAGGGCAGAGGCTGAACCCACTGAGCCGTTTATTCGTTTTGCGGTGTATTTATACGTTTATGTATTTGAGAGCTAGTATACACATGTTCGCGTGTCTATGGCAGATGTCGTACATACCACACGTTCATGTGTTTGTGATGCATATAGATCTGCGACAGAGCATGTGCGTCGAGGTCTGTATTTGTGAGCCAGTATATAGTCACGCACTCATGTCAGCGCTTGAGGAGGTGACGTCCCATCCCCACCTTTACTTTGTCTCTAAAGCAAGTAGGTTGGGTTGTTCGTGAAGGCCTTGCCCGATGCTGCTGGCCAACACGGATGCTTCCTCTGCGTTGCATGTGAGCAAGGCAGCGAGCATGCTGGGTGGTTCGTGTCAGGCCCTCCCCTTGCCCAGCTGTTCCCACGCGCTGCGTGCTGAGCACCCTTTGCTGGAATCTGTGAAGGAGGGAATGGGTGGACGCCAGGCTGGGACTGGGTTCTTGGGATGGGCGAGCAGTTTGAGCAGCCTGCCCAGAAGCCAGGAGCCCAGGGCTGGGTGGGAGACTGCCAGGGAATGAGTAGCCACCAGCCAGCTTGCCCGCCTCTTAATGCTGCAAAAATACATATTTTCCCTGATAATAGGAGTCACACAATTCGGAGCAGCACGGATGTACACAACCTTTGTGGGGGCAGTTTAGAGGCATCTGTCAAATTATTTTTTGAGCTATAATCGACATAGAACATTGTGTTAGTTTCAGGTGTACGGGATAATGGTTTGATACTTACATTTTTGTGAAATGACCAACACAGTAAGTCTGGGTAACATCTGTCACCTCGTATAGTTACACATTTTTGTTCTTGTGATGAGAACTTTTAAGATCTACTCTCTTAGAAATATACGAATATTCAAATATACAATATTCAATATTCAAAAATACAACACAATGCAAATATTCAAAAATACAAATACTCAAATATACAATACACTATTATTAACTATGGTCACTGTGCTATACATTAGAGCCCCGGGACTTACTTATTTTATAACTAGAAGTTTGTACCTTTTGACCATTCACTTCACCCATTTCTCCCGTCTGTCAACTTTCGGAACACGTGTCGTCTTTACTCGAGCAAGCCCTTGTCGGGGTCATGTCTGGGAGACACTCCCACATGCATGCCTGTCTGCAGCAGTAGTGTCCTTGGCAAGGTGTCCAAAGCAGCTGCAACGTCTCCCAGTGGGAGGATGGACCTATGTGGGGGTGTGTTTGAAATGTGGCACCTGCCATGCAGAGCACGCAGCCCTTAGGGACGACGGGAGGCAGCCCCGGACACACTGCAGCGAGGAAAAATAAGTTGCTTCAGGCCACGGAGTTGTCCCCCATTCCTGTGGCTCTGAAAAGCTGAAGCCCTGTGTGGGTGTGGATGCGGGTTGGTGGCGTGTGTCTGGGCTGACAGTCACGGTTACCACGTGGGTGGGGAGATAGGAGTTCAGGAACCCAGAGCAAGACTGGGGGCTGTATGATCAACAAACCCGAAAGCAGCAGGTTGGCTCCAGTTTGGGGGAGAAGAGCCAGAAATCCCTTTATGAAAGAAACCACAGCGGGAGGACAAGAACAGTTGGAGAAACTGCTCTTTTATCTGTATAATCACACATTTATGGGTTATTTATATTGGTTGTTTTTGGCTTTGAATACTCTGCATCTTTAGGAAAAGCTAAAAGCTCAGCTTATTGTTGAATCATATGCGTCAATTTGATACATTTTCAAAAGCCAGTATTGACTTTTCTCCAGTCCTTGTTTAATAGTTCAGGCAATTTATATGAATCACGAGTCAAGCCTTAACCCATTCAGTCAGAAGGTGTTCCCAGGACAGGACTGAGGGCCCAGGTCTCACTGGTACCAGGATAGTTAGGATCTGTCTCCCCTTGAGCTTTGTGTAGAGTGATTTAAAAATATGATTTAAAAATATTTCCCTTAACCTCAACCCAGATTATTTCCATTTTAAAGAGAAAAATATGTATTTTTCATCTTGTAGTTTCTTTCTTTCTTTTTTTTTTTTTTAAGATTTTATTTATTTGACAGAGAGAGAGAGCACAAGTAGGCAGAGGGAGAGCAGGAGGCAGTGGCTTCACCGACTGAACCACCCAGGTGTCCCGTCTTGTAGTTTCTTTGTGAAGAGGGGGCTCATTTGCTTTTCTTCCCTGTGCTTTTGCAGTAGGATTAAGAAAATATTATATTTTATATCAATCATGTTTTTACACATCAGTATAATTAGAGTAGTAATATAGTGTATCACAGGGCAAAGTACATGTGTGGTATGTGTAGTATATAAAGAGAGTGTGATTCGTGGTTGTCGCACGTTAGTAGTGTGACATGAATGAGAGGTGATATCAGAACGGTCCCATGTTGGCCAAAGCAGACCTCAAAGGCCAGTGTCAGGGAAATAGAAACACTGGAGTCCCATTTGTGGTTGTAGTTTTTTCAGATACTCAAACCCCATGTTTCCATCCCTAAGTTCTACTCATTATCAGCTTCTTGCCAGTGCGTTTCATCTGAGCTGCACCCACTTGCTCCCTCCTCCAAAAACAAAACAAAAGGTTAATGGGAAGCCCATCCCAGCTAAATTCCATGTCCTCTCATCCATAACTAGTTCACCATGTGGCCCTAAGGAATAAGGACGCTGGCACGAGCCCCACAGTCAGCCCAGAACTACGTAAACAGCAGTGTCTTCTTCATCTCCGTGGGTGTCGGTTGGCATCCACACTCTCGGGCCGGGACCAGCCTTGCCGGGACACCTGGCGTCCTCACCCTGGGTTCTGGACGGTTCTCCCGTGTGCGGTGTGCACATGCGGCGCTCCGTGCCCACTCTGCCCGGGGTTCTGGGGGGCTCTCCCGTGTCCGTGCCCACTCTGCCCGGGGCCTGACTCGCTTTCTCGCCTAGAAACCCCCCTGGACTTGCGCTCCTGGTACAACCGCTGGCGGATCTGCTGTGATGGGCGCCTCCTCCTCAAGTGGCAGCAGCTCCAGGCCCTTCACCAGCACGAGCCACTGGCCCCAGGGAGGGGAGTGAGCCCCCCGGCCCCCCTCCTGCCCTTCAGCCTCGTGACCCTCCTGCAGGTGGTCCTGAGGGTCGTGGTGGCCATTCGGTGAGCAGGCACAGGGTGGGGGCAGTGGGGGCCCCGGGCCCATCTCACTCCCTGGGCTGTTTCAGTCAGGGCCTGGGGGTTTAGCTGAATCGAGGACATGGGAGAAGTTGGCTGTGGCTGAACGAAAGGGCGAGGAATGGCTGCAGCGGGATCACCGTGGTGCTGTTCTCACCATCCAGAGTCGCTCACACCCTCCGTAGGGATCTTACTCCACCACACACTTAATGGGCGAGCAGTCCAGGCCCATCAGAGCTGACGGTGGGGCACTGGGCATCTGGGGCTGCCCGCCTTCCTTTCTTCCGCTCATCCCTGTGGCCCTCCGCGGTTCCAGTCTGCGCACACTTCCGTCACGTCGAGCTCCAAGATGGCTGTTAGCGGCTGCTCGCCCGGCCAGCCCACTGGGGGACAGGCACAGCTCAGGCCTGGGGACCTGGGGCCTCTCCCCTCCCGTTCCCAGCCATCAAGGCTCCATTTTGGGAAGCGCTTGCCCCAGCCTCGACCCCACTGGCCTCACGCAGGCCTTGCCACCTGGAACCCCACCTAGGCCCTCCTCCAAGGTGCCCCTCCCCACCGCCCACCCGGGGACAGGCAGGGCTGCTTCCTTTGGTCTCCTACTCAGGCTCTTTCGTCACACCTGTGTGCAAGGACATGCAGATACACAAATGTACGTGGATAGAAGATGTGCAAAACTGGATCAGCATGTAAATGCACACAGATCAGATTTATATATATTGACTTGTTTGCTTGATCGTTTGCCTTTGTGTAATTATAAGAGGAGTATTCTATAAAGTGTCCAATATCTGAGAATGGTGGTAGGTGTCCTGTGCATTGTCCTCGTTGTTGTTGTTCACAGCAGGGGGTTAGCCCTGTCTTTGTTGCTGGTCCTGGCTGGAAGCAGAAGGCCCTCCCTGCTGCCCCCTGCCTGTCTGCTCTCCTGGTATTGGGGGCTGGTGTTGCCTCTGACCCTGTGATTACAAACGATGGCACAGGGCACGTCCTCATGCGGGTGTCTGTGTGGACCTGCGGCCTGCCTGGGGCATGAGCTCTCGGGAAGGGGGCCGGGGCAGGGGGCCGGCAGCTTTGGGTGATCCGTGACCATGAGCAGGCTCGTGAAACCGTGAGAATGTTTCTTCTTTGCTTTGCACGAAGATTCATCTTTTTGTGTGTGTGCTTGCTGATTTGACCATTCAGTGAGTTGGGCTACCCTGTGCCCACTCGGAAGAGTAAAGAAGGAAGCTGGGCTGGGGACGTTACAGGAGGCGGATGGTCACGGGAGGCCGAGGGGAAGTGCTGCTGATCATGGAGGAGGCGTCTGCCTCAGAGCCAGGCCCTTCGGGCCGAGGCACAGGTGCCAGCTCGATGTTCAGGAGAACTCTCTTGTCTGGCCGGGGTGTCTGTGGGGTGCCCCGTGAGATCCCCCAAGCTATACAACCAGCTTATCTCAGGAGAAGCTGCCGGCTGCCTGCAGGCTGGCCTGGCAGAGATTTGCTAGAACTGTGAAGGCCTCAGGAGGGGAGGTGAGCTCAGGACCTTCGCAGCAGGGACCCTTGAAGGGCTGAGACTGTCACACTTGCCTTCTAGATGGGGCCTGCCGCAGCCTCCTCACTTCGGGTCCCTTTCACAGCTGAGCAAGGCGCAAGGCAGGGACTCTCTTTCCTGCCCCGAGGGGGGAGAACGGGCTCTGGGGGCCGAGCGCCTCCTCCGAGGACCCATGGCTGGAAGTGGCGTCGCCTCCCTGTACCCTTTTCCTGGCTGGGCTCCTCGGGGCCTGAGATGGTACCCCTCTGCTGTGGGGCCCCCCTGCCTTCCAACCCAGGGAGGCTCCCTGCCAGGTCCTGCCCGGGCAGCGTGGGCTCAGTGTGGGGCCCAGTTCCGAGTAACTGCCTTTCTCTTTGCTTTCCAGCCACTTGTTTTGGGTTTGAAGTTGGAATCTTCAGCCACTGCCGAGAACATCAACAAAAATATCAGTCATAATCAATGTCTTTAACGAGAGCCATCAAGTCAGGAGGAGTCTGTGATAGCCAACCATTTTCTCAGGTCCTCTAAGTCTCACCGGGGTTGGGTCCAGGTTCTGTCTCATCAGGCAGTGCTTTGTGGCAGTGCTGTGGGTGCGGGTGAGACTCTGGCGAACACGGCCAATAAATGTTATTTGTGAAAGTCCAGAGTGGCCCCTGATTGAATGCCGACACTGGTTCCGCTCTGGGGAGGGGGCCGTGTTCTCCATCCTGGCGTCCCTGAGGGAGGGGGGCCGCGTCCGCGTCTCTCTTCCCTCTGCCCCGGTCAGCGGGGACGGTGGCCCACCGGTGACGGGCCGGGGGCGGTGTTGGCACCTGTGGTAGGTGGCATGCTCTTCAGTAAGCCACATCGAATTATGTGAGTTGATGTTTTTTAAACTGAGGTGTCGCTCACATCATAAAATTCACCTTCTTACCGCCTATGATTCAGTGGATTTCGGTGTATTTACGTGGTGGCGCAGCCCTCCCCATGCTGTCTCCTTCCAGACCCGTGTGGTCACCCCAAAAAGAAACCTCTCCCGCTTCACCCCTTCCCTTCTTGCCCAGCCTCTGGCAGCCACTCGCCTGCGTTCTGACTTTTCCTTTGCGCGTGCGGTCCTCCGGCAGGTGGCTCTGCTGTGTCTGGCGCCTCTCAGCCCACGTGGTGGCCTGTGTGAGCGCCGCACTCCTTCTTCCGTGGCTACATTCCTTCTTTGGGTTGTCTCCGCCTGTGGGCTCACAGTGACTAGTGCTGCCACTGGTGCGGCTGTGTTCCTTTTCCTCTCAGGGCACAGGGTAGCTCTGTTGGCTGTTGTGTGAAGCCGCCTCCATTCTCCGCACTGGGAAACGGTACCATTTTACGTTCATGTTCTTGCCGGCGGGGCAGACGAGTTTGGGGTTCCCCACGTCCTGGCCGACACTTGTTGTTAGCCTTGTTTGGGTGATGGCCGTCCTCGTGGGTGTGGAGCGGTGTCTCATCATGGTTTTTGTTTGCATTTCCCTGATGACTGGTGACACGGAGCGTCTTTCCGCGTGCTCCTCGGTCATTTGCGTGTCGTCTTTGGAGAGGTGTTTGTTCCAGGTCATTGCCTGTGTTTTAATGGGATCCTCCATTTTTTTCATTGTTGCTGTGTTCTGGGTGGTGGGTCCTTATCAGATGTATCATTTGCAAGTACATGTCCCTGAGGTTGTTTTCCTCTCTGGATGATGATGACCTTTGAAGTACAAAAGTTTTTAATTTCCATGAAAACCAGTTTTCTATTTTTTTCTTGGGTTGCTGCTTTTTCTTGGGTTAGATGGTCATATCTCAGAAACTGTTGCCTAATCTGATCACAAGGATTTACCTATGTTTTCTTTCTCTCTTTTTTTAGATTTTATTTATTTATTTGAGAGAGAGAGGGAGAGAACACAAGCAGAGGGAGCGGCAGGCAGAAGGAGAGGGAGAAGCAGGCTCCCCGCTGAGCAGGGAGCCCGACGTGGGGCTCGATCCCAGGACCCGGGATCGTGACCTGACCTGAAGGCAGTTGCCCAACTGAGTGAGCCACCCAGCTGCCTCTACCTGTGTTTTCTCCTAAGAGATTTATAGTTTAGCTCATACATTTGGGGTTTTGATCTATTTTGAGTTAGTTTTGTAACTTTTCTGTGTAGCGTGAGGAACACGTATATGGTGTCCTTTTGTGTGTGGATGTCCAGTTGTTCCACGTAACATTCTTGAAACGATCAAATTATAGAAATGGAGAACAGACTAGTAGCTGCCAGAGGTTTGGGGGTGGGGGTGGGTGGGGGGTGGAGGGAAGTAATTCTGTGGTGATGGAGACATTCCTGTTTCTTGACTCTGATATTCTGGTTGTGAGATTATGCTACAGTTTTGCAAGATGTTACCAGTTGAGGCAAACTAGATGAGGATAACATGGGACCTCTGTATTATTTGTTGTAAGTCACCGTGAATCCATGAGATCTCAAAATGAACGTTTAATTTAAAAAGCAGTATAGTTTGGAAGATTTTGAGACTACAGAAGAGTACAGAGACGAAAACAGAAACCACTGGACCTCCCCCAACCCGTGACCCTGAGTTGAGCTCTGTTGCTGCCCTGGCAGGAAGGAATGGATGGATTCCCACAGGAACCAGACTTGGGGGGTGGAATGTGTGAACCGGGCTGGCCACCTTAGAGACTCGAAGAGAAAGAGGTGGGGATCTCGGCTGAGGAGGGCTGAGGATGATGAAGCTGCCATTGGCAGGGGCTGGCCCCGTGGGGCGTTCGAACAGGTGGTCCTGGGAGACCTCAGGGCTTCCCTTGAGGGCATAGTGGTGTTTCGGGCCCATTTCCACTGGCCTAAGGGCAACACTGAGCTTCGTTCATTCACTCAGCAAATATTTATTGGTGCGTACCGGGTCAGGCTCTGGCAGGGGTGAATGTCAGACGGGCCCTGGGCTGATGGGGTACTCCTGTAATACAGGGAGAGTTGCCAGAGTGAGGGAAGTACACATGAACGTGGGGCTGGCGGTGCAGGGAGTGCTCTTGATATCCTGTTCACATGCATTCCCACGGTGCCCCACGGACCCGCAGTCCCTGACTGGGTGTTCTCTGGCTGGGGGAGCCCGTGCAGGGACAGACCGCATGTGCTAGGGAGTGACGCCCCCGGGGGCAGCCAGGGACAGGTGGGGGCTGTGGGTAAGCAGCCAGCCTCCTCCCTGGATGGGACAACTCTGAGCTCTGCTCTTCACTGTCTCTGGAGCTCCTAGCAGGACTGAACCCCACTGTCCTCTGTGCTCACCTTGGAAATGCCCTTTGTCTTGGCTGGCTCACGTCCCCATTCCTTCACAGGCCTCACTGGATCATCTCTCAATAAAGCACTTGCAGTCAATCCTGGCCTCAGGCTCTGCTTTTGCAGGAAACTAATATAAGACAAGGCCTGTGGACCTGGTCTTGAGGTCGGGGAAGGTTCCTGGGGGAAGGTGGTCTGAGCTGAGACTTGAAGGCGAGTCCTGTTATCCTGGTGATGAAGGCTGAGGACTGAGTATGCAGCAGAGGTGCACAATGTGAAGGCCTGCCCAACACAGCCTAGAGCATTCTGTCTACGTAGGAGGCTTATGCTTAGGAGGGGCAGTGACAGGAGAGGGGGTAGGGACCAGACTGTGGGAGGCCTTGGGTGGTGTTTAAAAGATCTCAAGTGTGTCAGACTTGTGTTTGGGAAAAACCACCCTGGCTGAAGCAAGTGGAACGGAGGCCTGCCCGGAGGCAGCAGCGGAGACACTGGGACGGGAGTGCCCGGCCTGCCGTGGTGGTGGCAGTGGTTTTGTCCTAGGTGGAGACTACGTGACCCCTTCCAGACACACCCGGGGAGTCACATGCACTTGTCGTCCGGGCAGTGACACTGCGGTGGGCTGGCCCAGCCGCGGCACTCCTGCCTGCGAGTGTTGTCCGTGGGTTGTCCTGAAACTTGACATGCGGAGCCACGAGAGGGCACTAAGAGTCTGGAGAAGCTAGGGAGGTCAGGAGGGATGGGCCCCGCCTCGTCAGGCCCTCCCTGCCCTGCTGGTTGCTTTCTCCAGGCCGGGCCCCGAAATCCGCAACCTTCCAGGCGGAATGTGTTCCAAGGAGTTTAAGGAGTTTTGAGAAAGATGCTTCTGTGGTCCTTGGAGCCTCGGACTCAGTCAGGGAGCCCAGAGAAGCTGGTCCCTCTGCCGCCCCCTCTCCCCTAGCCCCCTGTCTGCTGCCTTCCCACTCCTATTGCCTCCCCCGCCCCCTCTCTTCCAGCCCTCTCCCCTGCTGCCTCCCCGCTCCCTCACACCTCCCCCTCATCACTCTCCCCTTTGCCTCCCCCCCC
>LNAC01000107.1:2070450-2230234 GCA_002007465.1 Ailurus styani
CCCTGTCTGCTGCCTCTCCTCCCCCCTCCCTAATGCCTCCCCCCTTTTCTAGCCCCCTCCCTCTTGCCTCTCCCTCTCTCCCAGCCGCCCATCCGCTGCCTCCCCCTCCCTATTGCTCCCCCCTCTTCTCTTCTAGCCCCCTCCCACCCCTCTCTCCCACTCCCCTCTCCACCCCCTACCAGTCCCTCACCTTACCATCCAGCTCCTTTTCTCTCCTGTCTCCTCTTCCGTCTGTCTCATACCACTTACCGAGCAGTTCTCATGCAGCCCAGCCCAGTAGAACTTTGTGCAATGACAGCATGTTCTAGATCCGCCCTGTTCAGTACAGCAGCCCACAAGCCACGTGTGGCTATTGAACACTTGACATATGGTCACTGCAGCTGAATTGTAGTTTGGTTTAATTCACTTAAATTTAACTTGAAGTAGCCCTGTGTGACTAGCAGCTAGCAAGTTGGACAGCAGAGATGCAGCCCTGTGTCTGCTGCCTTTGGCCTGTCCCAAGGCTTCCTGGCTCCTAGAATGTTACTTGAGCTGGTTACAGCGTTTACTGTAGATACGCTGGTCTGCTTCTCACCTTCCTAACTCTGGTTACTGCTCTGAGGGTAAGGGCAGCAGGCTCCCTGGAGCCCCGTTTTCCCCTCAGGTGCTTGGTTGCTCCCAGGCGAGCTAAAGGCTCCTGATGGCCTGCCAGGTGGGGCGAGCACGCACCCCTGGTACAGGTGTGATGACCCAGGCCCTGAGACAGAGGTGATCTCCTGCCCTGCCCTGGCCACGCAGAGCCAGGCCAGCTCCCCGGGACCTCCGTGGCCTGGAGGCTGCTCCAAACAGGGGAATGGTGTCTCTACTTTTTTGGGAAGAAGCCCGTCTGCTGTCCACCTGGAGACCAAGAGCACCAGCTGTCAGAGAACCCACCCTTTGGAAAACCGTGCTGGGAATGTGGCCAGCCCACGGCCATGCCTGACGGCAGCCACAGCCACGTGACAGCGAGACTGCAGCGTTTGTGCAGAGGGACATCTCCCCCTTCTGAGGCTCCGGGCCTGTCCTCATCCCTGTCCCAGGCCTCGTCCCAGCCTGGTGACGGGCGATGGGAGACAACATGCCTTGCAGTGCTGCGTGTGTGGTGTGGTGGCGCCTAGGGGACAATGGGACATGCCTAGCAAGGTCTCAGGAGGCAGGGACTCTGAAATGGCGAAGAGAAGGACAGGGCAAGCGGGGCAGAATGAGCGGAAGGAAAAACAGTTCCTGGGAAGATGAGTCTTTCGAATGCAAATGAAGTCCCCACACTATTGATGAGCATTGGATTTCTAAGACGTGAAGATCCCTGCAATAGAATCTCTTTCAACCTGAGGGAAAGCCCCTGGATTCGCTTTCCAGAAAGGTCCTTTACAGCCAACTGAGAGCTGTTCCTTTGCTGTAAACCCATTTCTCCTGGCTTCCGGAACAAGGGTCAGCATCTTCCTGCTGGAAGCACTTCCTGCATTTGGTGAGTTTCTCCTAGGCCCGGAGAGACCAGAACCTATGGTTGTTTCGGGGTTGGGATGACTGGCTTTCCCATCCAGTGGGTACCTGGCTGGTCCCTCGTGAGGATGGTGGCCTCACCTGTGAGCCTGCCCCCATGGACAGCAGCACAGCGCAGGTGTGAGCTCTGGAACAAGCAGTTAGCCAGGAAATCCCAGACGGTGATGGTGCCATAGTGGTCCCCAGCTGAGAACAGCAGCATTTTTTTTTTTTAAGATTTTATTTGTTTATTTGACAGTGAGCAGGAGCAGCAGCAGAGGGAGAGGGAGAAGCAGGCCTGATTCGGGACTCAGTCCCAGGACCCTGAGATCATGACCTGAGCTGAAGGCAGAGGCTTAACCCACTGAGCCCCCCAGGCGCATTCTGAAGGGCGCTGTTGTCCTGGCTGCAGAATCCGCTCAGCAGTTGGCCACGGGGCGGGGACAGTGTCCGGGCTCTGGAAGACGCCGACTGGAGAACTCGCATCCAGACTGTGGAGGGTTCCTTTACAGGGCGAGTGTTTCTCGTTGAGGGTTGTTTTTTTCCCCCACAGAGCTCAACAGTGTATCTGCTTCCTTATTCATTACATACTTAGTAACCATCTCCCCCTCAAGTGTCAGAGAGGAGGACTCGGCCGTCTTTGGGGGACAGTATTCTGCTGACTGCAGCTCCCTCGATGTCTTGAAGAGCTTATTAACACACGTGCATCCGGAACGTTCTTACGCTTCAAGCCAGGCTCTCAGCTGTGGCTGTCCCTCTGAAGAGGGAGGTTGGGAGTGCAGACTTCTGTGCAGTGATGCCCCTGGCTCTACGCCCGGCTCTGGCACTGAGGAGACGTGAGTGGATGCGGGGGACCACTTGCCATGTCATCCGCCTGTTTTACGGATGGGGCAGCTGAGCCTTGGAGAGGCTGGTAAGAGGCAGAGCCATGATTCAGAAACAGAGCTGCACCCACCCCCCATGTGTGTCAGACCTGCAGCAACCTGGCTGGGTGAGATCTGTGTCATGTGAGAAGTGTCCCGCTCAGAGAGGTGGAGTAACTTGTTCTGGGTCACACAGCTGGAAGTGGCAGAGCTGGGATTCAAAACCGTGTCTTCTGCCCCGGGTTCCCCTAACACGGCCACGTGGGTCCTCATTCCCAGAAGTCCGTATGTGTGAACTTTGCTGCTAATAGTAAACCCGTTTCCCTCAGGTCGGGCATCCAATGGCACTGTGCTGGGTTCTTGCCGGGCAGCTGTGAGGGATCTCCGTGCGTACAGCTCTGGCCTGGGGTGTGTCTTCATCGTAGGGCTCAGGGCGTGCTGCAGGTACCAGATAACGCTTGCTGGGACGATCCCTTTCTACCAGCTGAACCAAGTTTGCCAAGTCAGTATCTGGTACGCCTGGTACTTAACACAGCTCAGCACACACGAGGTACTCTGTAGCTGTCGTGTTGGACGAATGAGTACGTTCTTGAATTACAGAGCTCCAGCTATGCACCAGGTCACATCACACTCTTGTGTGGAAACGAGCTGCTGATGGGGCCAGGTGCCCAGGGGTCGGGTGCTTGGGTGGCCTTGGGAGGTCAGCTTGCATCCAAGGGACTGAGGAAGAGTCTCAGGGGGCTTGGTGTCCTGCCTGGCCATGTAATCCTACCCTACACCTGCTCCAGCCTCCTTTCTGGCTTCCTGGGACCTATGGGGCCATCTGGAATTGCCTGGAGAAGGTGAGAGCCCCAGTGGCTCGGCCAGGCAGCTGTGGGTGGGTGGAGGCCCCAGCCATCTGCCCAGCCCAGCCCCAGTCCTGGGTGGGCTCCCTACCCAGCTCTACCCTCAGAGAGCTCTCTGATTACCCGTGCGCAGAGACCTCGGGTCTGGCAGGGGCGGTGGGGACACCTAGTCCAACCACCTCATTCGTAGATGGGGATGCTGAGACCCAGAGAGGGTAGAACCATGTCCACAGGCACACTGCAAGCTGGTGGCAGACGCAGGACTTGAACTTAGCTCTCCGGAATCCCATTCAGGTCACCTCCCTCTCAAGAAACTCCCCACCTCCAAGTGTCTCCAGTTCACTTCTCCTCTGTAGGAGCTCTCTGAGGTCCTATGTCCTCCCGATCCACTGGGTTTTGTTTCACATGGGGTCGATCTTGTGGCTGCAGCCCTGCAGCCACACGGAAACCCTGTGGGCCCTTGAGAGAGCTCTGCCATCAGCAGGGTGTGTCGGCCGCGATCGAGACTCGTGGTCCTCGTGGGTTTTCATGCTGCTGGCTCTCACTGTGCTCGGCACACAGTAGGTGTTCCATAAGCCCTTGTTGATTTGGGGGGAAATCCACTGTTTTCTCTGCTAGGTGCCCCTCTGGGGGTCTGGGGGGCCCACAGAAGTGATGGGTAACTGCCTGCTCTCACTTTGGCCATTTCCAAGAGAGCAGCCCCGTTTGAGGGCACCGTTTTTATGTTAAAACAACAAACCTCAGGGTTGATCCACAAGGAGTAGAAGGTGGTGGCATTCTGGAGGAGGCCAAGCTGGCATTCCAGAGTTTGGGGAATTTTGTTGTCTCAGCACCCGCCGAGCAAGTGTATCCTTTCCAGACATCCCACATTTGAAGGGGGGAAATTCCAGAAATTGCAGCACCCCCGCTCCCTGTTCCCAGGTAGGAGCAGGGGGTGGGCTGGGAGCTGGCAGCCTCCTCTGAGCTGCCTGGTTTTGTCCCTCCCTTGCCAATAGCATGGGCTTTGTGTGTTGGGGGGTGAGGTGTCTGAGCTCCAGGCTGCCTTGCCAGGTGGGCAGGCTGTCTCTAGGGTGCAGATCCTGTCCTGTCCGCCTGTGTGTACTTCCCTGGCTTCAGCCTCTTCCTGTGTCCTCGTCTGATCCATCCTCCCGGTCCTAGCAAGCACGCTCCCTCCTTCCCCTCTCTCCCTCCCACCCTTTCCTCTCTTCCCTTCCTCCCTTCCTCCCTCCTTTATTCCTTCTAGAAAGTATTTTACGTATCAAAACATGCATAGGAGTCTGAGAGTGTATAAAAAATTGAGGATTTTTTAAACTTTATAAACACAATGCCTCATTGCTGTTCTTTGTTCTCTGTTTCCCAATCTAGAGGACAATAGATTGGGGTGTATTATTTTTTGCAAGATTGTTCCCTAGGCAGGGCTGCGTGTTCCCTGTGGCATCGTGTCAGGAAGTTCCTAATGCTGGTGGTCCCACACGTCACATGCTGTGACTGGTCAACAGGAAGCCCAGAGGGGCCAGCCTGATCCAGCAGAGCCCTACCTGGGAGCTTTAGCATCCCTGGACAGTCAAGGACTACATCTGTTATTTCATCGGGGAGGGGTTTGCAATATATGGGTTTAGAAATTATTAAATTACATGATTTTGTCCCTGGGGCCTCAGTTAATTCTTACAATTCTCACATTTAATTCTTGAAAGCTAAGGTTATTCTTATCCTCTTTTTTGCAGAAAAGGAAACTGATTCCCAGAGAGGGTCTGTTGTGGCTGCACAGGGCCACACAGGGCCACACATGACCATATGGGGTCAGAAGGGGCCCAGTGGGACCACCTGGGGTCCCATGGGACCACATGGGACCAGGATCTGCTCCAGGACCTTGTTTTCTTTTCTTTTCTTTTCTTAAACAACATTTATTTTTTAATTAATTTTTTAAAATGTCTGTATCTTGGACTTTTTTTTGAAATGTATGTGTATTATTATTATTATTATTATAGGTAGTGCTTTATCAGTTGCATGTAACACCCAGTGTTCATTCCATCACATGTCCATCCCCCGGTTACCCCGTCCCCGACCCATCTCCCCCCCAGCGACCCTCAGTTTGTGTCCTAGAGTTTGTGTCCTAGAGTGTCTTATGGTTTGTCTCCCTGATTTTATCTTATTTTATTTTTCTTTCTCTTCCCCTATGTTCCTCTGTTTTGCTTCTCAGATCCCACATGTGAGTGAAATCATACGCTGTTTGTTATGCTCTGACTGACTTACTTTGCTTATTAATGCTGACATTTCTTTGCCTGCGTCTTGCCTCCCCCTTGCCAGAAGTGCTCGAGATAGCGTGGTTTCCTGGAACAGTCAGCGTGCGTGGTGTTCTGGGAGGGTTCCGCTGTCAGAGCCACTGGGCAGTGTGCCTGAATGGAGCTGTGCACACAGGCTCGTGGGAGTGTGAGTCGTGTGGTGTCCACCGAGGGACGTGCCCCCACTCTGCGGGGCGTGCAGCACACTCTACAGACACAGGTGTTTCTGCTCCTTCGAGGAGGGCCGTGTGTTTGTGAACCAACAGCCGTGTTTGAGGTTATCTCTTCCACGCAGCTGCCCGGGGCATCATTCCTCTTGTGAATCTCTGCCAGCCTGGGAGGTAAAAGTGCCGTTGCTGTGTCATTTAATTAGCATCATTTAGTTAAGATGTACACAGTTCTCCACATATTTGCTGGCAGGTGCACTGCCTCTGCTAAGAATGTGTTGTCCACAACCTTCACCTTTCCCTTCCTCTGTCTCACACGGTTCCCTCTGAGGACAGCTGACAGTGTCAGCCCGCACACTGAAAAACAAAATTAAAGGGTGATGTTACCTTTAATAGGAATGTCCTTGGACTCCAGTGTGCTGTAAGAGCATATTTCTGTTAGGGGGCATGAAATGGGAACTGAGGACATGGTCACAGGCAAATAAACTCTGTTGGATGGTGACAGTGCTAGGAAGGTGAAGCAGAGTACAGGGATCCCCCAATGGGGGAGGCTGGGGCCTCTCTGAGGGTGGGACTCTGCGGAGGATAGAATGGAGAGTCTGGGGAGAGATTGCTGGGCAGAGGGTGACAGGTGCAAAGGCCCTGTGGGTGGACATGTTCTGAGTGTGCAGAATAGCAGGAGCCCAGTATGGATGGAGTGCAGAGAGGAGTGGTCAGAGGCCGGGAGCAGAAGCCTTGAGGTCAGCTCAGGCCTAGCACCACGGAAAGGTCTTCAGCTTTTTACTGACTTGGGGAAGCCCTTGGACGCCCCTGAACAGAGTCGCTGATGAGGTTTGGATTCTAACATGCTCCCTCTGGTGGCTGTGCTGAGAATTGGCCGTAGAGGGCTGTGGGGAGGTGCGCTGCCACCCAGGAATGAGCCCGGGAGGAGGCTGAGTGAGGTCTGAGTCTATCTTGAGGATGACGACAACAGGATTTGCTGATGGATTGTCTGGGGGTGGGAGAGCAGGAGAGGAGGCACCTGGAAACCTGACGCTGTCATGTACTGAGCCGGGGAAGCAGAGGAAGGAGCAGGTGCGGTGGTAGGCATTGCCAAGCAGCTACACGGAGAGGCAGGTGTGGCTGTTAGAACTGTGTCTGTGTGGAAAGGACATGTACATACAAGTAACCAGATGGCCTGTTTTAGAGCCCTGGGAGTGGAGAAGACAGGACTGAGGTGGGGGTCCGCTGTTGTGGGTCCTGCTGCCTGCCTGCATGCACATGTTCCAGGCCATCCAGGACACCCGGAGTTCTGGATCACAGAATTACAGAACGCACACCATGCAGAAAGACTGATTGTCCTGAAGCTAGAAGATCGTGACCTGGTCACTGAAATGATACTTAGTGTCCTCCATGACTGAACATGAGCCATAGCAATAGAAATAGGTCTGGTGTCACATAGAGCTGGCTGACAGCCTTACAACCTGCTGGTTGTGTGTCCTTGGGTTGATTGTGTCACCTCCTCATCTCCACAGAAGGTGCCTGCCTCTGGTGCTCAGGGCTTGCCTTTCATTTGCACTGCTTGTTGGGATCTGAGAAGCACTGCTCCTGGGGTTTGAGAGTGCCTGGTGTCAGTGGAGGAACGATGTGCAGTCAGTCGGTCTCCTCTGTCCCGAGCCCCCTTCCCAGGGTGCCTCCTCCACTGGGTGGAGCAAGCAGCTCTTGTTGGCATGGTCCACGGGAGCTCCAAGGAGTTAGACACCAACTGTCAGCCTCCTCCCAGGGCACCTAGTACAAGGGACAATGATTGACGAGGTAGTGCTCAGGGAGACATGGGAGCAGATCCTCCTTTGTGCCGGTCCTTGCTGTTGCCTGTCCTCTTCCATTCTTGGATGTCTAACAGAAACATAACGTGAGCCACATATGTAAGTTTTCTGGTAGCCACATTTAAAAAAGTGAAAAGGAACACATGAAATTAATTGTAATCACCCGTTGTATTTAACTCTTTGTAAAATGTCACGTCAACATGTGGCACTGGCCATGTTTCAAGGGCTCCCTGGTCACAGGTGGTTTGTGGACTGTGTGGCTCTGGACATCACCCCTTATGGGTGGGTTGGGAATTTTCTGTGGCTCGACAGTCTAAATTCAAACCCCGCCTTCATCTCTCACTAATAGTGTGGCCCTGGGATAGTTTCCTAAGTGTCTATAAACTCAGTTTCCTCAGTGGTAAGATGGACCTACAGATATCTACATCATATGATTTTGGGGAAGGATTAGATAGTGTGGTAAATTGTCTTTGGCATAATGGAGACTCAACCTGCTGGCTTCTGCTCTGCTTCCTGGTTGTTTCAAACATGGACTCTTAAGTTGGATGATCTGGTTTGAAACCTGGTTCCACAGCTTCCTGTGTGTTTAGTCCATGCCTCAGTTTCCTCATCTGTAAAATGGAGATAATAGTAGTTTATACCTCATATGGTTCTTTGGAGATTAAATGAGTTAATAATTATATAGCAGTTCCAACAGTGCCTGGCAAGTGATGCTAAGGAAGTGTTTGTTAAATACAGATAAATACCCGTCATGATTAAAACACTCAGAAAATTAGGAGTACAAGGAAACTATCTCAACATAGTAAAATCATGCATGAAAATCCCACAGTGAACCTCATAGTCATTGGTGAAAGACTGAAAGCTTTTCTGTTGGCAAGGATGCCTGCTTTCACCACTTCTGTTCAGTGTATTCCTGGGAGCCCAGTAAATTTAACTGTGTTCACAGATGATATGATCTTGTATGTAGGACATCCTAAAGATTTCACAAAAATTGTTAGAACTGAAAAATTAATTCAGCAAAGTAGCAGGATGCAAGGTCAGCACACAAAAATCAGATGCATTTCTTTCTTTCTTTTTTTTTTTTTTTTAAAGATTTTATTTATTTATTTCACAGAGGGAGAGAGATCACAAGGAGGTAGAGAGACAGGCAGAGAGAGAGGGGGAAGCAGGCTCCCCGCCAAGCAGGGAGCCCGATATGGGCCTCGATCCCAGGACCCTGAGACCATGACCTGAGCTGAAAGCAGAGGCTTTAACCCACTGAGCCACCCAGGTGCCCAGATGCATTTCTTTACACTAACAAAAAAGAAGTCACTAAAACAGTTCCATTTACAATGCCATCAAAAAATAAAATACTTAGGAATAAACACGACACAAGGAGATGAAAAATATGTATGCTGAAAACTACAAGTCATTGCTGAAAGAAATTAGATATAAGCAAATAGAAAGACATCCCATGTTCATGGACTAAAAGACAATATTCATAAGATGTCAGTACTACCCAAAGTGATCTACAGATTCAACATGACCTCTGTCAAAATCCTAATAAAGTCTTTTGCAGAAATGGAAAAACCCATCCTAAAATTCATATGGAATCCCAGAGGTTCCCCAAATAGTTTCAGATGAGGAAGAGAAAAATGTTCTGGAGATGGATGGTGGCACATTATGCATGTATTTAATATTTCTAAACTGTATACTTATAAATGGTTTGGGTGGTAAGTTTTATGTTTGTGTATTTTACCATACAAAGAAATGAAAACAACTGAATTGTCAGTATTTATCATTAGTGCAGGTCATTTGCTTTGTGCACTCACAGTTGTCCTGAGCTCTGAGTGTTGTAGTCCTAGGTAGCTTGATGGGTGGGATCTAAGAGCACGCTGGTGAAGTTGGCTAATCTCTGGGGCAAGGGCATCTTGTTGACTTGTTCTACACGTTTTATGAGGTGCCTACTATGTGCTAGGGGATATGGCAGCCCCTCGTGTGGTTCTAACACCCAGTGTGAGGCCTCTTAATTGGCTTCAAATGTAGCTGTGGTCTTCCTGAGTTACTTAACGACCCTGGGTAATGAGGTGTCTCAGTCTCAATATTTGTTTAATGCTTTATTCATGGGCACAAAACAGTGGTAACGTTCATTTCAGGGGAACTTTAATGATGTATGTGTCTGGTGAAGTCCCCAGCTCCTGACCCTTAGGTGCTAGATATGTTTAGGTCCATGTGAAATGTTTTGCATCACTTGCAAGAAAAAAAAAAGAGGTGCTATTTTTCCTCAGGAAAAGAAGAGGTATTTTGCAGCCAAACCTTGTTCTCTTGTTGAACACTTGTCAGAAACTGTAGAAAGCAAACCCATGGAAATTTCCAATGCTTCTCCTAAAGGAAGGAGTTGGACTCTTCACAACCAGAACAATGGTCGTAGTCCCCCATTTGCTAATCTGTTCATCAGTCCACCCACCCATTCCATCATCCTTCCATCCATCTATCCATTTATCTCTCTGTCCATCCATTCATCCACACACTCATCTACTCATTTACACATCTATCCCTCCATCCACCTACTCACCAACTCATCTGTTCATCCCTCCATCTATCCATTTATCCATCTGTCCACCCTTCCATCCAGTCATCCATCCATCCATCCATCCATCCATCCATCCATCCATCCATCCATCCATTTATCCATCCACATACCCATCTGCCCATCTACCCATTCATCCCTCCATCTCTCCATTCTCCCACCCATTCACTCATTTGTCCATCCATCATCCATCCATCCATCCATCCACCCATCCATCCATCCAACCATCCATCCATCCATCCATCCATCCATCCATCCATCCATCCATCCATCCACCTAGGTATCACAGGCCTAGGACTGCTCTATTTCACCAGCCCTGGGGTCAGCGTTGTGTCTATTCAGTTGGGGAAGGCCAGTGACTTCACTTTTCTGAGTTTCTGTTTCTTCACCTGTCAGTTGAGACCATGTTGGTGACATACTTAGCCCTATGCCTTGCCTACAGTGAGCAAGTGTTCAATACACGTAGCCACAGCCATCATCATCAATAATAATAGCATACTCTGAAATAGGTACTGTTATCATTCCATTTTATAGAGGAGGAAACTGAGGTGGAGTGCTCTGACTCTGTTGCCTTTCAGAGAGCAGATGTGAAATGTGCAGGAGATGGACTGGACCCCTGGAACTGCCCCTTGCTACCTGAGTGGCTGTGACTTCTTTTAGATCCCTGGGGGTGCCTGAGGGCCCATGGGCTGGCCTGGGAGGAAGTCAGGTGAGGTAATCTTCTACCTCTGGAAACAGTGACAAGATGAAAAACAAAAAGATAACCACTTCATTTATTTTCCCATTAAAATTAAAAATTTTGCTGTTTTCCTCCTTTGCTTCCCACTCCCCTCAAACCATTCCAAACAAAGAGTGCTTGGGGTTTCTAAGCTTCCCTCTTGTTTCTGTCCTCCCAGGTGAGAGAGAAGCTGATTATGACCTGATCCAGCACACACAGCCTTTGTTTGTGCAATCCCAACTTCTTCCATCTTAAATAAAATTCAAGACCACCTGAACCGAATGTAGGGCTATTTTTATTCTTGGTTGAGTTTTTGACATGCATGTGAGGCCTGAGCCTGCTAATGCATGGAAACGATCACCCTGGCCAGAGGGAGGTGTTAATGCCTTTGTCACTCACCTGTCAGTTGTCTTGCAGCTGGGAAGGAAAATTCCCCATTGGGTCCCAGCCTTCCGGGCACCCCTGGCCCTGCTGCCCGCCCTGATTGATGGCAGCCATGGGACACTGCCCCATGGGAAGATGTGGCTGCCCCACCTGTGCTCCCAGATGGTGTTTTGGAAACAGACCTCCACAGGTCATGGCAGCCAGCCTCCGTGATGCCCTGTGATCCCACCTCCTGGAATTCACACCCTTGTGTAGTCCCCTCACGGCACCAGGGTGGGTCTGTGGGTCTACTAATGGAATTTGCTGTGTCACTTCTAAGATTAGGTCATAAAAGATACTGTGGTTTCCATCTTGGTACCTCTCCTTCCTTTTCTCCCTCTCCCTCCTTCTTCTTCTAGTAGGGGAGCTGCCCGTGGATTCCTAACTCTCAGAGACTGTGTGAGATAACAGACACTTGTTGCTTTAAACAGCTAACTTCTGGAGGATTTGTTAGGCAGCACTAGCTAACTAATACACATGTCCTGTTTCTGCAGGACGGTGTCTTGTATGCAGTGAGAGCCAGAAATGTTCTCTCACTTAACGCCTACCCCACGTGGGAGAATGATCAAGTGCATGCTCAGGAGTGTGAGCAGATGCTTCCAAGAAATGAGCTAGAGGGCCACCTCTGCTAAAGCGACTCACGGCTGTAACAGAATGTTTTGCTTTTCTACCATGGAGAAGGGGAAGGGAAGCAGACTGGTATTCTTTGAGCAATAACAGTAACGACAGTTCCTCTTCACTGTGTGCTACCTCTGCCTGCTCCACAGACTTCAAAACATGCTTGATCGTCCTACCTAAAGGAGGTCACTGAGGGGCCTGGGAGCTGCAGTGACTTTTCCAAGGTCACACAGTCAGGCAGCGAGGGAATGTGGGCTCAGCCCAGGGATGTCTCTTGGCAGAGGGGTGAGCAGATATGGAAGGGACAGGATCTCAGAGCTCAAAGGCACTAAGGTTCCACAGACTGTGATCATGTTCTCAGAAAAAAGTGCAATTGAGATACAAGGCTAGCAAAGTATTTTTTTCTTTTTTTTTAAAAAAGATTATTTATTTATTTATTTGACAGAGAGAGAGAGAGAGAGAGAGAGAGAGAGATCACAAGTAGGCAGAGAAACAGGCAGAGAGAGAGGAGGAAGCAGGCTCCCTGCCGAGCAGAAAGCCTGATGTGGGCCTCGATCCCAGGACCCTGAGATCATGACCTTAGCCGAAGGCAGAGGCTTTAACCCACTGAGCCACCCAGGCGCCCAGTATTTTTTTCCACAGATGTGTGAACTTACAAGAAAAAAGACTTAAAAGATATTTAAATTAAATCATATTTAGTCCTACATTGAATAAATTGCCTGCTTTGGGAAGAAGAGGATTCCAGGAAGGGAGACCAGAAATTACCCAGAAAGATGGATACCTGTCGACGTTAGTAGGTACCATATCTGAGTGTGGGACCTTGGGCTGATCCTGTCCGATTGGGCACCTGTGGCTGTCATGGTTGCTTTTTCCACGTGAGCTCTGGGGACTGGAGCTTTGGCCTCCTCTTCCTCCAGATGATGTAGCTGACTGGGCTTCAGCTCCTGGCTGTTCTTTTGTGAGTCAGGCTCATTTTTTAGGTGAAGTTTTTATTTTGTGATAATTTTAGATTTACTGAAAAGTTGCAGTGATGGCGCAGAGAGTGCTGTGCCCAGCTTCCCCGAGTGGCCCTGACCTCTTCCCAGCAAGAGCCCAAACTAAGAAATGAGAGTACACTGCTCTTAACTAAACTGGAGAGTATTCTGATTTCAGCAGTGTTTCCACCGATGTTTTTTGTTTTCTGTTTCGGGATTCAATTCAGGATACCAAAGTACGTTTCTCCCACTCTTGCTGAGTGAACCTAAAGTTTCTCTGAAATCCCTGGGCCCCGAGCTGAAGTCTCGCTGGCTGACCAGGAGTCCCCCCCAGTGCACCCCTGACAGCTGCCGCACTGCTCCTTGCCGCGTAAGCTCATTTCCACGAGTGGCGTGGAGGTCTCGGTGGGCCGACTCTCATCTGCTGATGGGCCTGCCTGGAGCTGTGTGTCGAGACTGAGGATGAGACCGTGTCTCAGCTTTGGGATCCGCCAGCAGAGTCTGTCGCAGGCATGGGGGTAGAGAGGGGTGATGCGTGCTCAGAATGATTCTCACCTGAGTGTTGCATCCCCATGTCCAGGAGTGGCACCTGTATCCAAATGTTGGATTATGAAATGGGGGTGTTTCCCCTGTGCTAGCCACACTCAGCCATGGGGGTGGTGGTGATGATGGTATAGGCATAGCTAGGTACCATGTGTGGAGTGCTTCCTATGTCTTGGGCACTGTATTAACTCAGCCACACGACTTGTTCCTTACAGCAGCTCTGTGAGGTGGGGCACAATCACCATGCCCATTTTATGAGTGACAAAGTGAGGACTCAGATAAGGAGGGGGGCCCTTTTCTGGCTCCCACAGCTGGTCAGTTTCCTGGAAGAGAAGCCTATGTTCTCCAGACAAAGCAGAGTTCACTAAGCCTTGACCTCTCAGAGGTTCTGCGCCTCATGCCCTACCCTCCTCCTCCTGATCGCCTGATCTGGTAATCCATGTTGGGCTCTGGCAACCATGCAGACTGGGGGACTTATTCCAAGGGCTTTGGGGCAAGAGCAGAATTGAGCGTAACTTCACAGAGGTGACAGATGGGGAGCGCCAAGCATCTGCATGCCCACAAGAATTTCTGCCAGATTTAGGAGTTTGAAAATTCTTTCCTTAAGTGGGTAAGGTCTGTGTGTGCCAGCGATACAAATTAAAATTGGGGTTTCAAAGGAACAATAGCCGTAGCCCTAAAGAAACACCTCCATTGATTGCAGGAATAGATTTTCTCCTTTTGGTGGGGTACAGTTCCCAGTAATCTGAGCCCTTCTGGCCTGGGAAACCCTGTCTTCCAGGCCTCTCCTGGCCCCACACCCCAGTTCCACGGGCCCACTCATTCTTTATTTCTGGCCTTCTCTCCTTTGCTCGCTCACTATTTCTGCCAGGAGAGCCCTCCCTCCCTCCTTTTCTCCCTTCAGAGCCCCTTTTCCGGTGGATGCTGCTGGTTGGGCCCCGCCTCATCCTCCCCCTACCTGCCTACCTGCTGCCTCCATCCTGGAAGGCTCCAGAGGGCAGCACGCAAGTATTTTCTCGAGGCTGGTCGTGTTTCTCCCATGCAAAATGAAAAACGGGTAATACTTTTGACCAGTATCTCAGTTAAAGATCTTTCCATGGCCCTTCTTTGCTGCCCTTAGCCTAGGATTCATTATTCTGCTAGGCTGATTAGATTCCTAGTACTATCATTTAATACGAGATTGATTAGACTCCTAGTAATAATTAGGTGTCAGGGGCAGGTTGGAGAGTGCTCGTTGGCTCGTTTGCTATAGAGTTTGTGTGTGGTTTATGCATTCATCTTCAAACCTGCCGGACTCCTTAGTCTTCCCAAGGTCAGACCCAGCAGTGCAAGTGCTCATCACAAGACACATGTGCGTTACAGATGTTGGGGGGATTAAAAATGTCCTTTTCTCAACATAAGCTGTGGTTCTCTTTGTCCCTTTTTCTAGGTAAGGTTATTTTTCCTGACTGCCATTATCAACTGAGTTGTCTGCCTCACTTGCAAGCTCCTGGGAGGGAGACTGAGTTTCTGGGGGTGGAGGTGTTTATAGAGTATGTTCCAGATCAGGACTCGAAGACAAAGAGCTAGCTGGCAGTTCACCCACTTCCTCGGGAGACCCCTGTGGGGAAATGTGCATTCCGCAGTTTGGGGTTCTGGAAGAAACCCCAGCTGTCAGATAATGAATGGGCTGTTTGCTGCTGACTAATTCATTCAACAAATATCTCCAAGCACTTAATCCATGTCCGGCCTGGGCTCCGTACTGTGCATGTGCAACCTCATTTAACTCTCTTCCTGGCCCTGCAGAGTGGGCAGGCCACTCATTTTTGGGTGTGCTTGGTTTTGTCAAAGAGATGTACCGGTCTCCTCTAGCTCCTACTTTGTGCTATTTTTCTCTTACATTTTACTTATGCGTGTGTTATAAATCCGTAATACATTCTTATATTTTTATCCAGCAGTTAATGGTATTTCTTGGCTGTCCTAGGGTTTAGAACACAGTCTCAGTTTTCAGTCGACCTTCAGAGAACACGCACTGTTTCCTGTGTCGTGGACGGACTCCCACCCTAGTGCTGCTGGGGTCGCGTTACTTTTACACGGGCTGTACACCCGTGGTCCTTTGCTTCTGTTTTGCTGCAGACACTCAACCTTTTAGAGTGATTAGGAAGGTCTTCCCTTCACTTATTTTTTTATTTTCATTTTTTAAAAGATCTTATTTATTTATTTGAGATAGAGGGTGTGCCCATGTGGGAAGAGGGGCAGAGGGAGAAGCAGGTTCTCCGCCGAGTGGGGCACCCACCGCGGGGCTCGATCCCAGGACCCCGGGATCATGACCCGAACCAGCGGCAGATTCCTAACCAGCTGAGCCCCCCAGGTGCCCCTTCCTTTCATTTATGAACAATTTCCAGAGCTCTTCACTTCTCTGTATAGATCCAAGTTTCCATCTTGTTTTATGTTCCTTGTACTTGAAAAACTTCACTTTACTATCTTGTCGCAGGCATCTTCTGGTAATTAATTACCTCAGATTTTGTTTTTCTGAAAAAAAAATGTTAAATTTTGCTTTCATTTATGAAAGGTATTTATGCCGGAGGTAGAATTCTGTGTGGACCCTTGTTCTCTCTCAGGGCTTACACAAGGCACCTAATTGTCCTCTGAACTGCATCGTTTCCAATGAGAGGGCTCTTGTCATCCTTCCATTCTCTTCATTTCTTTGGCCTGCCTTAATGATTTTCTCTTTCTCTTTCAGTATTTTTTTAAAAATATTTTATTTATTTATTTGACACAAAGAGAGAGATCACAAGCAGGCAGAGAGGCAGACAGAGAGAGAGGGAGAAGCAGGCTCCCTGCTGAGCAGGGAGCCCGATGTGGGGCTTGATCCCAGGACCCTGAGATCAAGACCTGAGCCGAAGGCAGAGGCTTTAATCCACTGAGTCACCCAAGTGCCCCTCTTTCAGTATTTTGCATACGATGTTTTTATCCTTTTTTTCCCCCAATAAATAATCCTGCTTGGGGTTCTCTGTTCTTTTTGGATTTGTGACTTAATATCTTTCATTACTTTTGTAAAATTCTCGGCTGTCACCTCGTCGAATATATCTTCTACACCATCGTGTCCCTCCTTCTCCTTCTGGGGTTTCAGTTACACATGTGTTAAGTTATTTATCCTGTCCCAAGTGTATTTAAAACTACTTATTGTTATGATGATCTTTGTCCCCCTCCTGCCCCCCCTTTGTATTAGAGTTTGGATAATTTCTATCAACCTGTCCTCACCAATTCTTTCCCACCTGTAAGAGTCTAGTGATGTTTGCTGTCGAGACGTTCCCCATCGTCGCACCGTGTGCTTTATTTCACGAGGCACAACCCCTGGTTTCCGCCGTCTCAGGCAGGACTCTCCTGGACTCATGATTGTTCATATCCTCCGCCTCCTCCTTCCTTTTGTATAATGTGGGAAGAGAGATTGGGTATTTAGTACTCTATTATTGCCAGAACCATCTTTTTACTTAAAACATGTCCACATCTTTGTATTTAAAGGTTATTTCTTATAGACAGCATGTCACTAGTTTCCTACTTACTTGGATCAGAAGATTGTGATTTTTCTGAACCTGCTCAACACTGAGAACAATATCAGATATATTCTTTGGCCGTGTAGTCAGAACTGCAAGGAATGTAGAAGGACTGCACGTCACTTTCTGGAGCTCCTTCCCAGAATGCGTGCCCTGACTCTATTCAGGACAGAACACCCCCCGAACCCAAATCCAAGGACACACTATGCAAGAACTGGCCTGAGAAAGACCAGAAAGACTATGTTCCCGATGAGAGCAGGTCTAGGGAGACAAGACCGTGGAGTGCAGTGCGTGGTCTGGGGTTGTCTTGCATGTGAAGGACACTGTCAGGACACTTGACACGTGGTAGATGAGACAGTGACTTTGTATCCCGGCAAAGTTCCAGTTGTGAGGTGCTGTACTGACTACCGCAGTTGAGAACAAGAATGTCCTTGTTTCAAGGGGCCAAAGGGTCATCATGTCTGCATGACAGCTTACTCTTAAATGGCTCTGAAAACAAAGGCACACAGACAAGGAGATAAGACAAATGTTGGAAAATGTTAACGTTGGTGCTGTCCAGGTTAAGGGGATATGGGAATTTTTTATACTATCCCAAACTTTCCCACAAGTCTGAAATTGCATCAAACTCAAAAGTCTAAAGAAGAAGGAAAGAATCTTTCCTGCCTTAAAAAAAAAAAAAAGCCATAACACACCTGAGCACCTCGGCAAGTGTCACCTACAGGGCGTTTGATGTGTCAGTCACCACCCTGCGACCTCACTGCGCCGTCTGCTCGAGTCACTCCGGCCCCAGTGTTCCCGTACAGCCAACAAACTGCTCTTAAGCACCAAGCAGGTGCCTCCTCTCTTGGCATCACCTGCCTGTGGGCCTCACATCGGCTCCTCTCGGGGCTTGCTGCCTTTTCTCTCGGGCTGCTCTTGAAAGCAGTCACTTCCTTGGGACGCGTCTTGGGTGTCAGGTATTTTATGATCTTCACATCGACCTTTTTTCTTGATCTTATTTCTGTCATGCAGATGGGAACACAGGCCCAGAGAGATGAAGTAAGCGCCAAAGCTTGATGGTGGGTCTGTCCAGCCCTGCCCATGAGCCATCTGCCTTTCACCCCTGTACCTCATTCTTTCGTTCACCTATTTGCCATGTGTCTTCTGTGCAGCAGCTCTTGGCGGGAAGGGCCCTCATTCTACTCTCTTTGCTGATGGATCCCGACAGTCTGGCTCAGCAGTGCCTGCCCGGTGACAGGAGCTCACTAAATACCTTCTGGAGGAAGGACCATTGTGGGGGCTTACCACACGTAAGGCGTGGACATTGGGTTTGAAGGTTGGCTCACATACTGGTTCTACTGAGAAGCTGTGTTGACCTTGGACAAGTTAATTAGTCCCTCCGGACCTCCATTTCTGAATCTATGAGATACAGATTCTGCTTTTCCTCAAGGGGTTGTGGTGAAGGTCTCCTAACACAATAAAGCGTTAGTCTACAATCCGCGTAAAGTGCTTGTCGCGGCCCCCGGTGCTGTGTGGATGCTCGGTTCATGGTGAATGAATGAATGAATGAATGTTTCAAGTGGTCTCTATGTCTGGGGGACCCCACCTCCTCCTGTGAGCGTTTATTGGAAGCTTGAGGGACAGGCCTGCCTGAAAACTAGCTTATTGCAGCGGACTCTGTGGGAGTATATTAATGTTCTGGTGTGTTTCTGGTGCCCACTGCTGCTCTGTGAGCCCTGGGCAGGGAGGCCCACTTGCTGACTGACTTACCTCGTTCTGCTTCATCCCACATTTATTGGGGCTCTCCCCTCTGCCAGGCCCTGTACTAGATGCCGAGCACCTGCCACACTCCCGCAGTTTCTTCCCCTGGGCCCCCGACCTGGCTCATGGCTGGGGCTGCCTGGCGCTGCTCTCCCAGGTGCGGCCATCTCCGGCCCCAGGACGCCTGGTGTCCTCTGGCTCATGGGCCCACTTGGTAGCTGACCTTCGAAACGTGCTGCTCGGTGTCCCTGGAAGCCCCCGGGCTCCTGCAGTAGATGCGTGAGCCCAGGCAGGCTGATCCAGCCTCCTCTCCTCGTGAGCACCGCGATCCCCACTTCCTTCCTCTCCTAGTCGGGACTGACAGGCCAGTGCCAGGGTGTCTCCCGGGCGGCCTGTTCACCGGACGCCTCCGAGCTGGGCACTAGCTGTCCTGTGCCTGCTCACCAGGAGGTGGCGCTGTCCCACACTTTATGGGCCCCGAAGGGGAAGGAGAGCAGAGAAATCCGTGTTTCATCCCCAGAATGCTACTTGAAGATGAGGGGGAAATTGTGGGCATTTGGGTTAGTTATCTGGAAGAAAAAGGAATCCTGGAAATAAAATGAGTTAAAGCTTCCATTCAGATTCTGTATCTGAGTTTGGAGTTCTGCTCACACGAGCACCTGTTTTATAGGTTCTCAGAGTTTGTTGTTGTGTTTTGTATTTTTGTTTTTTGTCTTTCAGTTCTGCCTGGAAATCCCTCAGGCAAGGCTGGTGGGGTTGAGAATCCAATTCTGTTCTCTGAGTGATTGAGAAGGTGGGCCCTGGCCCGTGCCCCTTGCTCTTCGTCCCTGGGAGGGTTACGGGAGCACTCTGAGACTCGGCTTCCTCATCCGACACCTGGAGGAGGAGTCCAGATGCCAGTGGGTTGTCGGGAGCTTGTGAGATGATGAGTGTAAAGCCTTCGTCCGGGGCCTGCGAGCCGGGAAGCCCTCGGTGACTGGGTACGGTCCTGGTGGTGCTGTCCCCAGAGGCGGTGGGCGCTCCGGACCTGCTCCTTTCCGCTGAAGGGCTTGTCACTGCCGGGGGGAGGAGCGGGCCCGGACCCGAGGGGAGGGATGTGAGTCCTCGGTTCTGGCCGAGGCGCTGGGGGACACGGAGGGAGAGGGATGTGATCCTTCCGGGCGTAGGTGTCAGGGAGGAGCTGCACAGAAACGGGGAGCCTTCAGGCACGGCGTGGGGTGAGCGGGGCGGCGGCTCGGAGGGAGGGACGGGTGCAAAAGAGGCCTTTGTGGGTGTGGACATCGACTCTGGGCGGGGCCTCCAGGAGGGACATACATACTTTTATTTATTTATTCATTTATTTCTTTAGGTTTTTATTTAAATTCTAGTCAGTTAACACACAGCACAGTATGGTTTCCTGGAGTAGAATTCAGTGACTCATCACTTCCGTACAATGCTCGGTGCCGACCACAAGTGCCCTCCTGAGTGCCCGTCCCCCGTCTAGCCCATTCCCCCACCCCTCTCTCTACCCTCAGGTTGTTTCCGAGAGTTAAGAGCCTCTGGTTTGTTTCCCTCTCCCTCTTCCCCCCCCCCTTTCCCCTATGTTCATCTGTTTTGTTTCCTAAATTCCATGTATGAGTGAAGTCATGTGAGCATTGCCTTTCTCTGATTGGCTTACTTTGCTTAACATAATACCCTCTAGTTCCGTCCACATCGTTACAAATGGCAAGATTTCATCCTTTCTGATGGTTGAGTAATATTCCACTGTCTATGTATCCCACATCTTCTCTAGCCATTCATCTGGGCTCTATTCATCTGTCGATGGACAGCTGGGCTCTTCCCACAGTCTGGCTGTCGTGGACATTGCTGCTATAAACATTTGGGTGCATGTGACCCTTTGAATCACCATGTTTGTATCTTTGGAGTAAATACCAGTAGTGCAATTGTTGGGCCGTAGAGTAGCTCTATTTTTAACGTCTTGAGGACCCTCCACCCTGTTTTCCAGAGTGGCTGCACCAGCTTGCATTCCCACCGACAGTGTAGGAGGGCTCCCCTTTCTCTGTGTCCTTGCCAGCACCTGTTGTTTTGCAGGACAAACTTTTATTTACTTATTTTTTTTTATTATGTTAGTCACCATACAGTAAGTCCATCATTAGTTTTTGATGGAGTGTTCCATGATTCATTATTTGTGTATAACACCCCGTGCTCATCACAACACGTTCCCTCCTTAATACCTACCACCCGGCTACCCCATGCCCCCACCCTCCTCCCCTCTGAAACCCTCAGTTTGTTTCCTGGAGTCCAGAGTCTCTCATGGTTCGTCTCCCTCTCTGATTTCCTCCGCCTTCAGCTTTCCCTTCCTTCCCCTAATGTCCTCCGTGCTATTCCTTATGTTCCACATAAGAGCGAAACCATATGATCATTGTCTTTCTCTGCTTGACTTACTTCACTTAGCATAACACCCTCCAGTTCCATCCATGTCCAGGCAAGTGGTGGGTATTCATCCTTTCTGATGGCTGAGGAAAATTCCGTTGTATATGTGGACCACATCTTCTTCATCCATTTGTCTGTTGGTGGGCATCTCGGCTCCTTCCACAGTTTGGCGATTGCGGACGTTGCTGCTGTGAACATTGGGGTGCATGTGCAGGAGGGACTTTTAAACCATGGCAAAGAAATCCCTTAGTGGTGGGGACAAAGCTGCACTGCTTCAGCGTTTGCTTTCTTGAAACATGGTGAGAAGTGCAGGTCCCCAGTGGTTTTTTTCTGAACTTAGGAATTTCAGCCTTCAGTTGTGCAAAAGGGGAAGAATGATCCAATTCAGTGAATGTACTGTTCACGTTTCCTGCACCTCCTGCCCCTTTCTCATGCCTTCCCTCCTTCTCAAGGCATGTCTTCTTTGTCTCCTTCAGGGAGTTCTCGGCCCTCACTCAGACAGAAGCCTGGCCGGCCTCCCCTGGGCTCCCACGCCCTGCCTCCCAGCCAGCCCTTCCCTCTTCATCTTCTGGCCCTACCTGGCAAGGTTAAGCTTGGCAGAGCCCATTCTGAATCTCCTCAGCTTTTATCTGAAGGGCTGTCTAAATTGTTTTGAAGACTGTTGGCCGAACTCAATAAGCAGATGTGGGAACTCTGGGGTCCCTCTGTCATTTCCCCCAGAATTCGAATCCCTCTTTCTTTCTCTGTGCATGCATGCACACACACACACACCTGTGCACACTCGGTCCAGACCTGTAGTCCTTCCTGAGGTGATTCTTTGCCTGCTGGTGTTTGGCTTTCTGTCGAGGGGTGGGCGGCAGCCATGGCCAGGTTTGATTTTCTGTGGAGGGACAGCGCCAGGGGTGTCTGGGCTCCAGACAGGGACGTCCTGGCAGCCGGACTCCATCCAGAGGGCGATAGGCAGCATCCCGCTAGTGGAAGCACCCTTGAACTGTTTTGATGTGAAGAAAGGGGCCGGGCGACCTGTTCCTCATCACAAACCATCTTGTTGGAACACTGAGGGAGGGCCAGGGGCCCAGCGTCGGCCCCACAGAAAACGTTTTGGTTTTTACGCCCGGCACTGAAAAGCCATTAAGCAGGGAGGAAGGCTGTGCCCCTTCCCCGCGCAGTCAGGCCCGCCGCCGTCCCCAGGCGTCTCACAGTGCGGCTTTTGTCCGCGGCCCGCAGCTCAGAGCTGGAGTGGCAGACGGTCGGTGCGCGCATTTCAGATTTCCTGGCTTTCAGCAGCTGCGCCACTCACATGACAATATTTAATCCCAGTGTTTCCTTCCCTTCCCCCGGCCCCCTGGCCCATCGGTAAAGTAGACTGTGCTGCCATTCCTCCACCCCTAATGAAAAGTGTGTTTATGATTTTTCTCTCATGTGTTTGCTGTTGCATGAAGCCCTGCTGGACAGGTCCAGGGACCTTGCTCAGGAGGCCTGGACTTCCTGGGTTTTAGTTGAACGGAAGTATCTTTTTGCTGATTTCTGCCGCCCAAACTGTGTCTTAGGGAGAGTCACGCACATCTTGCTGCCGGGGTCAGATCTGGCGAGGACGGTTCCATAGCCGGTTCATTCCGCGGATGTGGCTGGGGTCGTGCCGCCCGTGTTCTGAGTCAGGCAGTTTTTCTGTCATTTAGGGAGGGGGTTTTCATTGTGGTCTTTTATTAAAGGATGATTTGTCCTAGGTGAGCGAATGCGACACCTGAAATTTAAAACTTGAAGTTTCTTTCGTTACTTACTTTGTAGAAGCAGTTGCTTAGCAAGGCAGCCCCTGTGACATGACAGTGCCGAGAAGGTGCTCACGCCATCGTGTCTGTGTTCTCTAAGGCTGCACATCCACACGTGTCCAGAGTCATTTACGTTTTGCTCAGCGTGGTGGAGTATCTGCATAATATTTCGTAGAAAGAAAGCAGCGCACACGTCAGAGCAAGATCCTTTCCCCCTTCCTTTCACAGGTGACATCTGCTTGTGTCTCAGCTACAGCCCCTTGGTTTGTGTTGTCCTGGATCTGACGCCTGAGCGGGTCCTGATGCTTGGCAGAGACCACCCTGGGTGGTGTGATGGTCAGTTCCATGTGTGGAGTTGGCCAGGCTCTTGTACCCAGCTTTTTTTTTTTTTTTTAAAGATTTTTATTTATTCATTTGACACAGAGAGAGAGATTACAAGCAGGCAGAGAGAGAGGAGAGAGGAGGAAGCAGGCTCCCCGCCGAGCAGAGAGCCCGATGCGGGCCTCGATCCCAGGACCCTGGGATCGTGACCTGAGCCGAAGGCAGCGGCTTTAACCCACTGAGCCACCCAGGCGCCCTCGAGTACCCAGCTTTTTGACCAAATACTCACTATCTGTTGCTGAGAAGGCTTTTGGCAGATGTGGTCAGCCTCCACAATCAGTAGGCTTGAGAAACCTAGGTAGTCTGGGCGGGTCTCCTCTAATCAAGTGAGGGGCTTAAGAGCAAAATTTGAGGTTTCCCTGAGATGAAGAAATTCAGCTTCAAGACCGAAGCCTCAGCCCTGCCTGAGTGTGCAACCTTCAACATGTCAGCCATCTGAGTCTCAGACTTGCTGGGCCCCACACTCCCTGCGAGCCAGTTTCTTAAGACAAGTGGCTTTCTATGTACAATCAACCCTTGAAGGTCACAGGGGTTAGAGGTGTGGACCCCCCCCATGTAGTCCAAAATCCATGTATAATTTTTGACTCCCCCAAAACTTTACTGCTAATGGTCTGCCATTGACCTGAATCCTCACCGCTAACCTAAACAGTTAACACATATTTTGTACGTTATATGAATTACATACTGTATTCTTAAAGTAAGCTAGAGAAGCAGAAATGGTAATAAAATCACAAGGAAGAGAAAATACGTTTACGGTTCTGTAGTGTATTTATCAATGAAATCCATGTGTAAGTGGACCCACATGGTTCAGAGCCACGTCATTCAAGGGTCGGCTGTGTGGATCCCGTCGGTTCTGATTCTTTGGAGAGCAACCTGCCTGACCCTGGCTGAGGTGAGGGGTGGGGGGTTTCAGGCTTGACCGTGTGCGAGGACAGGACGGTAGTCGCAGGCTGCTGAGGGTCTACGGAAATCAGAAATGAGCTTGTCTGTGCCTCTCTAGAACCTTAGAGGGATCTGGAGTTGTTTTCCAGCAAGCGTGTGTATTTGGGCTGGGGGCGAGGTGGGGGGGACACGGGATGCAGATAGTCAGGCATCCCTGCGGGTTCTCCACTGAAACCAGTGAGCACACCTGCATTCGGGGCTGTGGACACGGGGACCCAGGAGAGGGCGCCCTAGACAGTGGCCTTCCAGGAGGACCACAGAACTCCTGATGGACAAGGGCCCAATGAGTACGGGTAAGCACAAAATATAAATGAGAGGCAGGCGGCACCGTGCCATCCAACAACACACAGACGTTGTTCAGGAGGACTGGCAACCACATCGCCTACTCCCAGTTCCTCCATGAGCTTGAAACAGAGCAAGCTGGTTAGCCCTTCTGAGCTGCAGGTGTAAGAAGGGGGACACATTAATACCTGCTTTTAGGGTTCCGGGGAGTGGATGTGTGGATGCGGGTGAGGCTCTGAGAAAGCTCGCCCACTTTGACACACCGTGTAAGGACACGTGACAGGTTCCTTCCTCAGGACTGTTTGGAGCTGGGCACAAGCTCCGGCCTGCCACACACAAGCTCTGTGGCTTTAGGCCAGCTCCCTAACCTCTCTGAGCCTGGTGCACCGAAGGGAGGTGAGGAGCCCACACTGCCTCCCAGGCTCGTGGCGACGGGTGAGGGGAAGATAGAAGGCCGTCTGTGGGTGCTGCCGAGCCCATGGGAAGCCCGCACGTGTCAGCACGCCTGCTCTGCTGGCACCGTTAGGGTCTGTCCTGGGGGAGGACGGAGTCGGGCGCCCAGTGTGTGAGACGTGAGCTGGTGCCGCCTGAGCCTGCACTTGCACGGCCCTGAGAGGGAGTGCCGCCTGAAACCGGGTACCCTGGGCTCCTCCACCCTCATACTCACCCTCACTTTACCAGCTTTGCCCGGGATGGCGCTCCAGGCCCTGTCATAGAGATTGCAACCTGCCCCAGCCCTCCTGGGTTGTGCAAGCTCTTGGAAGGCAGTGGTTGTCCCTGTGCATTTTGCGCAGTCGCCCACGGCACCCAGGAGGTGCTCCATAAGTACTCACAAATGTGGAATGAGTATGGGCAGGTGGGAGGGCTCAAGCTGTGACTTGATTTCCGTGCTGGAAGCCGCCGTCAGCAAGGGTGCCTGCGGGGGAGAGGCTGCAAAGCCATCTGTGGCCCTTTTGAATGGAGAGTCTTGCTGGGAGACTGAGTGCTGCTCAGTGTCACCCTGAGATCAAATATGGACAGAAGGTTGCATATGGGATGGTTCCATTTCTATGGAACGTCTGGAATAGGTAAGTCTACAGGGACAGAAAGCCAGGGGCCGGCAGGGCAGGGTTTAGGAAAGGAGGATGGGGAGTGGTGGCAGCACCCCCGGGCTTCCTTTTGGGGGATGAAGGTGTCTTGGAAGTAGAGAGGTGATAGTTGCAATCCTGTGAGTGTACCAAATGTCACTCTGCTGTACCCTGTAGACGCGGTTAAAATGGTAAATTGCATGGTATGTGTATTTTACCACGCGCCCTGCACAGAACAGATGTGGCTGGACTCTGGGTGTGTGTGATAGAAGGTCAGGTGGTCGGCTCTGGGGTTGATGGAGGGTTAGACACCCAAACTACAGCAAGGGGCTCCTGCACCATCATGAGTCTACTTGACCTTTATTTGTGCTTTGCTGCTCCTTTCATCTGTCACCACCACCAGCTGCCACCCACTGGGAAATAGGGCTGAGGAAGCTTCTAATGGGACCACATGCTTAGTGTTGGGGAGGAGCAGCCCCCAGAAGACAGCTCTGTGTATCTGGGCCGGGGTGGGGGCAACATTTCAGAGCCGCACAGCCCACGTCATTGGTCAGCAGGTGGCTGGGAGCCGGCTCTCCACTGTCTTTGGGATTAAGTGTTTCCAGGAGACTTCTCCGTCTGGGTCTTCTGCAGACTTATTCTGAGCAACTCTCATTTCCTCCCCTCCAAAGCCCCCTGGATGCCTGCGGTCACCTGGAGCAGCTGGCAGAGTTCACCGGAGATGCAGAAGCCCTAGCATGGGGGTGTGTTTGGGAGGTGCGGAGGCAGATAAGGACACGGCACACCTGGGAAAGCATCATGCATGCTAGACCTTGGGACGGCGCTAAGGGGCGGTGCTTCCGCGAGGAAGCCCGAGTATTCATGCTGGGGCAAGGCGATGGGCTAGGTCTCCACAGCACCATCCCGATGGCCCCGTGCATCCTTCAGAGAATTGGGCACTTAGCAGACGTCTCTGGGCTGCATGGGCTTGCAGTCCTGATCATCTGAGGTGATGGGATACCACAGGTGTGTGGAGACTGTCATGTGGGTTTGCAAGTCTGTAGGTGCCGACTAAATAATGGGTCCTGGTTGGTTCTCCAGCTGCGGGAACATCTGTTTGGCTTTTGAACGAGAGCCAGCAGGAGACCTCCTTGCCTGGTCCCCAAAGATAGTTTTACCTACTGTTCAGGAAAGAGATTGTGAGAGCTCTAAAATAAACAAACAGAAAACCCAACTTCAAACATGATTGCTGTCCTGGGGGAGATTTCTTTCCCAACCTTAATTTTGGGATTAATTTGTTTTAGAAGTTCCTTGGCTGCTGTCCGTGTGTGTGTGCGTGTGTGTAAGAAAAAACACACTAAGGAGAAAGTGTGTCTCGTTCCTCTGACTGCTGTTACCAGCCGTTTCTTCTCTGTATGTTGAGGCTAGCTCGACCGAGGGCATTTCTCCCACCTCTGCATCTCCTCTGAAGATGCAGGTCTCAGAAAGCATGAAAAGGGAACTGGACTGTCCCGAGCCTCGTTCCTGCAGTGGCTCCGTGCCAGGCCCATCCTCAGCTGTGTGGTTTGAGCATTTTATTTTCAACCCAAACTGATCTTGGTTAATAAGGGTACAGAGGCAGAGCTGGAGCTCCCTGATTTCCAGCTCCAGCCCCTTTATTATTACTCATCTGGGCACAATAGCTCTCTGTTCCGAATGTTCCACCAGTTTCCTGCTCTTGGGGTGGACGGTCCTTGCTGTTTAACTTTCTCCTCTGACTTTACTAATTTTAATTTTAGTTATGGGTCGCCAAAGACTTTTTTTTCCTCATGATTCCTGTGTTCTTGTGACCTAATAGGGGGCATTAGTTATACATGAGTTTCTTTTTTGTTTTGCTTTTTATTTGGGAGGTTTATTACTTTATAGATTATTTTATAGATTATATAAGCTCTGCAAGAATATACAGTCGACCTTGAACAACATGGGTTTGAACTGTGTTAGTCCACTTATGTGTGGATTGTTTTTTAAATGTTGTTTTTAGGGAGAGTGTGGAGGCAGGGCAGAGGTGGAGAGAGAGAGAGAGAGAATGAATGAATGAATGAATATCCTAAGTAGGCTCTGCTCAGTGGGGAGCCTGACTCAGCTCGGTCCCATGAAATCTTATGATTTTCTCAGTAACATTTTCTTTCCTCTAGCTGATTGTCGCGTAAGAATGCCACATATAATGCATGGAAGATGCACAGTGTGTGGTAATCGACTGTGTTATCTGGAGGGTTTCTGGTCAACAGTAGGTTATCAGTAGATTAAATGTGGGGGAGTCAGGAGTTACACATGGAGTTTTGACTGTGGGGGGAGTCAGCTCCCCCAACTCTCATGTCGTTCAAGGGTCAAATGTATTTTTAGGACTAAGGGTTTAAATGATTCTGAAGTTCAGACCAAAATGTGTTGCCCTTGCCTCTGCAGGGAATCACCCTGAGTGGTTTTGCCGCCGCTTTCCCAGTTCCTTCCCTGGCACTCACATATGTGTGGATAGTAAGACTTCTTTAGTTCAGTGCCACTTCCAACATGTTGAATAATGCTATACAAATGCGTTGGTTCACCAGCATTTCTGAGCACCTGCTGTGTGCCACGTGTGATATTGGGAGCTGTGATTCAATACTGAGCAAAAAAGGCTCTGCCATTGTGCACAGGCTGTGGGCGCTTTGTGCTGGGGCCTAGTTCCCTCCCACTTCACTAAATATCTGGGCGTTCTTTCCAAGGCCCTGCTTATTCCTGTGCTCTGTGCTCTTCAGTTTCTGGGGGGTCATACATGGAATTTGATGGACGTAAATTGAATTCCAGTTGATTTGCCATTATGAAAAGCAAAGCAGCGAAGGTCTTTGTTTACATCTCTTTGAACCCCTGGGTGTTTAATAGGATTTAAAGATTAAGTTTGGATGGCAAGACAGGACACACTGGCCTTCAGATAGATGAAAGTCGAGTTTGAATACTGTGTTGCGGTTTCCAAAACAGAGCCTTCAAGTACCAGGTCTAACTGAGTGTTCTCTGCCAACCTGGGAAGCAGGTACTGATATTTCTACCATATTGTGGATGAGAAAACCGAGGCTCAGAGAGGTCAAGAAACTGGCCTAGGATTACACAGCTCGGAAGCAGCGGGGGCAGAGCTTTGAATTCATGCTTTGTGATGCTTGTCCAAGAACTTTCCATTACACTCTGTCTGGCGTTTGGCTTCTGTGCTCACGGTTTGATTTCTGGGAGAACCTTGAACCTGAGGAGCAGTGAAAGCTGGGCCCTTCCTCCTTACATCCAGTGGTCGATTTCATACCTGGAATAAGGACATTTTCCTGTCCCAAGGGTACTAAGCCATGACTCCCTTGGAGTGTCATATCGCAGTAGGAGCAATTTCCAACTGTCCCTCATCGGCATCTCACACGGGCCTGGCACCTGGGGAAGGGAAGGCTGCTCCGGAGGAGGGAAGGCACCCTTGCAGTGGTTTGTCAGACACACGTCACTGCTCGAATCATCTTTCTGGAAGGTGAACACTTTTCAATAGTCAAACAGGGGTCCATCACTTGTGAGAGCTCTTGGCACGCTGCTGTTTTAAAATTTAAGTATGTGGAGAGTCCTACATGGACGTGGCCTTTTGGGTTCTTTTTCTTTTCTTTTCTTTTTTTTTTTAAGATTTCATTTATTTATTTGACAGAGAGAGAGAGAGAGAGAGAGAGATCAGAAGTAGGCAGAGAGGCAGGCAGAGGGAGAGGAGGAAGCAGGCTCCCCACTGAGCAGAGAGCCTGTTGTGGGGCTCAATCCCAGGACCCTGAGATCATGACCTGAGCCGAAAGCAGAGGCTTAACCCACTGAGCCACCCAGGCACCCTGCCTTTTGGCTGCGCTCTTCTCTGCAGCACATAATCTAGTCTCCCACGGACATTGTCTTTTGGAGAAGCAGGAGCTGAGTGACTCAGCAGACACAGTGCTGTTCTGAGGCTGGAGGCTTTAACCCTGGCCGCCTGTTTTACAGCCGAGAGCGCCAAGTGGGCTGCTGGGGTTGACATCAGAATTTTCTAGAAGTGTTTGGTTTTGTGCTCTGTGCCAGGGGAGAATTGCGGCTGACACTCGCAGTGACCCTGGTCCTGCAGAGTGGCACTGCTCTCACCGCTTCAACTAGAGGAACCTGGCCGCCCCTACCCGCGGAGATGGGTGCTGTTATTACGCAGGGAGATGTTAGGTCACTTGCTCAGGGTCCCCGGGAGGAGGTCGGTTGGGCTGGGATTCAGAGCCAGGCCGGTGGCTCCCCTGTGCTCCCCGTGACAAGGGAAGGGCTCAGAATGGCTCCGAACTGTGTGCCTGGTCAGTGAGCGCCAGGCTGACAGAGAGAGGTCCTTCATGGCAGCTGGACGTTGGAACGAGTACCCCGCACGTGATCACCATGTGCAGCGGAGGGCATCAGCAGGACTGCGCGACGGCCCGAGGGGCGAGGGGGTGCGTTTGACTCTGACGGACGTAGGACAGTGTCAGGGAAGCTTCCTCCAGGAGGTCGGCAGCGGCAGGATGGGATGTTTGGTGGGAACAGGTGATGTTGTGGTGTACTCGGTGGAGAGAATGGCACATGCAGTGCCTTCTGGGAAACTCTCTGCTGGGCAGTGCAGAGGCCAAGAGCAGCCTGCCCTTGGTTACCTTGGCCTGGGCAGGTTCTTAATCAGAACCTCTCAAAAAAGCAGGCCATGGGAATGATCCCATTGGGCCCAGTTGCTCAGCAGCTTAGTGTTTCTAGGTGGCGAATGGGCAGAGGTCCTTGCTGAAACTGTAGGATGTAGGATTCTTCTCTCTGCAAAACCAGGGGCTCTCACCTGCTCCCAGGTGGCCTCTGTCTGTGGCCGTAGCGTGCCACAGACAGGGCCTCTCAGCAGGCTTGGGGCTGTGGGGTGGCTCAGCCAGTTTCATCCCTCTCCCCACAGAGGGCCCAGAAGTACTAAGTAAAGCCCAACCCCCCAGGACACAGGTCAGGGGCAGGTTCTTGACCCTCATCCATCACAATGTGACTGCCAGCTGGTGCAGGATGTGAGCAGGTTCCAGCTGGTTCCATCCCAGTGGCAGCAGACAAACCATCCTTGCATTTTTGTTCTGTGGCCCTGGCCCAGGATAGCACACAGAAGGGCCCCAGCAGAATGGCCCTCTCCCCGAGCCTGAGCTGGGATGTTTTCTTCTGGCTTCCAGGGCCGATGCTGAAAGTGCCCCTCAGCCAGATGGATTCGGGGGCTCTGCATTGGGGGATGCAGAGATGTTTGGAGCTGGAGGGGCTGTCTGCCATTTGGAAAGGTGCAGAGTGTTTCAGTAATTACTTCCACATGTGGGGACCGCTTTCCTTCCCTCACCTGAACTCCCGTCAGCCTCCTCCTCCGGCCAGACTTGGCTTAGTCTGAACTGGGTGCTGGGTTTGCCGTCTCCTGCCCTGCGTGCCCTTTGCCCTGTGCAGCCCCCTTCCGCTCTGCCCGCTCCTGTCTGGGGCTTGGAGTGAGCTCGAGGGGTACCCCGTGAAGGACAGTGATTTCTCTCTCCTGACTACTTCTTTGTTTGTTTTCAAGTGTTTCTCTTAAATAACCACACAGAGAGGGGCCCTGTTTGTTTTTCTTGCTTCGAGCCTCCCGCCAGTCAGTTCTTCCCCAGACAAAGGCCCTGCGATCCCCTAGGCCCTGCCAGGACTGAAGGGAGCAGAGGGCCCTTCACTGGGAGAGGGTTCCAGCAGACACACCTGCTCCTAGGGAACATGGCCCATTTGGAAGGGCTGTTTGGCAGGTGATGGTGCAGGTAAACCCAGCTCACATTTCTGTGCCTGAATGACTCCCATTTCGTGGATTAGGAAACCGAGGGCATACAGTAGTCACGCAGGTGGAATTCACATCCACGGTCTCTGAACTAGGGCAGGCCAATAGAAATATCATTTGAGCTGCGTGCATAATCCAGAATTTCCCAATAGGCACATTATAAATAGTGAATGTGAAAATAATTTTAATAATGTAATTTAACTCAATATATTCAAAATAGCATCCTCGCAACATGTGATCAAATCGCAACATGTAATCAAATCAGTCAACCCCAAATTTGGTGTTGAAGCCCTGTCTCCCAGTGCGATGGTATTTGAGGTGATTAGGTCTTTTTGGAGGTGATTAGATGAAGTCATGGGTTAGGCCCCCCGTGATGGGATCATTGTCCTTATAAGAAGATGCAGAGACCTGTGTGGTGTCATTGTATTCTATGCCTGAAACTAATAGGATGCTGAGTGTTAAATATACTTCAGTTAAAAAAAAAAAAAAAGACCAGAGCTGCCTCCCCACCAGGTGAGGATACAGCAAGCAGTCCAGAAACGCCACTAGTCAGGGTTCCCTGGTTTCTAGGCGCTTACTGCACACCACTCTGTCTTCATAGGGCAGGATGAGGGCAGGAAGCTCAAGCAGTGTGGCGAGTTCACGTCAATCTTGAGGCCTGTCTATGGCTATTTCCATCTCTTTTTATAATTGGGGAGGTAAAGTAAGTTTTCCTCAACAGAGACAAAGCAAAAGTGATTATATGAGTCCTTAGTCTCTTGCTTTTACTTGCTTGGAGTGATCTTGGTTTTTTTTTTTTTCCCCTCTAGAAGTTTATTATGTATTTTAATAGCAAAAAATATTGTACTGGAACAATGAGGAAATATTGAAATCATATCATAAAAATACTAAGTTGTCCTTAGAGGCAAATTTATGCACATGTGGATTAGTAGTTTGTATGAAACATATAATGTAACTGCATTGTTTTCAGTGCTAATGAAATACATCAGTCAGTGAAGAACTTTTTAAAACAGAGCTTAGTCCTTTATGTGAACTCACTTTACCCTAGTTTATAAATATGGAAAGCACAAAAGTGGGAAAATGTTAGAAGAGGGAAAAAGAGTTAAAACATACTTATTCCAGTGATGTAATGCCACTGGGTTTTAACATCTTCCTTGGAAGGAGAGATTTCTACTTGCACATTTCGTTTTCTTTCTGTTTATTTATTAATTTGTTCAACAAATATTTGAGTCAGATCCTGAGCTAGGAACTGGGGAAACCACGGAGAATAAAACCAATGTGGTCCCTGCTCGCATAGGGCTCCGAGTCCAGTGGGGGAGACAAATAAATACTGTAAGACCACAGTGTGGTTAGAATTACAAGGGGAAGTGCAGGTGCATGGGACTTTGTAAAAGGGAGCCTGAGCCAGGAAAGGTGGTGTCTAGCTGAGGGAGGTTGTCGCTGGGAGTTGGTGCTTCTGCTGAGGCCTGGAGGGGCAAGGAGTTGGCCAGGTGGAAAGAAGGTGGGCGAGGATGTTGTAGGCAGAGGGAACAGTGTGTGCAAAGGCCCTGCGGCCAGAAGGAGCATGGGGACTTGGATCCAAGTCTGTGCCCCAGGTGGGAACTGGGCGAGGAGACCCTCTCTGGGAGACCCCAGCTAGAAATGAGTGCCATTCCCCATGCAGCTGCTCACACCCATGTTAGAAGCCAGCTGAGTTTCTAGCCCAGAAAGCAGACCTGGAGCTGGGGTCTGTGGGAGATTCCTGAGAGCTGCAAGGAGCGAGGGCCTCTTCCAGGAACACCAAACACTTGGTGCAGAGCTCTTCCTCCAGTTAGCAGTGCCCCGGCCCTTCAGTTCTGTTGCACTTGGCAGCTCTTGCTGCATAGATTTAACTTAGCGATGGTGGCGTGCCCTGTATCTCTTCCGCTCCACATCCTTCCCACCAGAATTCCGACTCAGTCCAGGGCTCCCAGCCCCAGCCCCATCTGCGGCAGGGGTCAGCAAACTACAACCGAGGGCCAGGGCCTCTTTGTGTCAATAAAGTTTTATTGGAACGCAGCCGCATCCATTCCCGGATGGTTGTCCGTGACAGAGTTGAGTAGTGACAGCAGAGACCATGTGTTCACAGAGCCGAAGACATTCACTGCCTGGTCCTTTGTGAAGAAGTTTCGAGAACCCCAGGTCTGAGTTAATCCCGATCACCCCCTTTCCCTGCTTCCCCTGCCCCTGGTGGGAGTGCCCTGGTTGTGGACGGCCGAGCAGACCGTGCAGCATCTCCGAATCTCAGTTCCTGACCTGGCCCTGCACACACTTTACGTCCGTTCCTTCACTGAACGGAATTCACAGCAGCCCCTGAGGTAGGCGCTGTCGTTTTCTTGAAACCGAGGAAAGAAAAGGAGGAACAGAGAGGTCCAGTAACCCTGCCCAGGACCACACAGCTTGAAAGTGGTGGCTCCTGAGTCTGGGCCTGGTGGGAGAGGGCAGGGGGAAGGTCGCTCTATGGATTCCTTCAGATTTCGGATCCTAGTTGGCATCCATGTCCCTGCAACTGTCCCTTCACCTGTAGCACGGAGGAGGGGTCGAGCTTGTGGACTTGGGGGTCCAGCTGCTTGCATTAAAATCCCAGTTCTGCTGCTGACTGAGCCGCAGGCCCTGTCTGTCTCGTGGGAAAATAACCTAGTAACTGATAATAGGGGAGATGCTTGGTACCTAGTAAGTGCTCAGGAAAATGAGCCACGATCACTCAAAACCAGCCTTTGCTGAAGGGAAACACACAAGCCTGATCTCAGCCATCTGGGGAGTCAGTTATTAGAAAGGAACTGGGAGGGAGAAGTAAACACCACCGTAGGGAACCCAATCTGGGGAGACCTTTGGCACGTGAGGGCTTTATATCGTTCAGTCTTGTTGAGGGTGCTTTGTTACTCCCATCTTTCTGATGGGCAGAGTGAGGCTGGGAGGGGGACAGTGTCCGGCCCCCAGCCCCCCGCTGGCGAGCGGCCTCAGGCACTGCGCAGAGCCCTTTGCTGGGTCGGTGTGCCTACGTGATGTTTGCACCCCGGCTCTGTGGCCCGTCCCCGCCCCCCAGCCACGGACCTGCCCTGCAGAACACGCAGCGATTCTAACTCTCTGCAAAGAACCGGAAAGCTAGGCCTGAGTAGCTCACCCAGGACCACAGGGAGAGTTTAAAACTGGGCCTGGATTAGCGCTCGGAGCAGCCAGGTTTATGGTCTGAGGCCAGGGCTACTCGCTCAGACCTCATTTTTTTGGCCTATGAATTTCTATGGAGTCAGTTAAAAAACAAATGGATCTATTTAAGTGAAAATGCTTAGAGGCAGGGGATTTACTCAATGACTTTCTTTTCTTTTCTTTTTTTACTATTGAAATTAATTAAAAAATAATTTTGAACATGTATGGCTGACACTCTGCCAGGAACATGTCACGTGTAAAATTATTCCTCTCTATCATGTGTTCATAAATCCCAACTGGCCATCTGTTTTCCTAAGACCATGTGGGGCCCACCTTCAGGGATTTTTTTTTTCTTTTTTTGGCCAAACGAATTAAGATTTGTAACTTTTCCTTGGGGAAGAAAAATCCTGATGGAGGTATATGTGTGTGTCCTTTAGTGTGTCCATAGATGCGTGTACATGCTGTACACGTGAGAACCTGCATGCACGTGTGTGTGGTATGCATAGGAATGTACATGCAAGACTTATCTTGAATTCATTTCTAAGCTAGTTTGTGCTGAGTGATCAGAAATCGCTGAATGTCGAAGACAGTCATACTGGTTTAAGTACTGACCCTTTAATCATAACCTCCAGTCGGCATTAGAACTGATTTGAGCTTTCGGATCATTTCTTTGTTTAAAATGTGTCCCTGTCTACTCTATGAGGGTCCATATTTGTTAAAGAAATGCATTTCCATCGCTTCAGCTGCCAAAGACAAACCCCATTAATTATGTGATGTGTTTCTAATATGTGTATATTTTTATGTGCTTCAGGGTAATGCATGCAAGTATAGTTTTCTATTCTGCTTTTTTTTTTTTCGCTTGAAATTATATTGTAAGCATTTCCCCAGGTGTTACATGGCCTTTGTATTATTTTTGGTGGCCACATCCTAGTTCATCCATTGGCTACTGAGGTTAATGAACCACACTGCTATATTTGAACCTTGAGGCTGTTTCTCACTTTTCAGTATTACTCATAAAACACGGCGACGAGCAGCAATGTGTAAAAATGTTGCCCCTGAACACCAGTCGAGGCTGGGTGCCTCCTCTTCATCTCTGCCACGCCGTCCCGGTCATCTCCTTTCTGGCACGCTCGTTAACTACAGCTTCTCTTGCTTCCTTGTGTGCTCCCCTCTCAAAGGGGAGGGCTGGGGGGTAGGTCCCGCGGACTGGGCCCTTTGGGGGTCCTCAGCCAGCTGTCTGCCTCGTGTGGGGCACTGGCCAGGAACCTGGACTCTGAGCCCCACGGCCTGGGCAGGAGCCCGCCTCCGGGCATGGGGGAGCACTGCTCGGTCTTCTGTACGTCTCAGACTGCTCTGAAGCACAAAGTCTGTTAATTTAAAAAATTATTTTTCCTGGTCTGTTCAAGACCGTAGGCGAATATGAGCCAGTTTCGGTCTCAAACAAAGGGGGCACTAAGGAGAGAAGCCGATCTGAGATACGTGCGACCCTGAGGCTCAGGGGACGCCGGACCATGTGTGGAGCGCTCTTCTCTGCTCAAACCCACGGCAGTGAGGCCTGCTTGCAGCTCCCGTGTGAGCCGGCGGGCCCAGGGACATCCAGAGACGCTAGGGCCTGCTCACCTGACTGTCGGCGTCTGTCCTCTCTCTCTGCCCCTCAGGTCCAGAGACCCCTGTCTTCGGGAATTTCGGCTACGCTGGTTTCTGTCTTGTTTCCCCTGTGTATATGAAATGCTTTGCACCAAAGGAAAATTATACAGTGTAAACATTTATGCAGAAAAATGGTTTGCAGTGTTACCTCCCTGGAGAACTTGGCGGAGAATGAAAGCCTGGTACATGCGCCTGCCGGCTGAGGACAGGAAATGGAATCCTTTGCTCAATATATTTCCAGCTTTTATGAGGCAGCTTTAGTGGAGATGTGTCAACTTCTCGCCTGAAGCACAGGCTGGAAAGAGCCCTACTCTGCAAAGCCAGACAAACGCCCCGGGTGCGGAGAAGGGTCGAGAAAATTGGCGCCGGGGGTCCTGGCGACCAAATGGTGCTCGTGGTGACTTTTATCTCTGCTTCGAATGGGCCAAGTGAAAATAAAGGGAGATGAGAGTGGCCTCAGAGTCCCCCAGTTCCGAAGGGAATGGATCCTGCCCCACTAAGACCATGGATGCTGGAAATGTCACTGTTTGAACACACAGACACATGTTGTTCCCTGACTCTGGCTCTTCCTTTCTCTGCTTTGATTTTCTCCAAACACAACTCTGGGGTGAATTACATTCCCTAAAAAGATATATTCAAGTTCTAGCCCCTAGAACCTGTGAGTGTGACCTTATTTGGAAATAGGGTCTTTTCAGATAATCAGGTTACGATGAGGTCTTTAGAGTGGGCCTTCATCCAATGACGGGTGTCCTTCTAAGAAGATGGAGACGCGGAGAAGCCCAGGAGAGGCCGTGTGAGACAGAGGCAGAGCTTGGAGTGATGCATCCACAAGCCAAGGAGCACCAAGGACAGCCGGCTGAGCAAAAGGCCTGGGATGGATTTTTCCCTCCAGGGTCCAGAGGGAGGTGGCCATGTCTGCACCGTGATTGAGAGAACAAATGTCTCTACCGGGAGGCCCTAACGGGTGCACCTTTGTGATAGGAGCCTCAGGACACTCTGTACACCCGAATACTTTATGTCTGGGGTCTGCCTCCTCACCCCACATCTGGGGGAGCAGGCCTCATGTCCCTTGCAGTCACTGCTGAACCCCATGTGCCAGGCACATAGTAGGTCCTCGAGTTGAGTGAGTGATTTCTCAGAGATCAGTGGAATGACATGGGGGGGTCCTCTTGAAGCTGGATTTTGGGGGTCTTGAAGCAACATCACGAGGGGGCTGCTATACCCCTCACCAGAACCCCCGCACCATCAGCCCTGCCACACACCCAGCCCCCCACAGCTCCTCCCCCTGGAACACCAGCCACGCCTTGCCTGCGGGCTTGCGGGCATGCCGAGAAGACGCAGCCAGCTCTTCTTCCTTTTCTTTTTCTTTTTGAATTTCCTCCCTGCCCTGGTCCTCACTCGTCACTCTGGATTATGCTTTTGTGCCCGAGTAGCTCCGGAGAGAGGAGAGGGTGGAGAGACACGCAGGAAAAGGAGGTGACGGAAGAGTTTCTGTAATGGATCAAGAGGAGAGAACTACTTTAAAGCAAAGACACCAAGATCCCAGGGGGCACGATGCCTCATTTCTTCCCACCCGCAAGTGCAGTCAGGCTGCGAGCTCCCTGTGGGCAGGAGGGAGCCTTCCCCACTCACAGAGCATCCAGTGAGCTGTGGGGGACAGAGAAGCATGCTCTCTAGGCAGCTAGGGACACCCCAGAAGCAGGCGGACAGCAGGCCATGCCTGGGCCCTGGGGACTGGACCCTCTCACCCGGGCTGGATGCACATAGCAAAGTCCTGGGCCTCGTCTGCCGGGATGCTGTGGCCGCCCAGTCCTTGCCTGCCAGTCCTGGCAGCCTGTCGCAGAAATTCCTGCCAGGTGCAGAGTTTGAGGGCAGACAGGGAGCAGCCCCCGCTTATCCTCTCTCTCCTGCAGTGTCAAAATGGAATGGGAAGGAGGCAGAGAGGGTCAAGAGACTGAAATGGATGATTGTGGTCCCTTTGGGGCCCAGGGAGACGACAGAGTCTCATGGAATTGGCTCTGAGACCTAGGAGACCTGGGTCCTTAATCTATCATTCAACAAAGGCTTGTTATTAAATAGTTTTTACATACTACGTTTGTCTGACATGTATTTATGGAACACCTACTATGTGCCCGGCATCTTAGTATGGAGGATTGAATGAACCCAGATCCTGCCTGTGTGGGACTGACATCTTCTGATTAATAATGGCATTTATGTGTGTGGTCACTCATTCATCTTCACACCCAGTTTGGTCAGTGTCAGGAAAGGGATGGGAGAAGCACTGGCATCCGTCACATCCATCCCCACAAGCTGGGGACAAGTGTGGGTGAGCAGCTGGGCTCCCCAGAACCTCCTGATGATCAGAGCAGTGGGGAGGGAGCCTGCTCAGCTCAGGGGCTGCTCGATCCTCTGGTCTCATGCTGGAGTTCCAGCTGTGTTCTCAGCTCACTCCAGACTCGTGTCCACAAGCACCCCTCCACCCTCTTTATCATCTTGCCTGTTTCTCCAAATGTCTAGCTTCAAATTCCCACTGAACCCTGTGGGTTGGGAGGGCAATTTGCAGAACTTTTCTGCTCCTGGGGCTCACTCATCTGAAAATGCCGGGAATGGTGCTTGCTGGTGCGTGGCCCCTAGAGGGTGCCCGGTGGAGGCTCAGCCTCCAAGCAGGGCATGGTGTCCAGCGGCTGCCTTGGGGTGCTGATACCCCAAATCAGAGGGGTTGTGCTCACTATGGGCTCCTCATAGCAGTTCAGAGAGGTGTCACATTCCTCTTAGCACTTTGTTGTGTGGAGGCTGAAACACCAACTGGGGGAAACAGAGTGGGGGGGATGAGACCATGCCCCAAATGAAGGTGGCCCCCCAGCTGTGAGATGCACGGATGCACAAATGAGGATTAAGTGTCCCAACCCAAGTGAGGCTCCGAGGACGTGCTGCTGTTTGCCTTCTGTCTGTGCGGTTGATTGTATCAACAAGCAGCAGGCAATTAGCTGTGCTCATTTTCTGTGCTGAGCCATTGGGCTGCTCCAGTCTGCCTCAGCCCTGACTAGAGACGGGGAATGGCTGCTCCAGTCTGCCTCAGCTCTGACTAGAGACGGGGAATGGCTGCTCCAGTCTGCCTCAGCCCTGACTAGAGACGGGGAATGGCTGCTCCAGTCTGCCTCAGCCCTGACTAGAGACGGGGAATGGCTGCTCCAGTCTGCCTCAGCTCTGACTAGAGATGGGGCTCCTTTGCCTTGTTCCTGGAAAACGGGTAAGGAAGCAGTGGTTGGAGTTGCTTTCCTCTTGGGATTTTCAAATAAAATCAGAGACTAATCCCTCGTCTAATACCAGTGTAGGAAGGGTTGGGTTAGAACGTAGTCAACTCCATTTATGAACACCGGTTAATATTTCTTTATAGAAAGCTATACTATTTTCAGAAGCATTTCAGACAAACATCCTAAGAAGACTTAGCAGGCTCAAGATGTTTACCTTGGACCCGGATCTTATTTCTAATTAACCGAGTCTTCAACAGTCCATCAGAGAATGCAGTTACCTGCCAAATTTCACACCTAAGGGGAAAAAATATTCCCAATAAAATTTTCCTTAAAAAAAAAAATCCACTCGCTTTTACCACTAAGACGGTCTCAACATATTTGAATCAGCCCCTCTCCATGAGCACACAGAAAACTAATGTTCCAGATCCCAAGCCTGTTTGTGGTCCCAGATTTCGGGGAAGCTATTTGATTCGACATTCCATTTTCAGCAGATGCTAAAGCAGGGACCCCCATGAAGATGGGGCTGACTGTGTAGGCACAGCCAGCCCGAGTTTTCCAGACGGCACGCACATGCTCCTAGAACACCGCACTTTCTGATAGTATTGTTTTAGTTCACTTCACAGAAGCAACTGACTCCTTTTGGAGAGTGAAGCTTTCTTTCTCTGTGTTCACAAAGAGGCCGGCTTTGTGCAGAGCCTGTGGGTTTCCTCTTGCTTCACTATCCGGTACGTTAGAGCTCATTTTGACGTGCTCCTTCTCAAACGTGAGCTTCCTGGGTGGACTTGAGCTCTGCACGCTTTCCTGCTCCCCACCCCTCCGTGGGGCTGGGTGCCTGCAAGACCCTTGTCTAGTATTTGTAGAATAAAAGTGTTTGTTGAATAGGTAGACTAGCTTGTTTTATTTACCAACAGTTTCCCAAATTTTAGCGATAAAGCTTCTCAGAATTTTGTCTTATTATTTTTTAAAAAAGATTTATTTATTTTATTTTTTAGAGAGAGTGAGAGTGAGAGCGTGAGCGGGAAGGGAGGGGGAGGTGGAGTGAGAGAATTCCAAGCAGATTCCATGCCAAGCGCAGAGCCTGACTCGGGGCTCAATCTCATGACCCTGAGATCAGGACCTGAGCTGAAATCAAGAATCGGACGCTTAACTGATTGAGCCATCCAGGCGACCCATAGAGATTATCAGAATTTTAGATCATCTGTTCTACTCCAGCCAAGACACCTAGAACACACCTTGTTGATAGTCAGATCAGTGAGTGGAAACTTAGCCTTTTTTCTTTTGGTTTAGAAAGAACCGAAGCATCCTGAAAAAACAAAAGCTAAAAAGCTCACGGTGAATTAAAGTCTTAGTCTGTCTCGTGAGGTTTGGTGGAATGGGACATGTTTTTGAGGAAGGGTGCAATACTGTAGAAAAAGCCCAGATCTCGACCTCACCGCTTCCAAGCTGCGTGGCCGTGGGAAAGTCACTCACCTTCTCTGAGCCTCAATCCTTGTTTGTGAAGTGGTGGGATCGGAGTTGATGCCTTTGCAGTCCCACTACTTTCCTACACCTGGGCTGCCATAGGGAGAGTGAGTCCTCAGGCTCGAGACTTAGAAATGCAGATGAGTTTCCCTGCCTCTGTGTGGCCAGTGACGATGAGAGCAGGGCAGGCCGTCCACCACGACAAGCTGGTGTTTCTGAAAGATCGACCATTAACATATTGGTTTCCTTTTGCTGGTTTTTTTTTTTTTTGGAAGGGGGGCATTCTTTTCATATTGACTTTTGTGTTTCCCTTGCAGTGTTCTGTCTGTTGTTGAGTAATTTTGTGACTTATTTCGATTTAAGATCTGAGACAGCAAGCATTTGTTTTAGTATTTATTCTTTATCCATTTTCAGAAGGAATTTTCACTGTCATAAGCCGAAAATAAAAAATATAAAAGCCATTAATTCAGAATAAAAGGCAAGAGGGAGGAGAATAAAGGTGTAGAGATAGAAATTATATTAAAAAAATCTAGACTAAGGGAAGCTCTCGCAGCTAAGCATACAAACTAGCTCCGAGTTTCCTAGAAGCCAAGGCAAAAAGCAAAATTAGGAGAGCGTTGTTATCAATGTTCAGTGTGGGGAAGAAGAAATCCAGGAGGGGTTGATAGTCCTGTAGGTTCATTGACCATGGTGAGCCCTTCCAAGTTCCTGGGTCGTTCTGGATCCCTCCCGGAGAGAGATCGTGTGAGAGTTTGGAATCATCCAAGCGTCCGAAAGTTACTAACCTTCTGTTCCAAGAGGTCAAGAAATACTAAAATTTGCTGGCTAACATGTAGATGATATTTGTTCTGGGAATTAAGAACTGATAAAAAATAAGTACATTTTACTGAGAGAATGTGTGATATGGAAAAAACAAAACAAAACAAAAAACCACTGGGTGGAGGTCCAAGAGCCCTGGGTTTGAATCCTAGCTCTGCCAGCGATCTGTGTCTTAGAGAAGGCCTCACAGCCTCTCTGGGCCTTGGTTTCTTCACCTGTAAGATAATAGGGTTCAAACTGGTTTCCTTTGAGGTCACGGGTATGACAGTTCTACTGGTGTGACTCTAGTGGGTGTCAGGAGGGGACGTTTTTGGTCTGCAATCACACCTGCTCCTAGCACAGCTCTTGCATGTCAGAAATCACCCTGAGACCTTCATGTTTGACTCCTTGGGAAGCAAAATGACCCCCTTTAGTCTCTTGAGAGAGAAAAGATCTTTTCTCGTCCCTTCGGGTTTTTCCAACGGAAGTGCATTTTTGTGACCCGAGGGCCTGCCCATTTGGCTGCAGGTGAAGGACGGCCAGCGGACAGGCACGTTGGCAGCTTTCTCGGGCTCGAGCTGAGCTGTCACAAGGTGGAAACACCACAGAGATGTTTTTCCAAGAAACTGTCCCTGAGCAAAAACGTTGCCACTTTCGTTGGGGGAAAATGGTTTCAAATATTGGCTTTTGTTTTTATGGAAAATGGTGAAAACTTTGAGGGAAAACCACCAACCCCTTTGCTTTTATTGAAACCACAAAAATTGATTAATTTTTAAAAAAGCCTAGTTTTTGCTGAGGGCTGAGCTTTCTTCTTTGAAAGGCTCTACTTTACTTTTCTTTTTTTTGAAACATCTCCTGAGAGCCTCATGAAAGGTCTTTCTGTTAGCTCGGCTGAGCCGAGCGCAGGCGTTCCGAAGCTCCGCACAGAAGCATGAGTTTTGCGCCCAAACACTGCCTTCTGGGGATGTCTTCATGCTCCGGTCTCCAGACACTGCCCTAAGTCTTCCTGAGCCCCCGGGGGCCGTGGTGTTGGTGAAGCTGGTGAGGGCTCCCCAGTGCTCAATAAAATCATTGAACCTGACTTGACTTCCCGGCTCGGCTCTGTCTGCATTGCCGCCACTTCCTGCACCAACGGAAAACTGTGTGCATAGATGTTGTCTTTGCCAGTGGGGGCCTCAAAAGCTGACTTCACAAGTTAATTGGTCCCCCACCTGGTGGCTGGCATGGGCTGTCCCCGGGCAGGAGACAAGCTGTCTGTCCCAGGTGAAATCTGTCTCTCCCTCTGCCCACAGTGGACACACTGCCAGCTGGGCCGGGAGGCCGCCGCCCTCACAGCGCGTGCAGTTGTTCTTGGTACGGGCCGCTGGGCAGTTCTCTGGTGCCACAAAGAGCCAGTGGGTTTCTGGCCACCAGACCAGAGCTGGCCTTAAAGCCAGCTGGAAGGTGCAGGAAAGAGAGGCCTCCCGGGGGCATCTTTGGGGGACCCCTGACTCAGCTCCGAGGCCGGCATCCGGACCTGGTGTGCCGGAGGGCAGGTTTCCGGCCGCGACGTCTCCCTGGGTGCGGGGTTCCACCTCCGTGGTCGGTGTGTGGGCGTGCCCTCCCCATGGAGGGAAATTCCATTCCTGGAGCAGGACCACTGGGCTCATGTGTGTCCTCCTGGCAGGCTCAGCACGTCTTCTGGGCCTTGGCTTCTCCATGCGTCAGATGGGGCGGGGATGGCACCGACCGCACGGGTCTGTTGTGAGCGTCGAACAGAACAGTGCCAGGCACACGGAAAGGACTGCCTGTTACCACTGAGGTGTTCCAGAAATGATTCCTACCCTCCCCGCCAAGTCCCTGTCTCACTTCATTTTACAACGAAGAGTCTGCAGCGTGACAGGACTCAAGACGAGCGTAAGGAAGTGATTACTGGTGCTCTCCCACGGTCCTAACGCAGCCGTTATGTTCAGCTGGGGTGTTTTACCTCCCTGCGGCCGCTCCTAGTGGTTGTCAACCTCTGAGCCAGAGTTCTGTGCACCACACACACCACGCGAAGCGCTCTGTGGCCGTGTGCCTGCCCGTGGGACCTGAGGGGCGGACAGGCGATCCCACCCAAGGCCAACAAGCAGAAGCTGCAAGAATTTGAGCCTTGCCGTCAAAACCTCTGGGCTTACCCAGAATGCTGTCTCTCTGTCCCTCGTACGTGGACTTTGCATCGTGTGGAAGAGAACGCAGGAGGTTTCCGTCTGGAGCACTCTTGTGCTCTGTCTGCATACTAGGTGAACCCAAGGAGGGTCCGTCCCTGGTCTGCCTGGGTAGCCTCTTCCGGCCGCACAGAGGCACGGAGGGGTGCAGGGAGGGGGTCCTGTGACAGAGGGTGACTGACCTCTCAGGGGACCAGGACCCTGGAGCCCGACTGCTCAGTCACCGCAAGTCTGGGAAGAGGACCCGGGAGTGCTTTCCCTTTCTTCCTCACCAAATCACACTAGCCCTGCAAAGACCCTCAAAGACTGGATCTTCTCCCAGAGGCTTACCCCTTCCCCGTACTATTCTGGACTGTTATTACTCAAAACACAGCCTGCCCATTTGTCCCTGGGTGAGGAGAGTGCGCTGGCAGGCAAACACTGCTCTGCTGATCACTGACCTGGAATTTCATTAGCTTTTAAATTTAATGTAAATATCGTGTGATCATGGGCTCGGTGCAGTTTGGAACAAGTCTCCCTTTTGCTTTCTTATCTGATTACCTTTTAAGAAAGCACCTCATTGTTCAGATTCAAGAATAACAAGTTTCCCCACATCCAGTCCCCTCAACCCTTCATTTCCCTTCTCTCTTTCTGTCCTATTCAGCATCGGCTAATTACAGAAACATGTCCGTAAGTGCCTCGCACATCTGATAATCAGCTTTTCCCGTGTCCCCGACTCTCCCCGCATCTGCTGCCCACCCCCTCCGCACTCGGCCGCATCTGGAGCAGCCCCCTACCACTCCATGCCCAACTGACTGCTCAACTATTTCCAGATCACATCTCCCCCTTCCGGCCCTGGCCGCCTGACATGCTCAGCCATAAAACACGCGGCTCCCCACTTGTGGTCCGCTCCGGTTCCTCTCCGCTCAGATGACCGGCGTGGAGCAGAGCCATCGCCTCGCGCCTTCCATTCGGATTTGGTCATGTTAAAGTCTCATTTTCAGGAGGCAAAATCATGACCCTCATGCAAAGATAAAATGAGCACACGCAATAGATTTTATGTAGGTCACTAGTAAGTTGGTAAGACGGTAAAGCCCGCTGAGAGGAGAATGCGAAGAACAGATGTGTCTGTAGGCAATCAGGAAGCGGCAGTGGCGCTCTCCCAGGCACACGCCTGTTTATGTCTGTTGGGCAGAACATGTGTGTCTGGACGAGCTGTGTCTCCACAGGACAGTTTGTTTGCCCTTCCGCGGGCGGGAGTCGTCGGTGCTGCCCCCGTGTCCTCCCACGTCGGGGCCGTTGCCCAGCCTTCTCCGGGGCCCGGTCCGCCTCCCCGGCGAGGTGCCGCTCGTCTTCTGTTCAGCCGGTGTCACCGATTCTGACACTGAGACCGCTCATCCTCTCGGCCCGTCTCAGAGTGTTTCACGGTTCTCCTAAACACTTTCTACGTAAATCTTCTCAGCATGTTCACATGGAAGGGCTGCCGTTTCCAAACCTCGTTTTAGGAAACGCGTAGGAAGAACACAGGCGGGCGAGGGGGGACCACACTAGTTCAGTGTAAATCTTCCAAAAATGGCACTTTGGTCCGGGGAATTCTTGGCTCAGCGTTCTTCCGTGGATCCCTGTTGTTTGTCGTATCTACACCGGATGCTCCCATGTGGCATTTAAGCTCCTCCACAACCTGGTCACCATCCATGTTGAAATCTTCAAAACCATTTGTTAAACTAGTACAAGGCAGAGATGAGGGAAGCACAGAACGTGAAGGCCGTCAGCTTCCTTCATCTCTCAGACCTTTAGCGTGGACTCTGGAAGAAAGAATGACCGGTGGCCAATGGTCAGTTCTTAACTGAGGGTCAGCTTGATGTTTATTGAAAATTGTGTAAGCGTTTTATCAGAAATGCTCATTTCTTCCCAGAAGGATGTTGTGAGTGACAAATTAGAAGGTTTTGCCCAAGACCAGGTTTGGGACCACTTTTTGTTACCATCTCTCTAGAAGTTTTCTTGATGTATAAAATCACATTTATATTTACATCTAGATCTATAAAATTTTAAGTATAAATGGTATCATTTTCTCCCTATACCACTTTTCGATGCTATTCTTTTATTTATTTATTTTTTTCCTGTAAAACATGTGTCCCAGCTCTTGTGAGGTGTGGAGTGTATCTAAAGGGTCTTAGAGCCCTGTCTGCAGCCACATAGGCTCGTCTTCTCACTCTGGCGCATGCTGCAGAGACCCCGTTGTCTAGACGCATGGAGAGTTACTCAACCACTACAAATTCTTCCAGTTTATTTTCCCACTACATGATTTTTCCCACTGGAGCCAGATTAATGCGGTGTTTTTTGTAGAAATATCTACACCGCTCCTGCTAAGGTATCTTCCCATTCATTGTACCAACAGGAAGGACATAGACCCCAAGGAGAGGACCGTGTCCCCTGCAGGGTGGCTGTCCCCGTGGGGATTGGGGCGCACCACCCTGCCTCTGCTGCCACACCTGTCCCCTTCCCCCCACCATGCCCCTAAGCCATCCCTCAAGGTCCAGGTCAATTTGGATCTTCCTTAGGAAACCATTCGTGATGACAGGTGTTATTAAAGTATGATTTTCAAGAAGTTAAAACCACGTCAAACATCTACTGACGACTCCTTAGTGAGGGAGAGAGTAAGAAGCAAATGCTGTGCGCATGCTCGCATACACGGGGTGCTCTCCGGGCCCTGGGTTTCTCTTCTCCTCCTTCCCTCCCTCTCCCCCACTTCTGTCTGTAAGCGATGCTGTGGCACGAGCTGGGCCGTAGCCGCCGAGAAGTCAGCAGTGAGTAGAACAGAAACAGTCTCTGCCTGTTGGGACTTCTGGGTCCCGTGAAAGAATTAATGTAACACTACAGGTGGAGATCAGTGTTCCAGAGGGAAAGCACAGGTGCCGAGGGGCGGTAGCAGGGCTCCCAGCTGGGGGCATCTGTCTTTGGCAGTGAGCTTTAACGGGAGACTCGAGGGTGAGCAGGGCAGGTGCGATCACCTGGCCACACGGCAGAAAGGAGCCAGTGAGGGCAGGATGGGCAGGTCTTTCAGGCCCTCGCGGTCTCCGTCCCCCTTGTGGATTTGGCTGGACGTTCAGTAGGAACATAACTAACTAAACAGCAACCTTGCCTGTCTGGGCTGCATTTTCTGGACGTGTTGTAGGAGGCAGTAGACTGCAGTGGTGGAAGTGGGGGCTCTGGAGCCACAGTGGGTTCAGACTGGCTGCATCACCGACTGGCTGTGTGACCTTCCTGTGCCTTTGATCCCCCATCAATACGTTGGGCAATGTATAGGAATGTGCAGCTCTGAGCTAACCCCCGCCAAGGGCCCCGAGCACCTCCTGACCCGTGCGTGGCATGCTCTGTATGAGGTGTTGTCACACAGCTTTCCTTGGAAGGGCTGAAAGAAGCAGTTTGAAGTCACGTCTTCCTAGGCGGAGGGGGGGGTGGTCGCTGATTTACCGCGGTAAGTGCCTAGCACCCCTCCTCCGCCCTTTCTCTGTGGTCGCGGCAGCCTGCTGTCCCACCGTCCGTGTGCTGAGTCTTGGGTTTCACTGTGGCGTGGGGACCGGATATTAGTCATCTGGTAGGGATGTGGCTAAATATAAGATAAATATTGTTCTCCGTGCTGGTGAGTTTCCCAGGCCCAGGGACCGGAACGCCATGGGTGGTGCTGAGAGCCGAGAAGTTTTGGACCCCGGAGCAGAGAGCTCTGGGTGGATGGTGCCCTTGGCAGGAGCCGGGTTTGAGAATGGAGGCTTCGGGGGTTCAGCTCTAGAGACTGGACTCAGGCGGACTCACACTAGAAAGAGGTAGACTCCTCACACCCTTTCTGAGGCTCACCTGAAACCTCAGCGTGCTGACTTTGCATCCACACGACTCACTTCTCACACCTAAAGCCTCCCAGTGGCGCCCACTGCTGCTAGCGTGAAATCCGAGATTGCTCCTGGGCCTTGGCTGCGTTGCCTAGCGACTTCCCCGTCACTGCCGCACCCTCGCCCCGTTCCAGCTCGCCGTAGGCACCCCTCCGCACTCCTGAGCAGCCTTGCCCCTCCACCTCGGGGCCTTTGCTCGAGCTGTTTCCTCTGCCTGCGGACCGGTTCTCCATCATTTGCCTGGTTAACCTCTGCAGTGTTTCCATTGTAGCTCACATGTCACTTTAGGTCCCAGGTCAGCCTCCCCCCCATTACAAGTTCTCTCCTCACCCTGCCCCTTTCCACCATGGAGCTTCTGGAGGCCCGCATTCCACTGTGTGCTTATTAAATTCCCATCTGCCTCTCTCTTTGGGACAGTGGCATCATGTGGGCCAAGACCAGGGGGACCATGGTGTGTCTCCCTCCCTCACCTAGCACCATGCCTCGTGTGCAGGGGGGCCTCAGGGTGTGTTTGTTGACTGACCGGATATGGGAGTGGCTTCCAGGAAGAGAAAAAGGGGCAGGGTGGTGCTTTTTTGTGTGACCCTCCCTGACCACGAGTACTTGGGATGGGGAAGGAACACTTGGCTGCAGGTCGGCCAGATTCTTCACTTAGAGATTTGGGATTTGGAGATCCCACTCTCTAGCGGTGGCTTGAATGGTAGGTGTATCACTTGTGAGCCGTGGGGCATTTGTGTCCTGCTGTGCACACAGAGAACCAGAGAAGGAGGGTCTGGAGTCGCAGGGGTAGAAGACAGTCACCGGGGTCAAAGACAGGACTCCCCGTGCCACTGGGCAATCCTCCTTCATGATCCCACCAGAGCCAGGATGCCGGCCGGCCCTGTGAGCTTTTATTGAGGCTAACTTTCCGTTCGGACCCTGGCGACTGCTCCCAGCTCCCTCCAGGACAGTGCCGGCTCCCCTGCCACACTTACACCTTGTAAACCAGCACTGTTACCCGGCTGGGGCTCCTTCTGTGGGGCGGGGCGTGGCCCCTGGGAATGGAGAGTAAACAAGTCAGCAATGTTTCCTTGCCCGCTTCTAGCTTTTGTTTGGTCTCAGAAGAAATAAAACCACAGACGTGAAGGTGCTCTGTGATCTTCTGCACCAGTGGCTTTCTTTATAAGGTGTTATACAGAGTCTCCGTAAATCCAAACTCTGCAATGGGGTCGGTGTTTCTCAACAGGTGCTGGGTGGGTTTAGGGTGAGAGGTACCCACCCCATATCCCCAACCTCCTGAACAAATACAGACACGGGAGCTTGCTTTCCAGCACGGTGCTCATTTACAAGCCAGGTAGCTGCTCACTGCCAGCTGCTTGGACCCCTTGTCCCCCCACACCCTATTCCCACCCCAGCTCAGTGGAGTCGGGTGAACATGGGAGGTTGCTGAAAGGAGGAGGTCCAAGCCACGGAGAGGGCAGTTGTGGACCTGTGCCTCGGGGTCCGCTCAGGCAGGCAGTGTGAGAAATGGCCTCTCTCTCCTCTGCCTCTCTGTGCACGCCACTCTTCTCTCCCTCTCTCAAGCCGCTTCCTCCACACGGAGGCCCACGAGACAGCATTGGCACCTTCATCTCAGCCTGCCGGGGGCCAGGCACGAGAGGGACCTCTGCTCCTTCTCACTGCTGTGCGCAGTCTCAGGGAAGCACTGTGATGGGGTCGTGGGGTCTCCCCTGGGCCAGTCAGCCGTGGGCGTGGAGTTGGAGTCCTGGAAGAAAGGACGGATGCCAGGGCCAGAGGCCTAGAGACCCCACCGTGTGTCCCTGACACGGTCCTGCTACTACCTGGGGCCTGGGGGCTCCAGCAGATGAGCCCACAGCACCTCCAGCTGGCCACTCAGCAGCTCGGGGACTCCAGTGTCTCCTGCCCTCCAACCCCTGGCCATGAGGGCAGAGGCCAAGAGACCACGGGTGGTAAAGAACTTGTCTACACGCTCATCTCTGCCTTCTTGGACCCCATTACTGCCAGCCCTCCACGTAGGCCAAAGGATTAGCTAATCTTGGGTTCCCAGGATTATCTGTGAAAGTGTGCAGGGCTCCATAGAGCTCCTGTCGTGCTCCTGATGTGCTGGTCACCAGGTCCTGTCTGAGCGGTCCCTGTTGCCCACTGTGCGGACATCTCCCCACGCGTGATCTCTCTGACACTCACACTGCCCGCCTACGTGCTTTTCTCCGCAGCGCCCAAATTTCCAAAGATCAGAGCACTGAAACATTTTCCCTGTTTCCTGCCAATTAAGTGGGTGGCAGCACTCGACAGGAGCTGAGGTGAGTCTCCTGAGGTCTTTATTTCACGTAGCGGGGCATACCGTATGCTTTGCTGTGGGAGTAGCAACGTCCTCGATCGCAGCTGCGCCAGAGTTAAGACAGTGCTCGGTGTGTAACTCACGGGCCTCCTAGAATCCCCCAGGCTCTGCGTTCTGAAGCACATCCAGCCCTGGAGGCTTGCAGATTAGGGCTTGCGGACCAGTGACAGTCCTGCATCCTTGGCGGAGTGCTGGAAACTTCATAGGGAGTGAAGATGGACCAGTTCTCCGGGGCTGGTTGTGATGCCGAATGCAGTTAGACAGAGGAACCCCGGAGGGTGTGCCTGGAGTGAGGAAATCCTCCCACAGACGTTAGCTCTTAGCATTACGTGTGGGATCCCCCCCCCCCCCACCCCCAGCCGTCTGGGCTTCCTCACAGCCTCCTCTCACAGATACAAAAGCTGACGGAACCTGCCTAACGTCACCAAGCTGGGAAGCAGCCCTGCCAGTTGGCTGACTCTGGAACAGAGCACTTCTCATCCTGTGTGGTTCTGTGCAGTGCCTCGAGGGCTGCCAGTTCCTCGCCTGCTTGCTGGGCATCCTCTGTACCCCCTTCGAAGGTCATGGAATCAAAGCTCCAGAGGGGTGCTCAGCCACTTACATGTGTTACCTAATCCTGGCCTCACTAGCAGCCTAGCAAGCGGGTGATCTCGTTATTCCCATTTCACAGCAGGGGACCGAGGCACAGAGGTTAGGTAACTTGCCTGGGACCACATAGCCAGGAGGTGAGGCAGCCTTGATGAGAGGTCTTCAGTTTCGAGTCAGGATCTGTGCGCTCATCCTGTTCACTGAGCTGCCTCAGAGTATGGAAGGAAGCACCTGTAAAACCAGCCACCAGCCCCATTTCCCCACAGTGCCTCAGCCTCCAAAGCCCCTGCACAGTGGAACACCAGGGGAAGGCGTTATCCCGTATTACGGTGGCTCAGACCGATCGAGGTACTAGCAAAAGGGCACATTGATGGTGTGTGCTGTCTCCCCACGCTTCTGGGGGTCATATAACCAAACTTAGGGGAGCTGTAAGCAATGGAGGAAGGATGATGAATGCTTTCTGTGGTTACGACAATGTCTGTGTCTATTCCCTCAACCACGGCTCGGTGCAGAGAAGCTGGTCTCGTGCCTGATGGAGCACAGAGGGATGTCTCTCGCACCACAACAAGCCAGTGGTTTACTGCCACTCACATCACATAATGAGACAAGAAGACTCTGGATGGCACAGCACACCATTGCTCAGAAGCAGTCTTGCCTCAAACACTGAACCTGAGCTTGATCGGGCCTCTTGATCCAACCTGTGATTTACAGGAATCCCAAAGGACAGAAAAACAGGTGAAATGACACCATGGGGGTGCAACCCGCCAAAGCCAGACTGTGGGAAGCCTGGGGGTTCTGCAGTCTCTGTCGGCTGCTCTTACCCTCCACGCCTTTGTGTGTCCCCAGTGCAAGTTACCTCGCCTCTCCGTGTCTCAGGATACACCCACTTCCTACACACATATTCACAGACACGCACGTCCACCTACGTGCGTGTGTGTACAAGAGAGAGGGAGAATAATCCGTGTAATAACAGTGCTTGAAAGTCATATCACACGATTGTAACTTGTGGCCCTTATTTCGATTCTGATATAAACTGTTAAAAAATGATTCCTACCATGATGAGAAATTAGGAGTGTGAATGCTGGCTAGCTGTTCGATGAGATGGAACAGTGGCTGTTTTCTAGGCGGGACAGTGGTACTTGAATTTGGATGAACAGGGTCAGGGGAAACAGGATCAGACAGGAGTTGATCATTTTGGAAGCTGGAAGCCAGGTGACGGGTCCATCGGGGTTAATTGTACTGTTCTTTCTATTTTTGAATATGTTTAAATTTTTCCATAACAGAAAGTAAAGAAAGAGTATGTTTACTTGCCTGAAGCAGAACTGCTTTTGAAAACAATTCCAGGAATATAAAAGCTGAGTAAAACCTAAAATTTCCTTTCTTCCAGCTGTTCCCTGCCCAGGTAACCACTGGCTCTGAGTTTAGTGTAGATTCTTCTAGACTTTCCAGTACCTGCATAAACAACCACATACATTTATGCTTTTTTATACAAATGGGATTATGCTGTACACACAGGTCTGCGACTGGCTCTTCTTACCCCGCAGCGTCGTGGCCCGAGCTTCATGTCTGAACCCACGTCTTTGTAACCGCCTGGTGTTGCTTGGTGTGGCTGTCCCGTAGCAGATTCAACCATCCCCGTAGGCAGACTTTTGGTCGCCACCATGAGCCCCATGTCTCGGCGACTCTGTTTGCTCATGTGTCCTGGTGCATCCATGTGAAGGTTCGTTCAGACGCATTCCTAGGACCGCAGGGGTGGCACACAGGCTGCCAAAATGCCCCCCAAAGGTGGTCCTCTGCCGACAGGACGTGGGGAGCTGTGTCCCTGCTTTGCCTTCAAAGTGCTGTGGACTTACCCCCGATCATGGAAGCAGTAGCTGCGTTTTGAAGGAAATTGGAAACACCAAGAAATCCAAGAAGGAAGTGAGAGTCAACCAGATATCTGTTGCCTGTCCGTCCTGCTGCTCAGCCACGTGGCTTTGTGGTGGGTGCGGCTGGATGTCATGCTGCAGCAAGCACTGTCGTCTGTGGACCCTTAGCCACGTTTTGCTTGTTTCCTTGGGAGCTGTTCAGACAGCAGGAGTGATTGAGTGAAAGCTTTGGGCTAATTTTAGGATTCTTGGGCTGTGCCACCAAAACGGATAGAATGTGTGTGCGTTTGGATCACCACAGGTGGCGGAATGGGCGGTCCTATCTCAGTACACCTCAGCTGGGGTCAAGGGTTACCGTTAGAGACCTTTCTCTCTGCTGCTCCTTTGCAGGAAAAGGTTAGAGTCTGCTCTTTTTTTTTTTAATTTTTTTTAAGATTTTATTTATTTATTTGACAGATAGAGATCACAAGTAGGCAGAGAGAGAGGAGGAAGCAGGCTCCCTGCAGAGCAGGGAGCCCGATGCGGGCCTCAATCCCAGGATCCTGAGATCATGACCTGAGCCGAAGGCAAAGGCTTTAACCCACTGAGCCACCCAGGCGCCCTAGATTCTGCTCTTTGACTGTTCCTCCTTTTGTGGATGCTGTGAGGGCCGAGAAGTAATTAGGAATGTGGTTAATGACACAGAGCCTGACTTCAGGCTGCCGGGGCTCCCATCCCGGTTTCTCCTCTGCAAACTGGGCTTGTCACTGTACCTATTATGAAATGAGATGTGGTCCACAGGAAGTGCAGAGCCCAGCTCTGGGCACAGGGCGGGTGCTGAGCTGTGACGACCATGATGCCGTGTACGAGAGAACATGAGACTGGAAGCGTGGAGCGTAGGATGCAGCTGACAAGATGCTCTAAAAGGGGAGCTTGTATTAGATGCTGGCACTTAAGGTTGCCTGTGAAGTGCCAGTGGGTATGTGGGGGGCAAAGTCCTCTGCCTCTAGGGAGCACTCCCCGAGGGCTTCCCGGCAGTGGCAGCAGTTGAGCAGAGCCTGGAAGGACCAGTGCAGGGCAGCAGGAGAATGGGATCAGGCAGGAGCACGGAGGATGCTTCTCTCTCTCGGCTCACGCTTGCTTTCCCTGGGGAAGGGGGCCATCCTGAGGGCTGGGGGAGCGTGGGGCCCGGACAGGGATGGCTGGGCCGCAGAACGGACTCAGTCTCACGGGGCAGTTTTGTTTTGAATAATTAGCTAACATAGCTGGGAAGCAAAGACAGAAAAATGTGGAAAAGTGACCTTCCAGCAGGGCTAAAATGAGAATTTTCTGTTTTTCTGGTTGCATTAGTGCCGACAGGAATAAAGCTCCTAAGTGTTCTATGATGTCCGTGTTTCTCAGGGACGCTTGTGTGTGTAAAGCATGAAGAGTGGGCAGTGGCAGCTCTGCCACCGGCAGGAGCGGGGGCCAGCACCAACAGTGCCATGTCGAGGAGTCACCGGCAGCGACATGTCCCACAGCCCGTCCCGTGGCCGGCCGGCTTCCACAGAAGGTACGGGCAGCAGCAGCGCAGTGCTCCCAGGGGGCATGTGGGCGGTGGGCCTGCTGGCTGTCATGGCACAAGGGCCGAGGAGCCCTGATGGGCAGAGCGGTAGCCTAAAGGGTCCTGAGCAGTGATCACGGGCCCCGCAGATGCTGGTGGACGGTCGCTGAGGGCAGGCGTCCAAGGGCGAGGGGCTGTGGGCTCACCTGGAAGGACCCAGCTGGTCTCCGGTATTTACTGCGGTTTTGGACAAACTCCTTAATCTCTCAGAGTCTGTACGTTGGGAGGAACGATGCCCACCTCACGGTGATAATAAATAAGGGAGCATGCATTCTGGGGGTCCAGGGCTGCACCCCATCCCAGAACAGGGGGACTTCCGCCAGCAGCCTTGTGTGGAGGCCCAGCATTCTGTGGGCCGGCGGGGGCTCTGCCGGCGGCTGGACTGTGGCCGGATACCAGTGTGGCGCCCCGGCGTGGTGCTCTCCTTCTCTGGGGCTGCTTCCTACCGCCGTCCTCGCTGGCCGCGGGGCTGTCCTGCAGGAGACGCAGGGCTCCGGGTGCCGGGTCTTCCTAACACCTGAGTCCGGACAAGCCGCGCGTCACTTCCCCCGCACGCTGTTGGCCAGCAGGCCCAGGCGCAGTCCAGTCACGGAAATGGGCGCGAGCTTCCACTCCGGCGCGTACAGGCCCGGGCAGAGGTGTTGAGGGCCATTTTGGAGACCACCTTGCTTGGGGGCTTTGCACTGGGCGGGCACGCAGTGCTGGGCTCTGACGGGTTAAACTCTGAAGTCTGGCCACACTTGTGTGTACAGAATTGCTGGCCAGAGGCCCCAGGCACTGACCGATTGCTCCTGCTCTGTCCCCGGGGCCGCCCCCTCCCCACCTCCTGGTGATGCAGCCGCTGAGCACTGGCACTGGGCGGCGCAGGGGGTACTGAGACCTGTCCGGTGCACCCTTGTCTGCTGGTGTCCGTGGCTGGGTGGTTGCCAGACAGTTCGAATATCGCTCTGCAGAGTAGTCTCTCTCTAGTAAGCATTCAGTAAATGGGAACTTCTTTCATTATTACTAATGGTTTTTTGTTTGTTTGTTTTTTGCTGTTATTTTAAGTGGGGCAGTATCCAGGGATTGTGCCTTTGAGAAAACGAGCATGCTATCAGTCTCCAGAAAGTCCGCATGATTCAGCTTTCCTTTTGGAAAAAGCGCTAGTCGTCAAGTAAGATCAGGGCTTCCTGCTTGCTTTTCTCCCTGGTCCAGGGGACCTAGGGCCTCACGCTGCAGGACGGCCTCTGCACAGAAGAGACCTCTATCCTGGCGGCAACCCCTCGGTTTCCCCTCGCTGATGGCGTGTCCTGGGCAAGCCACGCTGCTCCAGCCCTGGGCCTCGTCCCAGCCCTTGCAGCCTGTTTCCTGAGCTTGCTGACAGAGCCGTCTGTGCAGTGCTCGGGCGTGCATTCCAGGCCGTCTTGAGTGCGAGGCCGTTTCTCCCGGCCCAACTTCAACAAACACAGACAGACCACCACAATCCAGCCCGGCTTGCACTGTGGGGCTGGCACCGCAGGCCTTGGCGGTGGGGAGCGTGAGTCTCTTGTGGCCAGGGCAGCAGATGTGGGCCTTCCGAGCAGCGCCAGCCCCACAAGCAGGAGGAGGCGGCCTGGGGCTGAGAGTGGAGCCCAGCCGTCTGGGGGCAGTGGCCTCCGCAGAGGCGGAGCGGGGGTCCCTCCTCTCTGGCTGGGCTGAAGCTCGGGTGGTGGGGGCACCATCAGAATGTCGCTGTGCTCCCTGCAACTCCCGTGGCTGTGGCCCAAAAGCAACCTCCAGGCAGATGGGAAAATCTGCTCTTTTTGTATGAACACGAAAAATTCTTTGAAAACGGTCATATCTGTGTCCTGTTTGGAAAGGTAGGAGGCCTGAGAGATGCCAGCCGGCTGCTCCACAGGGTGCTAGGTCTTCTCGGAGAGCTCGCAAGGGTTAAACTAGTGGACGGAACACGTCCTGTGGAGAACAGCTAATGCCTGTAATGTGTTCCCAAAGTAACTCTTTAGAGGTTTTTATAAGGAAAATAACCTCACACTTTGGGGAGGATGCTCGTGTCTTGTTCTTTGCGAGGAGTTGACTTGGTTTGTCTGATGCACGCGCCCCACCCCAGCTGCGGCAGAGCCTGCCCTCCAGCTCCGAGCTCAGGCCCACAGGCCTCCATTCGGCCTCAGTCCTCAGCACAGCCTCCATTTCTGATCACCCAGCTCGTGCGGAGACCCCCGCACTGTCCCCGGACTCCATAGGCCCATATTCACTGCGGTGTGTGAGGGACATTTTAGACTCGTGGTGTTTGCTCGTGACGGGGACGCGTGTCTGAAGGGTTGGTGCCCCCTCCCCCCATGACAAGACTGGTGGGTGGCTTCGGGTGGGGTGGGGCACGGGGTCCCCACCTCCCTAGGCCAGGAGCTTGTCACTTAACACAGTCTCGAGACCACATTCCAGGTGTCTTGTGATTATGCCAAAGGTAATGAACTTTCTGGTTTTAATGGTATTTTATTGGCTTTAATTTGTTGTAAAACAAATTAATTGGCTTTAAGGCATTGCATTAATTTATTGTCAACTAGTGGTATTTTACTGGCTTACGTGTCTGGTTTTAATAATGGTTTGTATGTTATCCCCGTTTGGTCAGGGCGTCACGTCCACTGTGGATGGATGTTTGCTGAGATCTCCTGTCTCCCTCATTCTCAGCCCCTCGTCACTGGCTTGCCTCCTGTTTGAGAGGAAACTGTCCTAAGTCCTGTGCTCAGGAGACCACCCCGGGCGGGCTTCAGTATTGGGGTTTATCTGTTCAGAAATTTGGCGGGAAGAGGCTTAGGATGCAGCTGGAAACTACAGAGGCTTGTGTTGTACACTGACTTTCTTATGTGGGATTCAAAACATTACAGAAATATTGGTGTGCTGTCTTAGGAGCTCAAGAGTCAGAGTGAAATTTAGGGAAAGGAGTTCATTTGTAATGCCTGTTCCTAGGGGTTCCCTAGATGGGGGCCCATCTCCAGCTCAGGGACACGCATGAGTGAAGTGATAAGTGACACATGTTTGAGTTGAGGTGAATCAGACAAAAGTGCTGAGAGAGCGCCCCCGTCTCTCACGTGCACTGTGGTGGGTGATAAGAAGGCCATGCTGTCCACGGCACCCTCAGCCTCATCCCCTTTACAGAGAGAATCTGACCCAGGTTCAAATCCTGGGTCTGCCGTTGAGCAGCAGGGTGGAACACTTGGAACACTTATCCCGCGAGCCTCGGTTTCCACATCCATGCAATGGGATGATGACGCGGGCTGGGGGAGCTGACGGCTGCAAAAATGCCCAGCCCGGTGGGGACCGGATCTGTATTAGAAAGGGCCGAGGGCTCCTGCTCTAGGGGAAAGCACCTCGTGGAAAAGCGTGTTTCCCTCACATGTGACGAGCCCCCGGTCTCTGCTTTGAGTTGACAAAGTGATAAAATGCTCAGAGCACCTTGAGTCCTAGGCTCTGTCTCCACAAGAAACCAAGGGCCATGAGTGGTAGGCAGCTACTCTGATTCTCGTTTCTTTCAGTGGGAAGTGAAATGGTTTACGTCCAGAGAGGGCAACGGTCTTCATCCTCAGATGAAGTGGCACCATTATTGGATGGGGTCACTGCCTGCTTCACCTAGAGGGAGGGAATCCACATTCTAGTGGGGAAGCTGGGATCGTTATATTTCTCTACATCTGGTAGCAAAGTACCTACAATCAAGTATGACCTTGTTGGCAGGCATCCACAAGAGGCAGGAAGCGTGGTGATTAAGAGCAGGGATCATAGCCAGTTGGCCTGGGTTCAGATTCCAGCTCTGCCACCTACTAGCTGTGTGTTTTTGGGCAACCTGCTTAAACTCTCTGTGCCTTAGTTTTCCTATCTGTAAAATAGTGACAATGACAGTAGCCATCTCATGAGTCTTAAATGAATTAGTATATGTAAAGCATCTAAAATAGCACTTGGTCTGCAGTGTTAGCTGATTTTATTACAATGGCTGATGGGTGGTTTTGAGAACATGAGCTAATCCCAGTTTCCCTAGAGTGACCATCACTCATTGACAGCTGATCACTTGTAAGTTTCTGCATTTTCATGCAAGAGGTGGGTTTACATCTGGGGCAGCCATCAGGAGAAGGCCGAGACATTTAGCTTGTGCCTTTTGTTCAAAAGAGGATTGATTCAGTCCAGTTTGGGCCCTGCCACGACTGCCTTACAGTGTCAACTGCACATTTTTACTGCTTAGATTTTGCTGTAATTTTGTAGATGGAATTTCATAAAGGGTTTTATATATTCTATAGTGATCATTAAGTTTGCAGTGTTTAAAAATAGATGTGTAAAAGATACATAGTACAGGCTATAAAACACCCTCAAATGGCATTAAAATGGGAATGAATCCATTCATTTGGGTTTCAGCTGAATTTATCTTGTATTTTATTTTTTTTTAATATCCAAAGAGCTGTAGAAATAGGTTATTGAGTAGGAAGTTGGCCAGGCCAGCGCTCTGTACCATGTGGGCACTTGCGAGCACTGGCAAAGCCCTTGGAATTTGATCCTGATTGAAATGCAGTCATTTCTCCACCTGCAAAAACAGTTTTCTCCAGCAAACCTGGGGGTGGGGAGAGGGTTTTTTCACTCCTACCCTCTCCAGCATGGATATTTCACTTTCCATTAGGCTCAGTGCCCTCACATCAATGCTTTCATGATGGAACCCTTGGAAAATATTCAGTATGTTTGTTTGTGTTTCTAAACTTAAAAAAAAAGTGTTTGCCCTGGTATTTCCCATTAGTCTCTGATGAAATGAGGCATGTGGAATTGAACTCAACATATTTGGGGTCTTGCAGAACCTCTGGGACCTAGTAGGTCTTAACAAACTTTGTGAAATCTATAGATGAATGTATTCTGGGTGGTACATGAAGAAGGTAGATTTCCAGATGTCAGATTGAACACACTTGGTGGAGGCCACAGCGTGACAGGCATGAATCAGGACCTAAAGAGGCAGTACAAGGACATGGACATGGACATGGCCATCCCTGGTGTCAATGCCATCATTTCCCAGCTGTGGGACAATGAACAGGTCTCATAACCTCTCTGAACCTCAGATTTCTCATATGCAAAATGGGAATAATGATCTTACTCTATGCCTCTGAAGGTTTCCATAAGAAATGAGTAAATCCAGGTAGAATGTGTAAGATTACATGTGCATGGCCAGTGCTCAGTATGTATTAGTTGTTGATAATAATGATGATATAATGGTGTGGATGATAATAGTGATGATGATGATCATGATGATGATGGTGGTGATGATGGTGATGATGACAGTGATGATGGTGATATTGATGATGATGGTGGTGGTGATGATGATGTTGATGGTGATGATAGTGATGGTGATGGTGGTGATGGTGATGATGGTGATGGTAGTGATGATGGTGGTGGTGGTGGTGGTGATGATGATGGTGGTGATGATGATGTTGGTGGTGATGATAGTGATGGTGATGGTGGTGATGGTGATGATGGTGATGGTAGTGATGATGATGGTGGTGATGGTGGTGATGATAGTAATGGTGGTGATGATGATGGTGATGGTGATGACGATAATAAGCATTCTTTGCTCATCCGGATACTTTGACTGAATAGATGGTTGTCTTCCAGGATGATCTGAAGGAACTCAGAAACTCCTAGATATCTACTTATCACTGAAACCCCACCGTTGATGAGGTGTTCATTGGAACTCAGGCTTGCACCTTCCCCGCCATTCCCAAATTTAGAATTTTTCCTTTATAATTTATATCTTTACCTGTTGGTAAGAAATTCTTCTCAAAATTCGTAAAGCTGTTTTCCTATGTTTTATCCTAAACATTTTAGTATTTTACTTTTCGTATTTAGCTACTTAACACATCTGGAGTTTACTTTTGCATATGAGATGAGGTAGGTATTTCTTTTTTTTTTCCCCTCGAGGTAGGGATTTCATCTTTGTCACTATGTAATGTAATATAATGGATTCTTACATTGCTGAATCTCCAAGAAATCCTCTTTGTTGGTCAGCGTGATTTTCAGGGCATTAGGTCTCTTTCCACCCTCTGGGAGATGTACTTGGCAGCAGGTAAATTAGAAATTTATCATTTGATTTTAGAGTAAGGGAGTGTTTTCATAGATATGTCATTGTTCAAGTCTACCACTAGAATACCCTTCCTTCTTCCCTTCCTTCCTTCCCTCCCTCCCTCCATCCACATCTATTCTTCCATCTGTCCATCCATCCATCCATCCATCCATCCATCCATCCATCCATGCATCCATCCTTTCACCCTTCCGTCCATCCATCCATCCATCCATCCATCCATCCATCCATCCATCTATCCACTCATCTATTCATTCCAAGCTGCTTGCAAGTTGGTATACTTTTTCAATCTGAATGTGTGTCCTTGTTTGATTCTGGAAGCATTTTACGTGTTATTTTATATAAAAGTACTTCTCTCTCTTTCTGTTTTTTTCCTTAGGAACATTAAGGAATGTTGTTAACATTAAGGAATGTTATTAATATTATTAAGGAACATTATTAAATATTTGATGGAGCTGCTCATTCTGTCTTCTCTGTCTCTGAGCTCCCCTTCTTGGTTTCTACTTCTTAGCATTCTATGTGATCTTTCAGCCCTTTCTTCTAATTTGCTAGTATTCTTCTTCACTGGGTCTAATCTACTAGGCTAGAAGAACAGGGCTGGTCTAGTGTGGGCTGATGAGATGATGTATAAATGAAAAACTTCAGTGCAAATGAGAGCTTGGAGCCAGATAGGAAAGAGAGGGAAGCCACGCCCACTTCTTGGAATCCTGGGGAAAGAAGGTTGAACAGGGGTTCCCTGTCACACGTGATGGGAGCCTGTTCCACTTGAGCTGGCATCTGGTTACCCTGGTGTTTTACAGGATTGTGTGATATTTGACTTAATGTTAATATTCGGTGTTTTTTTTTTTTATTTCCAACTCTTTGTGACTTTCATGGGAAATTTTAAAAAATGCTGGTTTAGAGCATTTATGTGTTTGAGTAGTGGTTTGTCCTTGGAAAACATGTTGACAAAAGCACCTGGCTTGAATTCCAAACTGTGGAACACCAGCATCAGAGATTTCTTGGGACCAAGGACTCGTGCTTAGTCCCCATGTATGCTCCAAGATTTTAAACATGTGCCATATTGTAGAAAAGGCATAGGACTTCTTCTGGGCTCTGTTCTGTGACTTGTTTGGGTAACTCCAACTCTCTGAGCCTCAGTTTCCTCATCTGTAGATGGGGGAGACTAATTGAGCTTTGACAACCTTCCAGGAGTATGTTGAGGGTCACATGATATAATAGAGTGAATATGCATTGCACACTGTGAGGTTTTAGATGCTTGTAAGTCATGTGTAGGTGAACCTTGGGGAACCTTCTTGTCACTAGGGGCTTGTGTTATGGCTGGCTTTTAATCCCACATGGCCAGTGGAGGGGAGCCTTGAATGCTGGTGGGATTTGAAACTCCTTCAAGGGTTCTATGTACTTTGAGAGTTATAGGTTGGCTTTTATTATGCAATGGCTATGATAAACTACTTCCTTTTGGGCTCTTCGCATAAGCTTATCATTCATCACATAGGCCGAGCCTCTGGACAGTGTGCAAAATCTCAGGGTGTCATCATGTTGGGGACTGTAGGAAAGATGCCTTACAAGTTACATAATCTAATCCTTGAATCCTTTGGTGAATAATTATAGTGATAATAACTTCCATTTGCTAGGTTCCCAGTACTAGTCATTTTACATATGTTGGCTGCAAAGTAGATACTGTTATGTTTTGGAAATGTCATTGAGAAGGGACTTTTTGTGGGTCACAAAGGTTAGAAGTGGCAGACTTGGGACTGAGATCGATGCTCTCTGATCCTAAAGTTCATGTTCCCTTTAGGACATCCTGAAGGGTGGTTTAGAGCTGGTTGTTGTTTTTAGCCAGCCTACCCATCAACTAACCAACCAACTGATGAACGACCTCCCACCCAACCAATAACAACCAACTAATAATTAGTTAATCAACTAACCATCCACCCATCCTTCTAATCAACCAGCTAACCATTATTTCCGACTGCTCAGCCAACCAATATCAACCAGACAATAGTTAATCAACTACCCAGCCAACTAAACCAGCCGTCGACCAGCTAGTGAACAACCATCTATCCAACCAATAACAGCCCACTGATAATTAGTGAATCAACCCACCAACCAGTTAATCAACAAGCAGCCTCCAGCTTCCAGCAACTTGCATTGCTACCAGTCACCTGAAGAGGGACGGCATGTGTTCCACCCTCAGGGAACGGCTGGTCTGTGGGAGGGCGAGGGTCACTGTCCTGCTCACCGCACCACATTCTAACTATTCGTTCAGCATCTGCCTCCCCATCTTGTCTAGGGTGGGGATCGTGCCTTGGTCCTCTTTGTGGCCCTAAAGTCCAGTGCAGGGGCAGCAGACTGGAGGCTGGGATGGAGGGCGGGGGCACTCAGCAAATATCGTACGCTCCCCCAGCCCACCGCGTGGAATAACTCAGAACACTGTGGAGCAAATAGAGGAGGCTGAGTCAGACGTGGCTCAGGGGGTCATGCCCATCGCAGAGGGTTTGTGTGAAAGGAAGGTGAGAGGACCGCCTGGACGGGGGCATCCCCTCCTGGGTCTAGCAGAACAAATGCTGGTAGGCATGCCGCCTCCTGCCAAGTGCTCCTCCTGGGCTCCATGCTGGACCGGAGCAGGCCGTGGCGGAAAGAGCCCTGGACTGGGGTCAGGGGTCTGGGCCCAGCTGAGCCACTAACACCTTGGGTGGCCTTGAACGGCGGGCCTCAGTCACCCTCCCTCTACCCCCCTCCCTCATTTTATGGGCAAGGCCACCGAGGCCCCAAGACCCGAGTCCGCCCCTCTCCAAGCCCCTTCCAGCTCTGGCACTTCCAGTCTTTTCTGGCTCCTCATTAACAGAGTATTTTCCTTTTCCAGTCCACATTCCAGCTTCCTCCCGCGGGCCCCGACCCCTGCAGCAGGGGAGTGGGCACCGTTTGAAACTCTCTGAAACGCACACGGGGAACCTTGCCCCATCTCCCACCGAAGGGGCCAGAGGCTAATTGGGAGGCACGCCGCATCCTGTATCAGGCCCGCAGACGTGCGCTCTGGGCCCCGGAGCCGAGCGCTGCCGGGAAACGCACACTCGGCTCCTCCGTATCTGTTACAGGCCCCGCGGTTCACCGTCTGCTCGGAAATTGGGTAAGTGTTTTCTTACCCAAACTTGAGTAACCGCCGTTGAAATGTATGGTTGGAAGGTCTTGGCTCTGGGAACAGACCACACAGTGACTTACCCCGTGAAACTCAATGCCCGGGGCTTATTCGGTTTTACCTAAGACACCAGCGCAGGAAGAAATGGGTTTGGAGGGGCTGAGTGTCTTTCCGTCCTTCTCTGAGGGGGTTCGTTAGTTGGAGGAAGGCTCAGGGGTATGGGCATTTCCCTGCTTCCCAGCCTGGGCCTGGCCTCTGGCACGGGGGCGGGAGACTGAAGAAGGACCTCGGGGGCCCCTGGGCCGTGGAGGGGGCCTGACAGAGGGTTCCAGCCCCTGTCCTGTGCCACCTTCTGGCAGGCTGCTCCACATGCAGTGCGGGCCCAGCTTCATCAGCCTCTCTCACCCGCACGGGCCAAGAAAAAGCTGTAAAGTCAGAAGGAGCGCTGGCGTCTGTTCCGGGCCTCAGAACAGAGCGGATATTGTCCCAGCCTTGCCGGTCTCTGCGGCCCTCCTTGTTGACCACACAAATGGTTCCAATCAGTTTCCAGAGGCTCTCTGTGGGGTTTAAGATGTTTGCTCCTTGTGTTCTGGGGTCAATCACGCTCCAACCTTGAATGTCACCTCTCCACCCACCCTCTCTGGCTGACACCGAGGGGAAGGTTAGGCACGAATTGTGTGTGTGTGTGTGTGTGTGTGTGGGTGTGGGTGTGTGCGTGTGTGTGTGCGTGTGCCTGCGTGTGCCTGCGTGTGCGTGCGTGTGCATGTGCTTGCACGTGCACACACACCCGCCTGCTGGTGCAGACTCTTGGTAGATTTCAGTTTCTGTGTACTGAAGTGCCCTCCCGAACAGCCACTACACTTGCCCGAGGGGTTGCCCAGGGAGGGCGATGGGGCCTCTGGGTCATACGTGGAGTGTTGGTGGTTCTCTGCACCCTTGGAATAAGGGAAACGTGGTCCAGCACCCGCAGGACCGCACCCCATCTCTCTAGTGACTCGTGCCTGCCTTTCTGCCCTGTCCCCCTGTCCCCAGGGGCTTGGAGCTCTTTCTGTCTGATACTCCTGTTTCAGGGTGACAGTGTCTGCCATTCAACCTCTACAGAGGATGTGGGGCCTGAAAGCCATCAGGGATTTAGGATGTCTTTCTCCTTCATCAGAGAGTGTCGAATCTAAAGGCCTTTTGTGCCAAGTCTCCAGTGAGCAGGTTAATAGAGTAGGAAGGGTGAGGGTCTTCTCACTGCCGAACAAAGTTGGATTTGTTGATACAGCAGCAACCTGGACTTGGAAGTCAAGTCCCACAGCAGAGGACTGGTCCCCCCACCCCCAGGCCTGCAGAAAGAGCTGTCTGTGCAAGGAAACAATCATTCTCAGTGAAACTTTGTAGATACGAGGCTTGAGTCTGATTTGTTTTCGTCGAGCCATGGAAATGTCTGGAGAGCCCCTTCTGAGGGACACACGGAGCCGAGACTTGCTGTGGGCCGACTGGCTGCCAGGCACACGCAGAAGACCTCTGTGTTGATGTCCTTTTCTGTCTTTAAGGCTTTTCTTTTCTGTGGAGGAAAGCAATGCTCAGCTGTGGTTTTCCACAGCGTGTTCATCCAGGAGGGTAGTGTGGCATCCGAGGCTCCCTCCCTCCCTCTTGCCTCCATCCTCAGCCCCGCTGTTCTGACCCAGAGAACTGAGGGCTTCAGACGTAGGCTCCTGGGGTCTAGGAGATGTGCCCAAGACCCGCGGTCTTGTGATTGTGACAGGGGAAGCAAGGTCACAGTTCTCCACCTCATCTGTCACAGGCTGGGCTCTCTGAAGCTAGATACCAACACAGAGTTTGAGCAGGATTGGGTGGAAGGAGAAGTCAAACTTGGATGTAGCCTCACAAAGCCTAGGCCAGTCTGTGGGCCGCTTGCAGTGGAGATGACCCATCAGAGGGTCTGCACGGCCCTCAGTACCCAGGCCCCAGCGGCTTGGGCCAGGCAGCTCTGTGCAGCTGGGTCGGGCCCCGAGGGGCAGACAGCCAGTGGATACACTCCCCACTGCTGGTGCCCAGAACAGAATTTCGTTCTGGGCTCTCCCTTCCTGGTGGTGCCGAGGACCCTGGGAGTTCTGTGAAGGTGCTGAAGAAGGGCCTGTGCATGGTTTCAAATGTTGAAAACATGTCTTTCTACCTGAAATCAAGGCACAACCCCAATCATCTTTGTCTTGGATTAGACCTGAAGGCTTGTAGGATTGTGAGTGTGTAGAAGGTGGGTCACAGAGTTCTCTAGCCATGGGACTTGGGGCTGTCACTTAGCTATTCTCTCCTTGACCAAACTCTGAGCTCTTTTTCAACAAGGCTCTGCCCTTGGGCATGTCCGNCTCTTCGCATAAGCTCATCATTCATCACATAGGCCGAGCCTCTGGACAGTGTGCAAAATCTCAGGGTGTCATCATGTTGGGGACTGTAGGAAAGATGCCTTACAAGTTACATAATCTAATCCTTGAATTCTTTGGTGAATAATTATAGTGATAATAACTTCCATTTGCTAGGTTCCCAGTACTAGTCATTTTACATATGTTGGCTGCAAAGTAGATACTGTTATGTTTTGGAAATGTCATTGAGAAGGGACTTTTTGTGGGTCACAAAGGTTAGAAGTGGCAGACTTGGGACTGAGATCGATGCTCTCTGATCCTAAAGTTCATGTTCCCTTTAGGACATCCTGAAGGGTGGTTTAGAGCTGGTTGTTGTTTTTAGCCAGCCTACCCATCAACTAACCAACCAACTGATGAACGACCTCCCACCCAACCAATAACAACCAACTAATAATTAGTTAATCAACTAACCATCCACCCATCCTTCTAATCAACCAGCTAACCATTATTTCCGACTGCTCAGCCAACCAATATCAACCAGACAATAGTTAATCAACTACCCAGCCAACTAAACCAGCCGTCGACCAGCTAGTGAACAACCATCTATCCAACCAATAACAGCCCACTGATAATTAGTGAATCAACCCACCAACCAGTTAATCAACAAGCAGCCTCCAGCTTCCAGCAACTTGCATTGCTACCAGTCACCTGAAGAGGGACGGCATGTGTTCCACCCTCAGGGAACGGCTGGTCTGTGGGAGGGCGAGGGTCACTGTCCTGCTCACCGCACCACATTCTAACTATTCGTTCAGCATCTGCCTCCCCATCTTGTCTAGGGTGGGGATCGTGCCTTGGTCCTCTTTGTGGCCCTAAAGTCCAGTGCAGGGGCAGCAGACTGGAGGCTGGGATGGAGGGCGGGGGCACTCAGCAAATATCGTACGCTCCCCCAGCCCACCGCGTGGAATAACTCAGAACACTGTGGAGCAAATAGAGGAGGCTGAGTCAGACGTGGCTCAGGGGGTCATGCCCATCGCAGAGGGTTTGTGTGAAAGGAAGGTGAGAGGACCGCCTGGACGGGGGCATCCCCTCCTGGGTCTAGCAGAACAAATGCTGGTAGGCATGCCGCCTCCTGCCAAGTGCTCCTCCTGGGCTCCATGCTGGACCGGAGCAGGCCGTGGCGGAAAGAGCCCTGGACTGGGGTCAGGGGTCTGGGCCCAGCTGAGCCACTAACACCTTGGGTGGCCTTGAACGGCGGGCCTCAGTCACCCTCCCTCTACCCCCCTCCCTCATTTTATGGGCAAGGCCACCGAGGCCCCAAGACCCGAGTCCGCCCCTCTCCAAGCCCCTTCCAGCTCTGGCACTTCCAGTCTTTTCTGGCTCCTCATTAACAGAGTATTTTCCTTTTCCAGTCCACATTCCAGCTTCCTCCCGCGGGCCCCGACCCCTGCAGCAGGGGAGTGGGCACCGTTTGAAACTCTCTGAAACGCACACGGGGAACCTTGCCCCATCTCCCACCGAAGGGGCCAGAGGCTAATTGGGAGGCACGCCGCATCCTGTATCAGGCCCGCAGACGTGCGCTCTGGGCCCCGGAGCCGAGCGCTGCCGGGAAACGCACACTCGGCTCCTCCGTATCTGTTACAGGCCCCGCGGTTCACCGTCTGCTCGGAAATTGGGTAAGTGTTTTCTTACCCAAACTTGAGTAACCGCCGTTGAAATGTATGGTTGGAAGGTCTTGGCTCTGGGAACAGACCACACAGTGACTTACCCCGTGAAACTCAATGCCCGGGGCTTATTCGGTTTTACCTAAGACACCAGCGCAGGAAGAAATGGGTTTGGAGGGGCTGAGTGTCTTTCCGTCCTTCTCTGAGGGGGTTCGTTAGTTGGAGGAAGGCTCAGGGGTATGGGCATTTCCCTGCTTCCCAGCCTGGGCCTGGCCTCTGGCACGGGGGCGGGAGACTGAAGAAGGACCTCGGGGGCCCCTGGGCCGTGGAGGGGGCCTGACAGAGGGTTCCAGCCCCTGTCCTGTGCCACCTTCTGGCAGGCTGCTCCACATGCAGTGCGGGCCCAGCTTCATCAGCCTCTCTCACCCGCACGGGCCAAGAAAAAGCTGTAAAGTCAGAAGGAGCGCTGGCGTCTGTTCCGGGCCTCAGAACAGAGCGGATATTGTCCCAGCCTTGCCGGTCTCTGCGGCCCTCCTTGTTGACCACACAAATGGTTCCAATCAGTTTCCAGAGGCTCTCTGTGGGGTTTAAGATGTTTGCTCCTTGTGTTCTGGGGTCAATCACGCTCCAACCTTGAATGTCACCTCTCCACCCACCCTCTCTGGCTGACACCGAGGGGAAGGTTAGGCACGAATTGTGTGTGTGCGTGTGTGTGTGTGTGTGTGTGTGTGTGCGTGCGTGTGTGTGTGTGTGCGTGTGCTTGCGCGTGCACACACACCCGCCTGCTGGTGCAGACTCTTGGTAGATTTCAGTTTCTGTGTACTGAAGTGCCCTCCCGAACAGCCACTACACTTGCCCGAGGGGTTGCCCAGGGAGGGCGATGGGGCCTCTGGGTCATACGTGGAGTGTTGGTGGTTCTCTGCACCCTTGGAATAAGGGAAACGTGGTCCAGCACCCGCAGGACCGCACCCCATCTCTCTAGTGACTCGTGCCTGCCTTTCTGCCCTGTCCCCCTGTCCCCAGGGGCTTGGAGCTCTTTCTGTCTGATACTCCTGTTTCAGGGTGACAGTGTCTGCCATTCAACCTCTACAGAGGATGTGGGGCCTGAAAGCCATCAGGGATTTAGGATGTCTTTCTCCTTCATCAGAGAGTGTCGAATCTAAAGGCCTTTTGTGCCAAGTCTCCAGTGAGCAGGTTAATAGAGTAGGAAGGGTGAGGGTCTTCTCACTGCCGAACAAAGTTGGATTTGTTGATACAGCAGCAACCTGGACTTGGAAGTCAAGTCCCACAGCAGAGGACTGGTCCCCCCACCCCCAGGCCTGCAGAAAGAGCTGTCTGTGCAAGGAAACAATCATTCTCAGTGAAACTTTGTAGATACGAGGCTTGAGTCTGATTTGTTTTCGTCGAGCCATGGAAATAAGTCTGGAGAGCCCCTTCTGAGGGACACACGGAGCCGAGACTTGCTGCGGGCTGACTGGCTGCCAGGCACACGCAGAAGACCTCTGTGTTGATGTCCTTTTCTGTCTTTAAGGCTTTTCTTTTCTGTGGAGGAAAGCAATGCTCAGCTGTGGTTTTCCACAGCGTGTTCATCCAGGAGGGTAGTGTGGCATCCGAGGCTCCCTCCCTCCCTCTTGCCTCCATCCTCAGCCCCGCTGTTCTGACCCAGAGAACTGAGGGCTTCAGACGTAGGCTCCTGGGGTCTAGGAGATGTGCCCAAGACCCGTGGTCTTGTGATAGTGACAGGGGAAGCAAGGTCACAGTTCTCCACCTCATCTGTCACAGGCTGGGCTCTCCGAAGCTAGATACCAACACAGAGTTTGAGCAGGATTGGGTGGAAGGAGAAGTCAAACTTGGATGTAGCCTCACAAAGCCTAGGCCAGTCTGTGGGCCGCTTGCAGTGGAGATGACCCATCAGAGGGTCTGCACGGCCCTCAGTACCCAGGCCCCAGCGGCTTGGGCCAGGCAGCTCTGTGCAGCTGGGTCGGGCCCCGAGGGGCAGACAGCCAGTGGATACACTCCCCACTGCTGGTGCCCAGAACAGAATTTCGTTCTGGGCTCTCCCTTCCTGGTGGTGCCGAGGACCCTGGGAGTTCTGTGAAGGTGCTGAAGAAGGGCCTGTGCATGGTTTCAAATGTTGAAAACATGTCTTTCTACCTGAAATCAAGGCACAACCCCAATCATCTTTGTCTTGGATTAGACCTGAAGGCTTGTAGGATTGTGAGTGTGTAGAAGGTGGGTCACAGAGTTCTCTAGCCATGGGACTTGGGGCTGTCACTTAGCCATTCTCTCCTTGACCAAACTCTGAGCTCTTTTCCAACAAGGCTCTGCCCTTGGGCATGTCCACAAGAGCCCAGTTTTAGCCAGAACCCTGCTAAGTCAGTTAAGTCAGTATTCCCCACCCTGGGCATCCGGTCACCTCCGATGGGTGACCAGATGCCTCAGCCCCACCGTTCCCGGGAGGGGGCGGGAACTGACCACCCGGCCCGCCTCCTGTAAACATCCTGTCAGGTCAGTTTGGCGAGATCCCCGCCATCCATGTTGCTCCCGCCTATTACTTTCCCATCCGCTGACCCACCTGCTCCTTGGTTGTAAATTTTCTTTTCCTTGCTGAATTCAGAGGGAAGCCCAGTGTCTGCACTCCAGTAACCCCATTGCAGTGAGCCCTGTACCTATTGTGGTGGCCCTGAAAAGTCTGCCTTTAAATATTTTTTTTAAAAGCTTATTTATTTATTTATTTTTGTGTGAGAGACGGAGAGAGAGAGCAAGAGCACCGGGGGAGGGGGAGGGGCAGAGGGAGAAGCAGGCTCCCCGCTGAGCAGGGAGCCCGATGTGGGGCTCGACCCCAGGACCCCGGGATCATGACCCGAGCCGAAGGCTGATGCTTCACTGACGGAGCCACCCAGGAGCCCCGAAAAGTCTGCCTTACCTATTTTAACAAAGGGCCTGGGTGCCTTCTCCTTGACATCCAGCCCCTCCTTCCTTTACCATCACCCCCATCCTCGTCATCACTGCCTTCCTCGCTGTCACCATGGTTGTGGGATGTGGATCAGACCAGTTCTGTGGGCAGGGGGTGGAGTGACACAGGGGAGGGTGAAGTCCCAGCTCAGTCTGACAAGAGCTGTCTCACACATGGAAGTCACAGTTGGTCTCGGGCTCAAAGGCCTGGAGTGGCCAGGCAGATGGCATAAATGATTGGAATCTGGGGATAAGGAGATAGGGCCGGTGAGACTACAATGAACTGCCTAAAGATAATGAATTCCATATTTCTGCTAAACGAGACGATGGCCGACGTGGGGGCATATCCAGCCCCAGGGCCCCCAGTTTGGCGTGGAGGGTTGTTTCCTCCAGATTCAGGGAGTTTCCTATTCCTGGAGAAGGAGACACAGAATGGCCATTTGTCAGGGATGGGGAGGCCATGGGCTCTTGTGGGGAGGCCGCGGTTTTAGAATTAGGCATGTTTGGGTTTGAGTCACAGACGTGCACCATTGAGCATGTTGGTCAACTTTTCTGAGCCCCGTTCCCCACCTCTGAACACAGCAGGTGCTAGTCCCTGCCTGTCTGACGCAGGTGGCCGAGGGTGGAGGCAGTGCTTGCCTGGGGCTGGGCTCCCTGGGGGAGACGCTCTCACCACTGTGGTCCTGCTTGGGTTCGGAGGGTCAGCTGCTAAGACCAAGCGAAGGGTCTGCAGTCCTTGTCCTCCTGCTCACGCCACACATACCACACACCACACAGCAGCACAAGCTCACACACTCATGCGTCAGCACACATATACATCACACTCTCACACACTTGTACACACACGCTCACCCCCACACATTTACCCACTCACATGCCCTTACGCATGCACACACACATTCCAGCACATACATACTCTCACAACTCACGCTCACACACTCACACTCTCTCTCCCACACCACTTTGAATCCTGCACCTCCTCTCATCGGCCTGATCCCTGAAACACCCTCTAGATCATCTTTACATGTGACCTGGGAAATCATTTCCTTCCTCCTCCAGAAGATGCCTCATGATATCAGTTGAGAAGAATGAACTCAACCCAATGGCTCTTGGGGGCCAAACTCTGACCCGATGGCTTGCTGGCTCTGGGCCCTTCTTAGTAAGCAGACCCACCCAGCATACCTTGCCTGCAGGCCACCCAGTCTTTCCCTCCCCTGCAGGAAGCCTGTGGGTGGGCTCCCTCCCCTTGGGCTGCCGGACTGGCGGTCCTCCCTGTCACTGTTAACCCCTTCTTGTGATGGAAGAGCCAAGGAGGGGGTGTCTTCTCTCGTGCAAGGCTGCAGAGGACCCCAGCCTCGCTCCTGGGCTGGGTAGGAAGTGCAGTTTGTACAGCTCTGACGGGGTCTCCTGCAGGAAATGGTCAGCCCGTGAGCACAGTCAGCTTGCTTGCTGTATTGCAGGCCCTCAGGAAATACGAATGAATAGATGTTTTCCCCGACTGAGGAGGCTGCTCCACACCTGGACCTCCCAAATTCTTGGGCATGAAGGGATCATGTGCTGATTTCGCCCACTTCTGCATCCATGTCTCCTTTGCCAGTCAGTGTGCACCAGCCTGAAGTGGGCCTTTGTAATCTGTAACCTGAAGAATCTTTATTCATACACATTGCAGATTGAGAGATGCTTACAAGTCAGATTTAAATCTACAACTTTGTAATGATAACAAAAAGTCACAATAGCTGGCATTCACAGAGGGTTTTATCATATGCCAGAAATTATACAAAAGGTTGTAAACATTTTTCTGGAATAAGTCATTAAAACCACCCTTTTTTTGTATACCCTGTACCCCTCTCTCACGTCATCATTGTCATGATCACCACTGTCATCACCATTATGGGCTGAATGCTTGTGTCCTGCCCCCAGAAACCAAAACTCACTCTTTCTCCGCCAAGTGAGGACACACAAGAAGGCAGCCATCTGCAGGCCAGGAAGAGGGCCCTTACCAATAACCTGACCCTGCCGGCACCCTAATCTTGGGTTTCCTTGCCTCCATGAGGAATAAATGCTGTTTAAGCTACCCACTCTGTGATATGTTGTTACAGCAGCCCAAATTGGCTAAGACAGTCACCATCACCATCATTATTCAAATCATCACCACCACCATCACCAACATCCCACCATCCCCATCCCCAACATCCCACCATCCCCATCACCAACATCCCCATCATCCCCATCATCCCCATCACCAACATCCCCATCATCCCCATTATCCCCATCATCACTATCATCACCATCACCAACATCCCCATCATCCCCATCATCACTATCATCACCATCATCAGTCACCATCATCATCATCACCACCCTCATCACCATCACCACTATTGTCTTCATCATCACTGTCATCACCATCATTACTCTCACCACTATCATCACCATCATCGTCACTGCCATCATCACCATCACCACCCCCATCATCATCACCATCACCACCATCACCATAGTTGCTACCATCATCACTACGATCATCACACTATCGCCATCATCACGACCACCATCACCATCGTCACCATCATTATCATCATCATCATCATCATCTCCATGAATTAAGCTTTGCATATTCCCACAAGCATGCACTATATTTAGCCCAGTGATGTCTCTTCCCATCAGAGGGGATAGTGGGAGTGGGTTGGGGCTCTGAAGTCAGGCTGCCCAGATTTCTCTATTGGGTATTAGTTGTGTCCTCTGGATAAGTGGTTTGGCCGTCCCAGGCCTTGGTGTCCTTGTTCATACAGTGGGAATAACAGCAGGATCCTAGACCAGGTGCAGACATTGTCTTTCACAATTACGTGGTGAGGTGTGCACAACTGTGTCTTTCCTTTTTTCCCCTGTATAATCAAACTTGTTTCTTGAGGTTCTATTTCTTCTGAGTGTGGAAGGATCCAATCTGCCAATTCCAAGGAACTTCAGTCACATCTGATTTAAGACTCTGGGCTTAGAGGGTCAGTTTCCTGTGCTTCCCTTACCCCCAGGAGGAGTCTAAGTTCCTGCCAGAGTTTATGTACCCTCCCAGGGTAAGGGGTGGGCACCTAGTCCATGTGTCATTCTCTGTCATCGCTGGTTTTTCCTGAATATAACTGCTGAGGTATTTTAAAAATTGAGGTGACAACATTCACATAACCCAAAATTAACCACTTTGAATTGTTCAATTCACTGGGATCTAGTTTGTTCACAATGTTGTGCAACTGTCACCTCTTTGTAGTCCCTAAACATTTTTGTCACCCCAAAAGGAGGCCCAGTAACCTTTAAGCAGTCACTCTGGCCTCCTCTCCCCAGGCTCTGGCAATCACTGGTCTGCTTTCTGTCTCTTTGGATTTACTGATTCTGGACATTTTATATAAATGGAATCGTGTGGTTATTTGTGACCAGCCTCTGTTACTTGGGAAAATGTTCTTCAGGCTCATTGGCATTGTAGCATGGGTCAATACTTCATTCCTTTTTATGACTGACCAGTGTTCCGTTGTGTAGACTCACCACATTCTATGTATCCATTTTTCTGCTAATGGACACTTGGTCTGTTGCCACCTTTCAGCTACTGTGAATAATGCTCCTGTGAACCATTCATGCACAACTTTTTGTTTCAGTCCCTTTTTGACTATATTCCTGGGAGTGGATTGCTGGGTTATATATATGTCACTTCTATGTTTAACTTTTTGAGGGACTGCCCAACTTCTCCATAGTAACTGAGTCATTTTACATTCCCACCAGCAATGTACAAGGGTTCCCTATCTCCTGAGGTCCTTTTCAATGCTCTGTTTTGTAACCATTTTAAATCTGTATATCTGTGCTCAGTTGATTTCCTTAAGCTTCTGGGTGTCTGAGCTCCTAGGGTTGCTGAATACAGTTGTACAGGTTATGTACTGCATAATCCTGGGCACCATTCACATAATAGTAAATGGACATTTGTGTATTATATAAATATAATAGTATTTATAGATTATATAAGGTGGCAGCAAAGCGTCTTGAGGAATAACATGTCTTTTACAGATTTGCCCAGGGCTGCCATGTGGGCTAGCTGTGGTGCTGTGCAGCTAGACTCCCTAGATCTCCAGCCCCACCTCCCCCAACTCCAGCTGGCCTGGAACCTGCACCCTTAGACACCACTTCATCTCGCTGTTCCAATACTCCCATGGCAACGACTATGATAGCATATTCCCCTCCCCCCATATTTCCTTTAGAACTTGGTTCATAGCTCTGATCAAAAGTTTGGGAGAGGTTCCACTTTAATAGCTTTTGCTAAAAAAAAAAAAAAGAAATGCTTTTAAAATCTCATTAGCCCCTCTCTAATTCCCCTCAGGTCTGCAAAGGGAGAGCCAGACACATCCCTGGGGAACCACCACATCCTCAGGCATGATCTCATTGAACTATCTCAGCAACCTTGCAGGCAGGAAGGGATTTTTGTATTCACTTTGCAGACTAAGAAATGAGGCTCAAAAGGTGGAATGGCTTGTTCAAAGCCCCCTAGTGAGAAATACTGGTCATGAGTAACATTTATTGAGTGCCTACTGTATGCTAGGCACTGCTGTAAGCACTGGTCCCCACTTAGCTGTTCATGCAGTGAGTATCCTGTCCACTTCACCGACCAGGCATGTTAAGGCACTGAGAGTGTAGCACCAGGCAGTCCAGCTGTGAAGGAGCGGGGACCCTGTTCTCACAGCACGAATGATGGCTGGGCGATCACTCTCGGGAAGGTGGTTGTGGAGACACCGTGGAGATGCTCAGTTTCATTTTGGGTGCTAAGGTGTGTGTCCAAGTGTAATTTATGCTCAAGCGTGGGACCCTGGGCTTGGTGCCTGTATTGAGAGAATGATGAGAGCTGATTCCTGAGTGTTTGGTGACTGTAACCGACCTGGAAGGAGGGATCCATCTGATCTGGCTGATGAACCGGGACTATCTATCTATCTATCTATCTATCTATCTATCTATCTATCTATCTATCTATCTATCTATTTGACAGAGAGAGAGGGATCACAAGTAGGCTGAGAGGCAGGCAGAGAGAGAGGAGGAAGCAGGCTCCCTGCCTGGCATGTGGGCCTCGTTCCCAGGACGCTGAGATCATGACCTGAGCTGAAGGCAGAGGCTTTAACCCACTGAGCCACCCAGGCGCCCTGAACTGGGACTCTTAGTGGTTCTGAATTTCGTGGCAACATTATCCTTTTTTACTCCCTAGCAAGATTGTCCTCTGCCAAGATGGCAAAACGCAGCATTCTGAATCTTATGGTCTGAGGCTTTTGACACCAAGCTCCTGCTCTTGGTTTCCAAGGGAGGGTGTGGGTGGGAATCTCCAAGGTGTGCCTGGTGAGGCCGACTCAGAGGTGCTGGGTTTGCTCACGCTGGCTGTCCCCTGACCCTGGAAGCAGCCCACAAGTTAGGGATTAGGCCCTCCTCCAGCCAGAATGCCGTGAGTAGGCCCTGGTGTACGGAGCACAGTGGGGCCAGGGTTCCACCCTCATGGGGCTCGCATTCTCGTCTGGGACGGGAGGTCAGTCAGGGAGGAGACAGAGCCAGCTTGGGAGCAGTGAATGCCTGGTGGGAGCCGACAGGACGCTGCGATACAAAGTGACCGGGGCGGGGGCTTGCTGTGAGGCATCTCTGAGGAGACAGCACTTGCAAGAAAACTTCTGGGACAGGGAGGAACCAGCCATGGGACAGCCTGGACAGAGCATTTCTGGAAGAGGGAACAGGATGTGCAAACACTGCGGCATGAGAAAGAGCTTGACCTGCCACCCGCATTTCACCCGTGAGGAAACAGGCTCAGAGACGTGGTGAGGTCCACACTTGGACTTAGGGTTTGTGTTTCCAGATCTGGGGCATTCCTTAGGCTGCCTTGCTGATGGTCTGGACCGTGGGTGTTAAGGCCCACGTGCTGCCCTACTAGGGGTACCACGTGGTGGAGTCTGATGTTTACAGACCACTCCTCAAAGGGATCCAAGAAAGGGAAGGGGCTTCTAGGTCAGAACCCACATCCTTCCTCACAGATGGGACACAGCTGCCGAGGATATTTGTACGTTAATGGTTTTTAGCTCCTTGCGTGAAATTGCCTTGTGTCCATGGACTTGGGGACGCTCTGCCGCAGGACGAAGGGCGCAGTTACTTCCACCTAGACGTCACTTTCTTTCCTGACCACTTGAGCAGTGGTTAATCGGGGGTGGTACCACCCCAAGGTTGTGTGGACATGCCCGGGGCTGGGTGTTTCTGGCTGTCACCATGGCGGGGAGGGGCTTCCACGTCCCGCAGAGCGTGGCTGCTAGTCGAGAACCGTCCCACCCACGATGGCAGCGGTGCCCGATGAGAGACAGCTCGTGGGGGATTTTACCCACAGTGTCTGCCTCGGCAGCGTATGTCTGCTGTGGACTTGGAGGCTCAGAGCCTGCCTCCGGGGGTCTGGCAGTGCCCTGGCCGAGAGCTCCCAGCCTCCAGAGGGAGAGCAACCACGAGCCCTCTGGTCAGGCTCAGATTTCCCTTTTCTGGGAGAACTTCTCCCTCACTGGCTTTGCTTGGGTTTCTCCTCCATGCTGTTAAGATTCCTCGGGCTCTGTAATTATTACCTCATCCGAGGTTCAGGACTAAATTGGCTGAGCTGGAGAATTACGGTTATGCAATTTCCAGCAAATGGGAATTTTCTCTGTCTTGCGCTGGGAGGCCGTCTCCCCCTCCCCCGGACCGAGGCAGAGTCAGGGTCATACTGCTCTGAGTCGGAGTCACATGGTCTGGGGAACGCTTTTCTTCATCAGCACAGAGTCTAGGGTGGAGGGCTCCCGAGCTCTGACACTGGTGGCTTGTCCTACCTTATTTAAAAAGTCATTTTAATAAATAATATATTTTAACAAATTAATAGAAAATTAACATACACGAAAATGGATTTTCTTCCTGTCGTATGGTTCTGTGACTGTCACACACATGTAGCCTGTGTCAGCATCATCACCGTCCAGGTAGGGAAGAGCCGCGCCGCTCCAGAATTCTCCCTCACGCTGTCACGCCTTTCCTCGTCACGAGCCCCTGCAGACTCCTGATCGGCTCCCCGTCACCACCACATCCGTGTGCGTTAGCGCACGGCTTCTTTCACTCAGCATCCTGCCTTGGGGAGCTCCTCAAGTTGTTCTGTATATCCGTGGGTTATGCTTTTTCCCTTCCGAGTCGTGTTCTGTTGTTTGGGTGCACCTCACTCTGTCCACGCCGTAGCTGCAGGATATTTGGGTTGTTTCCAGTTCGTGTTGATTATGAATAAAGCGCCTGTGAATGTCTGTGTACAGATTTCTGCATGAACATATGCCTTTATTTCTCTTGGGTAAAATACTAGCAGTGAGACCGCCGCATCCGCTATGGTGGGGGAATTTCTCAGTTGTTAAGAAACTGCCAAACTTTTCCAGCACGGCTGCACCACTTCTCATTCCCCTGAGCAGCGGGCGAGAGCTCCTGCTTCTTCACATCCTCACCAGCACCTGGCACTGTCGGTGGTTTAAATTTCAACTGTTTTAGTGAGTGTCTAGTGGTACCTCAGCACAGTCTTGATTTGCGTATTCCTCGTGGCTAACGCCGTTGAACATCTTATTGTGTGTTTATTTGTCATCCACGTACCCTCCTTGGTGAAGTATTGTCAAAGTCTTTTAATTCATTCTTAATTAGGTTATTTGTTTTCATTCCCATTGAGTCTGAAAACAAGTCTCTGACCATTTGCAGCATCGTGGATGGGGCTGGAGAGAACGATGCTAAGTGAACCGAGTCAGGCAGAGCACGACAAATACCGTGGGATCTCACTCGTGTATGGAATTTAAGAAACAAAACAAATGAGCAAAGGGGGGAAGAGAGGGAAAGAGAGACAGACCAAGAAACAGACTCTTAACTACAGCAAACACAGTGCTGGTCACCAGAGGGGAGGAGGGGGGGCCGTGGGAAACGGGATGGGGCTGAAGGAGCGCACGTGTCGTGAGGAGCAGCGGGTGACGCGTGGAGGGGCTGAACCGCTGTGTTGGACCCCTGACACTAAGGCCACACTGCATGTTGACTAACTGTAATTTAAATAAAAACTTAAGAAATCTGAGTACGGTTGACATATAACGAATTGCATATGTTTAAGTCATACAATCGGATGTTTTGACATGACGTTTCTGTCTATGAAATTGTCACCACAATCAAAGACAGTGACGTCAGCTCCCCTGTCCTGGCTGCCTAGTGTCCTTTGAGCCCTTCACCGTCTGCCTTCACCTCCTTCTTAGGCAACTGCTGACCGGCTCTCTGTCACACACCAGAATGCCTTTCATACTTTCATATCAACGTGCTCATTTTCTTTGACTGGCTTACTTCCCTCAGCGCGGTTTTCTCGAGACTGGCGTGTGTCATGGTGCACACGGGTCGCTGAGTCGCACCGCAGTGTCCTGACCTAAAAGTCGTTCCTCTGCCGACGAGTATTTGCCTTGTTTCTGGCTGGGGGCTGTTACGAAGCCGCTGTTGACGTTGGTGTGTATGTCTTTGCACGATGTATGTTTTCCTTTCCCTCAGGCGAATCCCTCGTTGGATCAAATGGTAGGTGAATGTTTATGTTTTTAAGAAACCACCAAACTGTTTCTCCAAGAACTTGCATCATTTTGCATCCCCACTGGCAGAGTAGCGGAGTTCCAGTTTCTCCACATCCTCACCACGCTCCATGGGGTCAGGCCTTATATTTTAGCCGTAACGTATTGAATAGGGAAAATTTTCTTTCTTTCTTTACAGCGTGTATGCCTTTTACTGTTTTGTCTTGTTTGATCACGCTGGCTGACGTTTCTAGAACGATGTTTAATCTGAGTGTTGAGAGTAGACATTTTTGCATTATTTTCATTCATAGGAGGAAAGTGTCCAGTCTTTAGATCCCCTTTATCAGACTGAAGAAGTTCTCTTGTATTTCTGGTTTGCAGAGTTTCTTTAAAAATTGTTAAAGGATGTTGGATTTTGTCAAAAGGTTTGTCTGCTGTGGGGTTTTTCTTCTTCAGACTATTAATACTGTAGATTGTGTTGAATTGTGACCAGTGAACCAGCCTTGTGTTCCTGGGGTAAATTCCACTACGTTGTGGCATATTGGTTCTTCTGTATACTGATAGATTCAATTTTCTAGTATTTTGTTAAGGACTTTTTTGTCTTTGATGAAGGATATTGATCTGTAGTTCTTTTTTTTTTTTAAGATTTTATCTATTTGACAGAGAGAGAGAGAGAGCACAAGCAGGGGGAGTGAGAGAGGGAGAAGCAGACTCCCCGCTGAGCAGGGAGCCCGATGCGGGGCTCAATCCCAGGACCATGACCTGAGCCGAAGGCAGATGCTTCACGGACTGAGCCACCTAGACACCCAATTTTTTTTTTCCTTTTTTAACTTGTGCTGTCTTTGGTTTGATATCGGGGTACTGCTGGCCTCATTAAATTGTTAAGTGTTTTCTCCTCCTGTTTTCTGGAAGAAATTGTTTAGAATGGTACTATTTTTAAAAGGTAGACTTCATTGGAGAGCCTACCTGCACCCGGAAACTTTTTTTTGAAAGGTCTGAAGCCACGAATTATGTTTTTAAAATAGTCATTAAACTGGGCGCTTGGGTGGCTCAGTGGGTTAAAGCCTCTGCTTTCGGCTCAGGTCATGATCTCAGGGTCCTGGGATCGAGGCCCACATCAGGCTCTCTGCTCAGCAGGGAGCCTGCTTCCCCCCTTTCTCTCTGCCTGCCTCTCTGCCTACTTGTGACCTCTCTCCCTCTGTGAAATAAATAAATAAAATCTTAAAAAAAAAGTCATTAAACCATTCATGTTATTTATTTGCTCTTGGGTGAGTTTTGATAGTTTCTAGTTTTTGTGAAATTTTTCCTTTTCATCTAAATTGTCTAATGGGCATAGAGATTTTCATGGTATTCCTTTATTATACATACTTTGATATCTGAGCGTCTGCAGCGACGTGCTCTTGGGTGTTCCTGACATTAATAATTTGAGTCTCCTCTCTGTGTGTTCTCGTCACTCTCGCTAGAGTTTTGTAAATTTTATTATTTTGAGGAGCCAGCTTTTCATTTTATTGATTTTTCCCTATTATTTTTCTCTTCAGTTTCATGAATTTCTGTTCTTTATTATTTATTTTCTTCTGCTTTCTTTGAATCTATTTTGTCCTTATTTTTCTGGTTTCTGACAATGGAACTCAGACCCTCGGTTTAAGCCCTCTCGTTAGTAACACAGGCCCTGGAGGAGACACACGCCTCCCCCACCATCGCTCGAGCAGAATTCCTCGGCCTCAGCTCATCACAGGGTCACTCTCATCCAATTAAAACTGTCTTCTCATTTCTCTCGAGAGCTGCTCTTTGACCCGTGGGCTATTTAGATGTGTGCTGCTTTCCCTGTTTTGGGGCATCTGCCTGTTATCGTCCTGTAATTGACTTCCAGTTGAATTTTATTGTTAACAGAGCACATAAGACTGTGCATGATTTCAGTTCTTTTACATTTGTTAAGGCCTGTTTTACGAGCCAGGAAATGGCCGTCTATCTTGGTGTTCCACGTGCACTGGAAACGAAAGCTCATTTTGGTTTTGGTATTTTATGAATCGGATCCCGCTGCTGGATGGTGGTGGTCCATTCTACATCCCTGCTGATTTCCGTTCTGCGTGTTTCGTTGAACGAAGAGAGGACTGTGGACGTCTGCAGCTATCATTGCGGATTGTTGGCGCCTCCCTTCAGTTCCGCCAGACCAGGCCTCGTTGTTTCCCTCGAAGTGACACGCCGTTTCTCCCTGGCTGCTTTCAAGGTCCGTTCTTTGCCTTTCGCATCGAGCATTTGGTTCTATTACGTCTAGCTGTGGCTTTCTTTGAGTTTATCCTTTTTGGGATTCACTGAGCCTCTTCGATCTGTAGGGTTCCCTTTTTGACAAGTGTGAGAAGTTTTCAGCAGCTGTTTCTCAGATATTTTTCTGTGCTGTGTTCTTTCTCTCCTCCTGGGATTCCTGGGACACACGCGGGAGACCTTCTGGCGTGGGTCCCTGAGTTCCTGTTCATGTGGGTTTTTTTTCTGTTTTGAAATTTTTGTTTCCTTTTCTTTTTGTTGTTCAGATTGGATGATTTCTGTTCATCTATCCTCGCATTTAATGACTCATGACTCTGCTATTTCACTTCTATTACTGAGCTCATCCAGTAAGCTTTAACACTTTGGTTATTGTACTTTTGAGTTCTAAAACGTCAGTTGGACTCTTTATATTTTCTCCTTCTTTTCTCAGACTTCCTATCTTTCCATTCAGTTGAAGAGTGTTTGCCCTTACTTTGTGGAGTCCTTTTATAGTAGTTGTTCCAAGGTCTTTTTTTCTGATCATTCTAACATCTGTGTCATCTTGGTGTGGGGGCCTGACCCTTGCCTTTGCTGCTGTAAGTTGGGATTTTCCTGTTTCTTTGTATGCTGGGTAATTTTCACCTGTATCCTGGACATTCTAAATATCATACTGTGAAGTGTTAGGTCTTGTTTGAATGGCAAAGAAGACTGCCAGTTTTGTCCATCAGGCGATTGGCCTTGTTGGGGTTAGGCAGCACGTTCCCACCAGCCTCCATGAGCTGCGGTCCTGACAGCAGGCTTCCAAAGCCTCTGCCATGCTAGTCAGAGCTGCCCTGGGTGCGCACTGGCCAGGGGCCAGTCTGGGACCAGGGCGACAGTCATACTGTGTTCAGTTCTCAAAGGGTTACGCATGCTGTTTGGGATCAGATACATGCCCCTGCACGCAACTTAGGGATGGGCCCAGGAGCTCATGAACAGCTTTTAGAGGTGAACCCAGTGTCCCTTTCCCAACCCCCCCCAGGTACGACCCTCCCCCCTCTTAGTATCTTCCAGTTCCCGAGGCTCCCTGTGGATGCTCCATTCAGAGAGCTGGGACTTGAACCTGCTGTTCATAACAGTGCCTGGGGCTGGGCCAAAAGTGCCTGGGATTCACCCCAACTCTTGGGACCACAGGTTTTCTGATCGGTGAGGAAGGCTCTGCTCTCTGCGAAGTTTTAGGGTGCCATGGGCCACTGCGGTGGCTGCTGTCATTTCTAAGCCATGGGGCTGTCTGAGAGCTGAGTGGAAGAGAACAGAACAGGGCAGCAGGGTTCTCCCACTGTTTCCCTCCCCTCCTGCAGTGCTGGTGCTCCCCCCACCCTCTCTGAGGAGCACGGGGGCTCCCTCCCCCCGCCCCGAGCCTGCTACCTGTGTCCAGGTTTCAGGACACTTGGGGTCCAGACTGGGGATATTGGAGGAAAAGGTGGGAGGAGTTTTTCCCTAATCCATCGGGTGGCCGGACTCTTACTGACCACACCTGTCTTAGCCCAGATCTGGCCCAGAGAGGCAGCGGGAGATGCAAAGCCTCAGTGACAGATGGCTCTGGCACACCCAGCTCGTCTTCTTCCTCTCCACCGGAGCTCGTGTGTCCTCATCGGGTCGTAGCTCCAACGTCCCTTCCTCCAGGCTGCCCTCCCTCTCATTCTGGCTCAGGGACCCAGGCACGTGAAGTGAGGAGTCACGTTCTGACCACGCTCCCAGTGCTGATCCACGTTCCCGGCTGTTGCGCACGTGTCTTTGTCTCCCTGGCGTCCATACTGGGGCTTCTTTGAGGGCTAGGTCTCCATGCCCTGATGTGCTCCTCGTCCTTAGAGCCGTGCCGGGCATACAGTCAGTGCTTAATGCTCGTGTGATTACCGACCAACGCGGTCATTTAGAGAGGTGAGTTCTGCTGTCACGAGGGCTGGATGGAGCTGCTCTGGGCCTCTGTGAGGCTTTACTATGCGTGTGATCCTGAGGAAGGACTTGTAGTAATGGGAATCCAGGGACGCTACGCGGGGTGCCTGGGAACCCCTTGGACTGTGTGCAAAATGGTGTGTGCATTTTTTTCTGGATGGACGATCCCTTTGTGAACCTGGATGCTCTGCGGTGTTGGGGGTCCACATGGTCAGTGCCTGCATCGCGTATTTTCAGGTGCCCCCCTGCCATAGTCCCCTCTGGTCATTTCCGCCTCGAGCTTTTGAGAACTAATTGTCTGGCAGATATCGGACTCACTGAAGACCATTTGGCTTCCACAGGGGCCGTTCTGTGTATAACAGCCTGTAGCCGGGGCTCCACTCCTAGTGCCTCTCTCAGTCACGACGGCTGGGGCGGTGGTCTCGGAGAGCTCGGAACCTGGAGGCTCCCCTCGTTTGGGTCCTGAGGGTCCTGACAGGCAGCCCACAGCGCAGGGGTGCTGCTGCGCACCAAGGGGGCCTTGTCTCCACCCCCAGTGCAGGGGGGAGCCTCCCTTACAAGACTGATGGAATCTCCCAAACAGACTGGGCCCGCACTTCAGCGGGCTGGGGAGGGCAGGAGTGGTATGGCCGGGAGTGCTTCTGTAGGACTCCTGGTTCGCAAGTCGGAAAGACTCTGCTGGTCTTCTGTTGGAAACAGGTGGGAAGACTCTTGAATGGTTGGGGGCTGAGGACAAGTGTCGACATCTTGCTGGTGCAAAGGTGGCTGTTGGTGGCTCCAACTCCTCCAGGGAGCTCCTCTGTGAGTTTGCTCAGCGTCCGGGCTGCCGTGGTCCGGAGGTGCCTGCAAATCAGTGTGTGCTTCCACGACTCTGAGGCTCGGCCGGGGAGCGTGGAAGAGCGGGCACGAATGCTTCCTCCCACAGGGAGCTCGGCACTTCCACTCCCATTCTGTCGCCAGTGCAGGTCTGGTGGCCCTATTTAATCTGGCCCTTGTTGGCAGTAGTGATGCTCCCTGCGAGGCTCTGCCAACCGTCAAGGCAAAGAGGCCTGGGTTCAAGCCCTGGTCCTCCCCATTACCGCGGGCCCAGCATGCGCTGTTACCTGCACGCCTCAGCTCCTCGTGGGGGGGCTCTCATGGGGCGAGGGAGTTGATCCGCTCACCCTACGTGCTCCAGATACGTGAGCAGTTGGAATTCCTACTGAGACAGTGGAGACAAAGCAAAGGGAATTTGTTGGCTCTTGGGTAGGGTGGACGGGGATCTGGCTTAGAGGTCCCAGCCCCGTGGGACTGTCCCTCTCCCATGTCTGCTCCTGGGGATCAGGGGACTCTCTCAGGACAGAGCTCCCCCCCGCAGGGCTCAGTGTGTGGCTGCAGCCTTGTTACTACACAGGAATCTCGGCCTCTCTAGACTGGTAGAAAATCCCCATGACGGCCAAGGTCGGGAGCTGCCTGGCCGTCCTGCCACTGGTTGGGGGCGGACCCCCGAAGGAAGGGTGTTGCATTAGAAGACTCGGGAGAGGAGGTGTATTGCTGGTGAGGAGACCCCAGACTCCGTGGATTTTGCTCCACTAGTGGACCTGCCTTTCTCTGGTGGCTCTCTGCGACCCTCCATTGTGTCAGGAGAGCCCTGACATCGGGTGGAGCTCTCCCCGGCCATCTCATCCCTGCCCACGCCTCGCAGAGACGGGTTCAAGCTTCAGCCTGCTCCTGAGAGCTGTGATGGGGGTGTTTGGAGCCCGGCCCAGACGTTCACAGTGGTCCGTGAGGTTACGAAGGGGCTGAGACCACGTGGGGCCCAGACCCGGTGCTGTGGCCCCTCATTGCAGACCCACCCAGCTGTGCCTGGGGTCAGGGCTGGGGCTGACGGAGCTTCTCTCAGAATCCATGCTGTCAGGCCCACACCCAGCACCTGCGGAGCCCAGGAGGGGAGGAGGTGGTGTGCAGTGCCGCCAACGCCCTGCCCGTGGTGTGGGTCAGACCTCGGGGCTGGGAGGGGGCAGGGGTGCTGAGGGAGGTCCTGGCAGCCTCCAAACCCCCTGCCGCCAAATTGCATTCCAGGACATGGGAGATGTTCTCTTCAGCATGAGAAGTGGCAAGAGGAGGCCCCATGGGAATAGGGGTTAGGACCTGGGGCTGTCGCTGAGGTAGCAAGTCTCCAGGGAGGGGAATTGGGAAGGGGGCCTTTTGGGATTACTTGTTGAACACTGAATCTGTTCGAAGCCCTTTCTTTACAGTCAGTACCAGCTGCGGGACCTCAAGGGGGCTACAGCGTCACGTGGAAACTCTGTTTTCTCATCTGTAGAATGGAACCACACACTGGCCTTTGACAGTTGGCATGTAGCACAGAAAGGAAGTGTGTGCTGAAAGGCTTTGTCAGGAGCCCCTCAAGCACCCAGTGTGACGACCGGCTCCCCTCTGGCCTCCTCTGTGTCCTTGGGGGCTGTACAGAGTCTGCTCACATTGCCTTTGCACCTCTTGGATCCCTGGGCTTTATGAGCGCTTACATGAGTGTAGGAGGCACCTGATGCCCTGGAAGAAATCCAGGCTCACTTTTGCCAGAACCAGAGGAATATGAAAGCTGGCAGCCCTGAGGATGTAGTTGGTGGAAGATAGTTCTGGATATTTTTCCCAATTCTCTCTATTTAGGCATTCGTGCCCCATCCGCAGCTGTCCCTGCCCTGGACAGGCCTCTGAGCACTGGTATAAATCACCCTTCAGCCCAGCTGTGCCCACCCTGGCCCCTAGGGGAGTCCTGGGAAGCCGGCAGCAACCACGAAGTCTCAGAGGTATCCCCATGGTGACTCTTTGGCTGTTTTGTCCCCATGGTTTCCCCTTTCCTTGTGTGGCTTCTCTGGTGCCGGGCTGCACTGTGGGTAGGCAGGTGTGAGAACCCCATCTAGCAGAAATGTTTATGGGGTGTTCATGTCCTGTGCATTGAACCAGGCCACAGTGGAGCTCATGGAAGGGTTAGAGAACCCGCCAACCAGGGGCTTCCATTCTGTTTGTGACAACATATCTAGTGGTGACAGAATCCGTCACAGCGGTGAGAGGCCGCAGCAAAGGGGGACAAGCCCAGGAAATGGCCTCAGCATGACCTGGGTTCAAATCCTGGCTTTGCCCTCCTTGCTGTGTGACCTGGAGCAAGTTACCTAACCTCTCTGAATCTATATCCTCACCTGTAAAATAGAAGTAGGAATACTCATATCACATGGAAATTAAAAGAACAATGAGGTGTATGCATTTCTCACCTATTAGATTAGCCAAGATCCAGAAATCAGGTAACTCACCATGTTGGTGATTAGGTGTAGAAATGAGCATTTTCATACACTGCTGCTACGAAGGTGAATTGGGACCACCTCTCAAGAAAGCACTTTGGAAATGCCAATTGAAATGTAAAATACACACATCCCTCGATCCAGCAATTCTAGGCCTAGAAATTTAAAAGATTATACTCATGGGCATCTGGATGGCTCAGCTGGTTGGGGGACTGACTGCCTTTGGCTCAGGTCATGATCCCAGGGTCCTGGGACGGAGCCCCACATCGCGCTCTGCACTCAGTGGGGAGCCTGCTTCTCCCTCTGCCTGCCGCTCCCCCTCCTTATACTTTCTCTTTCTCTCTGTTGAATAAATAAAATCTTAAAAAAAAAAAGATTATACTCACATGGATGGATGGTTCTAGAGATACAGATTTCAGCATTTGTAATAGCCAAAAAATGGAAATATGATCTGTTTGTGTCAGTAGAAAATGGATGAGGGACTACTTGATGGTTCTGTCACACGAGAGACAGTCCCGTGGCTGTGGAGTACGGCGCGCCAGAGCGTTACATGCGCTGAAAGAGGATTTCCGCGGGGCAGACCCTCTGAGGCTGTTGTGCCACGTCCTGCACACACACTGGGGGTTCTGGTGGATGGGCCCCGTGTATGCCCACTGCACCCTCCCCAGGACCCTGCACGCCTTCACACTCTGCCTCAGGGGCTTCTCCGCACCTGCAGCCAGGGGTGGGGGCAGGTAGGATGCACTCCCCAGGATGGATCCCTCAACCTGGGGGGGGGGTGGAGGTCAGTCCCTGCCACCTGTCATTTGGAGGAAAGCTCGGGTAGCTCAGAGAGGCCCTCAGGAGCTCCCGGCCGGATGGAGTCCCAGCTGCCCACGGAGAGTCAGCTCCGTGATGGGTTCACGGGGGAGCTCAGTGTGCGGCTGCCGGACTGAGCAGTGTGACGGCATGAGCTTGTTTTCAGTGTGTTTCTCGTTTTCCATTTATGCCGAGTGGTGCAGGTCTTCCATTGGTGATGATAACCCAAAGCTTCCTTTTGTGATACACTTCCTTCAGGCTAAAAAGTGACCGTGAAAGCCGCCAGTCGCAAAGGGCCACGTGGTGTGTGCTTCCATTTTTTAAAGTGTGCAGAACAGGAAATCCACAGGGACGGAGGGCAGATCAGCCGCTGTGGGGAGCTGGGAGGGGAGGGGAGCGGTGACCGCTCACCGGCCTGGGGGTTCCTTTTGGGGTGATGGGAAAGCTCGGGAACTCGGTGGAGGTGATGGTTACACAGCATCGTGAATGTCCCGAATGTCTCAAATGTCCCTAATGCCACCGAACTGGACACTTTAAAAGGGTAAAAATGGTGCATTTTACATTTATTCTACAAGAATGAAAGCAACAATGACAACAAAGTGGTGGTGACGGGGGAGTTTAGAGACGTTGCGTAAATAACAGTAAAGGCCTTGGGGGTGGGATCCCGGTGGGCTGAGCGAGCAGTGGGTGCTGGCTGGACCGCAGCCCATCCCTGGCGGGCGCGCCGCCCAGCACACCTCCTCCCACCGCCGTGCGGCCGTGCCAGCCCTGCCCCGGGTTCCTAGCTGGACCTGCTTTGATCTCCTTTCACGGCCTTGTTGATGTTCCCAAATGGCAGCCCTGAGTGGGGAGCCCTCTCTGTGAAGCCCGTGTCTTGAAAGTTGGCCCTGCCTCAAGCCAAATGAAGGTCAAAGAAAACAAGATTTATTTCCAGAGAGAAGCCAAAACTATGTTTGCCGTAACATCAGGCATCAAATGATGATGTGGCCCCCCCACCGTGGAAAAATACTTCCATCGAGTTTCTTCTATTAATAACGGTGGTCAGCCCGTAAAAATTAATGTGTCAACTGCCTCAGAGCTGAGCTATCTCAGAGGCCTTTGATCGCGCCTCGTCATGGCTGCAGGCCCTCAAAAATGTTTTCACTCCATAGTCTCCCTTGATGGGTTTGCAGGAAGGTAATTAAATTATTAAAACTTTAATTGCCTTCCTGTATATAATTATCGCCTGTTACAGGACACTTTTTATTCACAGGCTGAAAAGCCCTATTTTTTTTTTTCACGTTTTCTCTCCAGAAGTGACCTTGCCATGTGTGTTCTGAACCATTAATATGTTGTGGGATTTTTTAAAAAAATTTTCTCTCATTAATATTGGTCAGTTTGAAATGTTGCTTTTTGACTTTAGGGGTGAAGAGGGATCTTGCTTCCTTCCCTGCCTGGTCCCTGGACTGTTCCTCACTCAGCCCCCACGTGGAAGGGCCAGTTGCCAACTGAGGAAGGTCATGGCACATGGGCCATCTTTCAGGGGTTCCCCAAGCGAAAGGGCGCACTCGCGTCTCGCTCGGGACTCTGTCCCCTGGGAGGTGATTCTAGATCACCTCACTCAGATTGGGGCCCGACCTGCCCCGGGTCCCGTAGGAGCTGGGCAGTGGCATTAGAGCCGGGTCTGCTCCGGGCCGACTGAGCAGCATCATGCCAGGGAAGGCTGACCTGCGTCTAAAGACTTCTGTTCATCCTGCTGGTCCTTAGTCTCCAGCAAAGTGCTGTTTCTGTCTTCTGACGATTTCTCGGTGTGGCCCTTGCCGTCTAACAATCCTTTGCCAGGAGGAGTGAGCAAAAGAGGGTTACAGCATCGACAGGCCTTGTGGCTCTTTTTTTTTTTTTTTTTAAGATTTTATTTATTTATTTGATGGAGAGAGAGATCACAAGTAGGCGGAGAGGCAGGCAGAGAGAGAGGGGGAAGCAGGCTCCCCGCGGAGCAGAGAGCCCGATGTGGGCCTCGATCCCAGGACCCTGGGATCATGACCTGAGCCAAAGGCAGAGGCTTAACCCACTGAGCCACCCAGGTGCCCGGCCTTGTGGCTGTTTCAGGAAACTTCTGCCCGTCCTGGATGGCGCTGGGGACCCGCGTCCGTGTGGCACGGTGTCCTCCACTCTGTCAGAACTGGTGCTTCCTTTCTAGAACAGCCGCTTTCCCACACCTGCTGGGGGGCACCGGGACGGAGTTCACAACATGTAACTGGCCAGCAGACAGTTTCAAGAACCAGGCCGTAACCCTTACGGGAGACATAAAATATTATTCAGAATATGTGCTTTGATATGTAAATGCCCAAGCTTGCTTGTACCAGGGGTTCAGATGTCTTTCCCTTCATCATGAATGAAATTGGAGTTTATTATAAGAGATTTTATTTATTTATTGGAGAGAGCGAGAGAGCGAGTACAAGCAGGGGAAGCAGCAGAGTGAGAAGGAGAGGCAGGCTGAGCAGGGAGCCCGAGGCAGGGCTCCATCCCAGGACCCTGGGATCATGACCAGAGCTGAAGGCACATGCTTGCTTAACTGACTGAGCCTCCCCAGCTCCTTGAATGAAATCGGATTTTATTTTTTATTTTTTTAATATCTATCTATCTATCTATCTATCTATCTATCTATCTATCTATCTTATGTTCAGTTGCCAGCATATAGTACATCATTAGTTTTTGATGTACTATAGTTCAACAATTCATTAGTTGGGTATAACACCCAGTGCTCATTACCACACGTGTCCCCCTTAATATGAAATCGAATTTTATTTTATTTTATTTATTTTATTTACAAAATTGGATTTTAAAGAAGATACTTCATGGCCTATCATGAAGCCCTTCTTTTCACACTTGAGATTTTGAAATAAGGACTGAAAGCACTTGCTTCTCGACACAGAGACCTCCCAGGAGGGCTGCGGCCTCCGAAGGACCCACTCCGAGTGCCCTGTGGGTGGCTCAGACACCACGAGGGCTCCCCAGCCTTCACCATGTTTGGACGAACAGTTTCTAGGAGAGTCTCAAGTCAAGCGAATTGTAGTCTTCCCTTGGTTTACGTGGTAGACACATTCTCGGAAAATGCAGAGTATGTTAAAGTCATTGGAAAGTGCTTTATATCTGGATGTAAAAAAGAGTCGTGTCCCAGGCTCAGAAAACTAGAAGATGAAATGTCACCTCTGTGAGCATCAGAAGTTGCACAGGCTGTGAGGCAGCTCCTGACTGAACTAGGCCGTGGTGCCCGTCGCGGGCTGCCAGCCCTCCTGCCCACCCGTCCTCCCACAGCTGCCAGGGGCGCCCCATCAGAGCATCGGCCAAGCACGCCCAGGGCCCCCCGACCCGAGGCGCCAGCGGTGGCCGAGCCGACTCTCCAGGGCACTATTACTCGGTGCCAGGCATTTGGGTAGCGGGACTGAAGATGAAAACACTTCTTTTATCTCATGACTGTGTAGGGCAGGAACTGGGGAGGGCTCCGCTGGCTGGATCGGCTGCCCTGTGTCCCGTCCTTGGAGCTCACTTGGTGATTTTCAGCTGGTGGGTGGGCTGTCCTGGGGGTCCGGGCACCTCCGCTTCCATGTCTGGTGCTTTTGTGGGGTGTCTGGAAAGCCGGCTCAGCAGGAACTCTCCCCTGTGGGCGCCCCCAGCATGACATTCTCAGGGGGGCCACGCCAGTGCAGGGCTGCCAGAGTGAGGGTCCACAGGGAAAGCACGGAGGCGCGCAGGGCTCTTACACCCAGCCTCGGGTGTGCCCGACTGTTACTCTGCCACACACGGTTTGCCAACCAAATCCCTTGGACTGGCCTAGATTCAGGAGGAAGGGATCGGACCACGTCTCAGGGGACAGAGGAGGAAGGCCACGTTCATCCCTGACCATTCATGGCCCTTTCCTTTAGGCTCTTGTCTATGGGACGTGGCTGCTTTCCACAGTGTGGCCATTCGGGAGCAGAGGGTCGCTGCCGATGGAGGGACGGACCAGTCCTTCGTGGCCGCGCGCTAGCAGCATTAAAAGCCACCCACAAGGCTGCTTGTCAAACAGCCCTAAGGCCTGTGTTCATCCTGCCGTGTCACACGCCAGCAGCACGGGCCCGCTCTGCCCCACAGAGAGTGCGCGGTGCGTCTGGTCCCCGCCGAGAGCCCGCCTCGGTGCCGAGAGAGGGTCCAGCCGCGTAGAGAGAGTCCCGATGCCCGGCGCTCGGCACCGTGCGGCCGGCGCGTGGGGTGGCTTGCAGGAGTCAGGGGGTCTGTGGGAGGGTCGTGGCCCCCCGGGCGCCAGACCAGGGGAGACTCCCGAGGGGCTGGGGAGGCGCAGGCCACACAGGAGACATTTTATTTTTTTTTTAACAGCTTTATTGAGATAAAATTCACCTGCCGTGCGACTTGTCCCTCTAAAGGACACCATTGGATGGGTTTTTCGGGTGGATTCATGGTGCTGTGCCACCACCACCTCTGTCTCATGCCCGCACGGCCTCCTCACCCCAAAACGAAACCCTGTATCCATCAGCAGCCCTTCCCCGGCCCCCTCCCCGGGCCCCTGGCAGCCAGGGGTGTGCTTCCTGTCTCTGGAGTCATCTGTCCTGGCCGTTCCCGTACACGGAGTCACACAGTTTGTGTCTGGCTTCTGTCGCGGGCTGGGACGTCCCGGAGGGGCAGCCCTGTTGTGCTGTGCGCCACGGCTTCGTCCCGTTCTGTGGCCGCGTGAGTCCACGTTTGTTTGTTGTTTGTCCTGCTGATGGACCGAGACGTTGAGAGGGTGTCCGGTCACAAACACGGGTGCTGGCGGGGCTGGGGGCAGGTGGGCCTGGGCCTCCGAGGCAGGTGCACAGGAGGTCTGGCCCGGCAGCCTCCTTGCTTGTGTCCCCTGCCTTCCAGGCAGCCACACCTCCCTCCGAACGGTTGAGGGAGGGCTGGAAACCAACATCCAAACCAAATCCTTATTATTTACTGCCTGGCCTCTGCTTGGGAAAGCCTGTGTCTCCCCACCTTTCCCCACTGTTTGAAATTCAGGGCCCAGTGTTTGATTTTGGAGGATGTGGGACCCAAAAGGAAGAATAACAGGATTTCATTTTTTCCCACTGGTTTTCCATATATTTGAAAGCAAGCAGAACAGTAAGCAAGATGGATTTCGTGCGACTTATTTCGAGAGCTGGGAGGTCCTGAGACCGCTCTGAATCCTCTCTTTCGTACACACACACACACACACACACACACACACACACACACACCCTAGCGGGTGTCCAGACCATGCACAGATGAGGTGTAACTGTGCTGAGCATCGAGGCCAGGCTTGTGAGGCCCAGAGAAGCTCTGGGAGGGGCACTGCTGCTGGTAGGGCTGCAGGGCCAGAGGCTGGTTGTGTGGGGCCCCTGCGTGCCCTCGGCTCGTGGCCTGGGTGACGACTGTAGTGGCCACCCACGTCACTGCCGGGGTCTGTCACTCATGGCTCTGCTGTTGTCTCCCGTCCCAGTGAGCAGCGTGACGTGTCCTGCCGCACCGCTGCCCTCGGATGGGCCCCGGGCCTCACACAGGGCTCCTTTTCCCGGGAAGACGATTCGTACCGCAGGCCTGGGGCTTCGGCTCATGCTGTGAGCATGTGGGGTGGAAAAACATTTCACAATGGGAAACGGGCTGGACTCGGCCAGGAGAGAGGAAGTGTCCTCCACAGGCCCATTTGGTCTCGGGGTATGATTTCAAAGGTCCCTGTTTTGAAATTATGAGACCACCAAAAAAGCATACCGGGGCCAAAAATGACTGTAAAAGGTAATAATTGTTAATAACTTGGCATCCGCCAAGTCATTCGAGCAGCCTGGTTTTGGCAAACATAAAGGACAACATTGTAAGCAAATAGGAAGGCAACAGCCTGGCCCATAAAACCGTTAACCGCACCATAACTAAATATTAAATGTGAGTTTTTAATTCAATTTATAGTTTAAATAAGGATTTTTGCACCGACTTAGAGCGGAGGGGATGCTCGTGGTGCGCAGAGACGGGCTGTCTGCACTGTACACTTCCATCATCGTGGCAGCGACCTTGACCGGACAGGCCCGGGAGGTTAACCCTAGGCGTTTGTTGTGTGTTTCAGGACATTTTGAACAAGAGCTATGTGGTTGGAGACTAGGGTGCCCACGCCTCCTGGGCTGGTCACTGACGCAGGTCTGCGGGTGGAGGGGTCCTCGCTCTCCGCTCCTCGGGGCCGGCTGCATGGCCTCCGGGTCAGCCGTCCGTCCTAGGTGGGCCCGCCAGGTGCCAACCAAAGCTGGGCTTTCTCTTTACATGGGTTTTTGCCCTGACCCTCAAGCTTCCCCAGCAGACCCCACACGGTTTACTAGGGCAGGTTTCAAGGAGTTATGGAAAGAACGATTTTTCACTGAAGGTGTTGGCGACACACACACGTTGGTTTTCTTGGGGGCTTCAGAGAGGTGGCCCGCCGGCTCACACGGTCTTTGTGGTCTCACCAGTGGGGGTGAGGGTTGTCAGGTGTGCTAACTTTAAAAAAAACCTCAAAGTCATTTCTTTTTCTTCCATGAAGACTACATGTGTATAGTAGAAAATCTGGACGATTCAGAACGTTATCTCCAGGAAAATAAAAATCATGTGTGACCCCCATACTTAGGGCTATGTTCTTTAACATTTTGGTTTATTTGCTGCATTCTTTCTAAAGCACAGATTCCCTTACTTACAGCCTCGATAGCTCCATGGATGGCCTGCTGTCCACACGCCAGGGACTGTGCTGATGGCTGATGTCATACTGGCTCCTTAACAGCCTGAATGGCATCAGGGGGGAGAGCTTGTAAGGCCCTGTCCCTTGGGGCGACAGGCGGCCACTCAGGTTGGCACAGGGAGCCCACAGTGAGGTCGGGTGTGAGCCCGGGTCACCTGATCCTGAGACTCATCCAGTCGTTACGACTGCCAAGTCCCTAAATCCCTGGCTTGTTTAGGCTGGGCTAGCCCTCAGTTATGTAGGTGCTGCGGGAATTTGTCCCTGCAGCTTCCTGGGCGGACAGATGGGAGGTGTGAGTGAGGGTGCGTGGCTGGAGCTCCAGGCCGGGCCTCACTGCCCCTGGCCTTGGACGGCTGGACAGCGGGACGTGTTCATCCTGGAGGAGGCCCTGGGTCTGGAGAGTCTCTCCCACCCCCCTGGTCAGGGAGACTGAGCCTGCCCTTCCCCTCCTCCTGAGCGACCCCACCCTGGCCTGCAGACTGGCCCTCCCACGGGCCCGCGGACTATGAGAAGTCCTCCTACGGCCCACACCCCCGCCTCCCCGGGGCTCTGGGACCCCTGCACACCCTCTGGCCTGAGACCCCCATGTGCAGGTTTTATTTTGCTAACGGTCCCCTTCTGTCCTTTATGCATGGACTTACCCCGTCTGTTATGTACTATGATCAGTTGTGTTTGTGATATATTAGTGAGGTTGAAACAAAGAAGACTTTCTGGTTAACTCTCAGGTCACTAGAAAATCAGTTCTCTGAAGCCAGAACACCTGGATTTGAATCTTGGCTCTGCCACTCTGTAGCTGTGTGACCTTTAGCAAGTCAGTCGACCTCGCAGGGCCTCTGCCTCCTCGTGTGTGAAATGAGGATGAAAACTGCATCAACTCAGAAGATTGTATCATCATGACTGAGCGATAATTACTCGTCAAATACGCTTACAGGTGATCTGTCAGTGTTGGCGTCACTGACAGTCATAATGATTGGCGGTGTCATTTCATAGTGACGTCGTCGCCCGGCTTGCGTTCCTCTCCAGTCTTGGCTGTGTATGGTTTTTTCCCCAGCATGCACTCAAAACAAATTTTCAGTGCAGCGAGGTATACCAAGTTTCATTTTTTGAATAGGTCGTTCAAAATAAAGAAAAGCGATGGCCCAGCTCTTGCTGTGAACCCCCCGGTCCCTTCGCCGGCCGCACGCTCTGGGCCCCCTGCAGAAGAGGCCCCTCCCGCCCTGTGCCACCGCCTGCCTCAGGCCGTGGGTGTTCATAACTCAGCTCCCAGCCTTTGTGAATGCAGCAGACAGTGTTTTCCAATGAGTAACTTTCTGAAATCTGACCCTCTGTCTCGAGCCAGTTCTTTGCTTTCTCCTTTCTGTGCATAATATTCATTAGGAGGGTTCCAGGTGCAAAACTCCAAGCAGGGATTGGGCAGAGGGTAAGGCGCCCTCTGCGCAGTCGTCTGTGCCTTCTGGCTGCTGGGCTCAGGGCCAGGTGCTTACTGAGCCGACCACTCTTGGGCAGATTCATGGGGTCCTAGCAGGCTGGTTCACACCTCCACCCCCAGTGGTCAGCTCTGTGCCCTCCGTGTTTGGCTTCCTACCTTTCCGCCTGGGTGACATGTGAGGACTTGAACCACATACTCAGTCCTCCTGTGGCGTCTTCCTGTCTCCTCCCAGATAGTCCTGACATTCCAAGTCCAAAAGCAGGCTCGGATCTGTCTCTGTGTCTCCACCCGCCCCACCACCATGCTCGTCCCAGCCGCTGGTGATCCTGGCCTGGACCATGTCAAGTCCAGTCTCCACAGCCAGTCAGCCAGAGAAGCCAGGTGAGGGGTGTATGACCCCAGCACACATCACTCCCATCGGCATCTTTCCATGGCTTCCTCTTGCCCTTATGGGAAGTTCAAATCCTGCCGGGCTCCCAGCATCATCCTGGGTGCCCCCGCCTCGCCCGCCTGCCTCTCTGGTGCTCTCTTCCACCTGGCCCTCCACACACCTGTCCCTTCTGCCTGGGACGCTGTCCCCGGCTCCTCGCATGATGGACTTGGTTCATCTCCATGCTGTGGCTTTGAGGACACCTTCTGGGACTGCCCTGTCCAGGCGCATCCTCCCCTGTCTCGATGTTTTCCTCTGCAGCTACCTCCTGCTCGGTTCCTCATCCGCACCCATCATGCTCTGTGCTGTAATTTGTTTATCTGCTATCTGGCTCCCATCAGACCGTGAACCATGCCAGGGTGGGGACTTCCGTCTCTCGTCTACGGGAGCATATTCAACAACTGGCACACAGCTCAGTAAATACTTGTTGAATGAATGAATGAATGAATGAATGAACGAATGAAAAAAAGAAGGGAGGGAGGAAGAACATTTTGTGGGGGTTGGGCTGATGTTTGGACTGGATTTTTACTGCCCAGACATCCTCATGGACACTCAAGAGAAGAAGTCCTCTCATGTTTTGGGTGTCCCTGCCGCCACACATCTTGGCTGTGACCTCTTAGCCGTGGTGAGTTGCAGGCCTCCACTGGGCAGACTCCGTGGACATCCGGCAGTCCGTCTGCGAAGGGTTTGCCGCATAGCACCCTAGCGGCACGTGGCACCCGTGGTCGGGGGAAGCCCACCACTCCAGAACCCTGCCTGGATTTTCAATTCCTAGTGTGCTCCCTGCTCGCCTCTTGCTCATCTCTGCGGTGGGCAGGCCTACCCCTTCCTGTGCCTGAGACGCCCGTGGAGAAGTGTCTGTCTCTGAAGTGAACACCAGCCTTTGGACAGGACTTCACTTCTGACAGCAGTTCCACTCCGGGGTGTCTTCCCGAGAGAAATGAAAACATGTGCTCGCACACAAACCTGTGCACAGATGTTCTTAGCAGCCTTATTCAAAGTAGCCAAAAAGTGGAGGCAACTCACGTACCCTGTGATGGGTGAATGGATAAGCAGAATGCTGGCTCTTTCTCCAGTGGAATGTTGTTCAGCTCTGAAAAGGAGGACAGCCTGACCCGCACACAGCATCCATGTGTCATGTACACGCATCAACAGTCCAGACGTCACGCGGACTGAGAGAACAGATGCAGAAGGTCGCCCATTGTGGGAATTCCATTAATAGGAATGTCAAAAATAGGCAGAGCCATGGAGACAGAGAGTAGCGGAGTGGTCACCCAGGGCTGGAGGAGGGGGCCAGGGAGAGACTGCTAATGGGTGCAGGGTGTCTTTTGGGAGTGGGGAAAATGTTCTGGAATTAATAGTGATGATGGCCGCACAATTTTGTGAGTATACTAAAAACCACTGAATTGCATACTTTAAAGGATTTTAAGGTATATGAATTTTATCTTAGTTAAAAAAAAGATTGATTTATTTATTTTAGAAAGTGTGTGTGTGTGTGTGTGTGTGCACAAGGGGGAGGGGCAGAGGGAGAGGGAATCTTAAGCAGACTCTGTGCTGAGCATGGAGCCCAACGTGGGGCTTGATCTCACGACCCTGAGATCATGACCTGAGCCAAAACCAAGAGTCAGACAGACGCGCAACCAATGGTGCCACCCAGCCACCCCGATTTTACCTTTTTTTTTTTAAATCAAATTTTTCTTATTTTAGTCTCATTTCTACCTCTACCCCCTTCCCTGGTCTTTGCTGGACACTGGACTGTAAGACTTGTTTTTGCTAATGAAATATGCCTGAAGTGTTTCCTCAAGGCTGCCCAGGAGGGTGAGTCTGAGACCCTCCTGGGTCTGAGACCTCCCCTTCCAGGAAGGCACTGTGAATGTTTTCAGAGGGCGGGGGCTTTTACAGTGGGCCCTGGTGCAGAGCTGCCCCTGGTGAGGGGGCCCTGCCCACAGTCCCCACCAGGTGGAGGGCAGACCGACAGCCTGGGCAGAGTGAGGCTTCCCCTGCCCACGCCCTGGCACCTCACTTGTTCCTCCAGGAGGGCTAAGAGGAGGGGCCTGAGAGCTGCCCCCATGGTCGGAGCAGAGCATCGGTGGGATCTGAGTCAAGAGTCGCCTGTAGAAGAAGGTCCTGGACGCCCTGGGCTTCCTTCAGAAGCAGCTGAAGATGTGACGAGGGAGTCACATTGCCAGTCTCATTCAGATCTCAGTTCTACTCTTTAGGAGTGCAGAGAAATCCCTAGGCCTCAGTTTCCCCATCTTCCAAATGGGGCTGCGCCGCTGCTGCCCCCTGGGGTGTTATGAGTTAAGATGTGCTCTGCTGGTGGGAATGCAAGCTGGTGTGGCCACTCTGGGAAACAGTGTGGAGCGTACTCAAAAAGTTGAAAATAGAGCTCCCCTATGACCCAGCAATTGCACTACTGGGTATTTACCCTAAAGATACAAAGGTAGTGATCCTCAGGGGCACACATGCCCGAATGTTTATGGCAGCAATGTCCACAACAGTCAAACTATGGAAAGAACCTAGATGTCCATCAACAGATGAATGGATAAAGAAGATGTGGTATATATATACAATGGAATACTATGCAGCTATCAAAAGAAACGAAATCTTGCCATTTGCAACGACATGGATGGAACTGGAGGGTATTATGCTGAGCAAAATAAGTCAGAGAAAGACAATTATCATATGATTTCTCTGTTATGAGGAACTTGAGGGGCAGGGTAGGGGGTTGTGGGGGGAAGGGAGGGAAAAATGAAACAAGATGGGATGGGGAAGGGAGACACACCGTAAGAGACTCGATCTCATGACACAAACTGAGGGCTGCTGGGGGGTTGGGGGGTGGAAGGGATGGGGTGGCTGATTGATGGACATGGGGAGGGTTTGTGCTATGGTGAGTGCTGTGAATTGTGTAGGCCTGATGATTCACAGACCGGTACCCCTGGGGGCAAACAATACATTATGTGTTAAAAACAAAAGAGAGAGAGAGATGCTGAGCCCTTCCTACAGTGCTCTCTGGCCATAGCGGCTGTGACAACGTCCCCAGAGAGGCCCCTGGACACTCAGAGAGCCGCGGCTGAGCGCAGATTGTGTCTCCCTGGAACAGAGGTCTGTAGGATGCCGCTGGGTTCCCACAGTGTCATTGCCTCACGGCCCCTCAGCCATAAGCACTGGAAGGGGTTAGAACCGGGGCCAGGAGGCCACGAGTCCACTCCTGTGCGGTCCTGCCCGCGTGTGGTCGAGGACGGCCGGCCTGGTGTCTGGGCACGGTCGGGCTTAGAGACCGACACCCTCCGGTGGGAGTTAGCGTCTTTCTCTCTCAGATGAACGAGCTGGAGTGGGCAGTCCCTCCCACAGTCCGGCAGTCCGGCCGGATGGAGTCGGCGGGAAGCCGCACTCCCGTCCACGCCCAGCGGCCCACCCCTCCGGTACCCAGAGTGTTGTGCGGGGAGCACGGGCTCCCCGACACAGCTTCATCCGGGTAGATCCCACGTGTCCCACAGTTTAGGCGACGCTGGTGTGTGACTCAAGGATCCTTAGTAGCTTTGCCTTGTCTGCAATCAGCTTAGGGCAGTTTCAGGCGGGAGCATGACTCCTCACACCTGTCTCCGTACAGTCAGTCCGTCCCTGGCAGCCGCCAATCCACTTTCCCTCTGCCGGTCTGCCTTTTCTGGACACTTCAGAGAGAAGGAATCCTGCAGCATGTGGTCTTTGGTGTCTGGCTTCCTGTAAGGTTGTCAGGGGTCACCACGTGGTCGCCTGTGTCGTGACGGAATAATGGGCCCCTGTGTGGGAGGGTCACGTTTGTGTGTCCATCCCTCTGCTCACGCACTCTGGGCTGGTTCCAGGAAACAGAATCATTTCTTCCCTGTCTTGTATTTTGTATTCACATGTGACCATATATGGTTGCACACGTGTGTGCGTGTGTGTGTACGTGTACATCTGTGGGTGCAAGGCCATCCTGCTTTTTCTTCTTATCACACACGTGACTATCTAAACCGTTCGATGGTGATTTTGTGCCGTGTTTCTCGGAGGTCAGCAGGGCCCCTCGGTGAGCCGTCCTCTGTCCTGACTCCTGGGGAGGCCACAGAGCATGTGTCCCGCTCACGGGTTGTGAGGGCCGTGCCGGGTGGTCCTGTCTTGATGTCACACCCCAAGCAGGTGGTGAGCCCTGGAGGACAGGAGCCGGGACGCTGTCTGGCACATGGAAGGAGCTGTCAGGGGGTGGTCCATTCTGGACTGAGGGAGATTGCCCCCTTGCCCCCAAGCATGTCCCGGAAAGCTTTCCCTGGCACTGGCTTTTGGCTCCTTTGGCAGGGGAAGGGGCTGTCTTCCAATCGGCAGCCCCCCACCCTGCTCCGCGCCTCCCAGCCTGGCTGAGCTGCAAACTTCCAAGATTCCCTGAGCATGGACTCCTGGGCCGTCAGAGCTCTGTGCCTGTGGCTTCGAGATGCTGTGGGTTTCCGCCGCTTTGAGTTTGGGGCTGGGCCTGAAGGTGCTTGAAACTCTGTGGGGAACAGAGCGGAGACAGCCCATTGGGCGGGCGTGCCTTAGGCTGGGTCATCGCCGTGATGGGGACGGGGGCCGTGACTCTGTGCCGGGCACTACGGTGAGCGCTGTGTGTGAGCAGACCTGCTTCGCTGTCCAGGGACTGGTGAGGGGGAGGCTGGCGTGAGCCTCCTGCACAGGGAGCAAGCTGGATACTCAGCCGTGCCCAGAGCTCCAGGCCCTGTGCCTGAGGCCACCCTCCCACCTGCCTGCTAGGTCCTCCAGAGGGGGCTCCTATCCCCTGGGCCACCGCTTCCCTGAAGTCCCAACGAGAGTAAAGACAAGGACAGACTGGAGAGCAGCCACGCACGTGCCGCCTGATGCCGGGGGCTTTGTGCGGACCCCGTGGCGCTGCGTGCTCCCATTGCACAGGGAGCACAAGCGAGGCTGGGCCGGGAGGAGCGGTGGAGGCAGGGGCCAGAGGTCAGCAGTGCCCCATGAACACTGGGTTGCAGCCCCCTGGAAAGCTCCCCTGGAAAGCTCTGGTTCCTGTGTGGGGGTCTGGTCAGTGAGGGGGCAGGTTCCTACCCCTGCCCTCCCGGCCTCTGTCCTGGCCCAGGGCCCGACGCTGCAGTCTGTTTTCCAGACAGGAAACATGAATCAAAATAACATGACATACTGCACCGTAATTAGCACTGTAGCGTGAGGCTGGGCGAGCCTTAATGAGGAGCAGGCCTCTGCAGCCCGACCTGCCAGCTGGGCCCCGGCCCTCCCTCCTCCCCTGTGCCCAGCGGCCCAGCCACTCCTCCGGGGCAGAGAGCTGGGGCAGGGAGCAGGACAGAGGGAGGGCCCGAGGGAGGGAGATGGGGGGCCCTTTGTGCTCATTAGTTTTGCCTGGCTTTCGACACAACTTGAATCCCTTGGATCCGTTGTTTGCTCTGGACTTTGCGAGGGTCTTGTGCTCTTCGGAGCCCATCTACAAGTTTTCCATGGAAGTCTCTGGCTGGGAAAGACGGGGGCTGAGAGCCCTGCAGCTCCCTCAGCTCAGAGGGCTTGCCAAGACCCTGCACACCCTCGCCTGCCCTCTCCACCCCGTCTGCTCTGTGTCACGTCGCTGGGTGTCCTTGAGCCTCAGAGCCTACCTTTGCTCCGTCTGTGTCTCCATGTCCCTCTCTCACCTCCGGCTCTGTGTTTCTTGCCTCCTCCCTCCTCCCTGCGACCCCTCACACGAAAGACTCTTGGGAAAGACGAAGCTTACTGCCGGTGGCTTGGACATCCCCCTTGGAGCCAGGCCCCTCGCCCTCTCCCCAGCCTCTCCCCTGCCCCTCCCTCCCGGAGACCCCCCAGAAGCTCCCCTCGCTGGCTGACCTCTGCTTCCCCGGTGGTCCTCCCCGTGGTCAGCTGGGTGAAAGGTCGCGGCTGTTGGAGGAGGGCCCGGGGTCTTTGAGGGCGTCTTGCTGGGTGTTCCCTGCATGAGGGTCTTGGACCCCCAGAGACCCAGGGGCTGCATAGACGTGGGGGTGGGATCTATGGCAGCCCCTCCCCTCCCTTTCCATGTCCCTTGAACACATCATCTGTGCTCCTTGTGGGAATGAGGCCCTTGCCTGTTCTCTCAGAGGGACCATGGAGTATTAGGTACAGACCAGTGGGAGATCTGCTGGCCCGACTTCATCCCTGCTCTCCCCACGTGGCACGGAGCTTTGTAACGAAGAGCACGGCTCTTGGGGGTCAGACGTGGGCTGAGTCACTCAGCACCACGAGGCCCCAGGGTCCGGCAAAGGGCAGCAGTGTCGTGTTGAAGCACCCCCACCCCCAGCTCTCTGCGTGGTCACCGTGGTGTATGTGTCGGGCTCAGGCCTGCCTGTGAGCATGCACATCGCTCACGGGATCGTCACGACAGCCCCCAGCGTGGACGAGGAGGCACTTTTAGAAACGAGAGGCCAGGCTCAAAGGTGGAATGACTTGATCAGGCGCAGCCGTCGTGAGTTTGTTTGTTCATTTATGCTCTCACCCAACATTTTGCCAGTGGTGGTACGTACCAGACACTGTGCCAGACCCCACGGGCATCTCGGCAAGTGGGGCAGCTGTGCTCTACCCTCCAGCACTTTCAGTCCATCAGGAGACAGACACACCATATCATCCCACAGGGAACTTCAGTACATGACGGGAGCCCATCTGACCTGGCCTGGGGGGTGAGTCAGGACTTCCCCGAGCACTTGGCCTTTGGGGTGACATATGTTGAATGAAGAGGGGTTAGGAGTAACAGAGGGAAGCAGTCCGGGCAGAGGAAATAACATGTGCAAAGGTCCTGGGGTGAGACAGAGCTTTCTATGCTCTTGGGACTGAGACAAGCTCTCAGGACTAGAGTTAGCACTGAAACATGGAAGGTCAAGCTGGGGGCACGCTTGTCTGAGGTGCCTGAGGACACCACAAAGAGGTGGTCTTTCCAGGCCTTGTGGCACACAGCCTCCAGGTAGCATTATTAAAATGTTCTGCCCAGTGGTGGACGCTACATATCACTAGTTCCGTGTCCCCCTTCAGTTCACCTGGGGCTCCGGCAGAGCAGTTCCCGGCAGCGGGGGCTGGATCACTTCCCGGGGGGGAACCTGGCCCTTCCAGGTGGAGGGGTGGGCACATAAATTCCCCCGACACCCTGGCCTCCAGGGGGCACTTCTGTGCAGGGGTGGGGTCACGTGCAGTAGAAGCAGTTTTCACTCCTTCCTCTCCAGCCTAGGCGGCTGGGACTCCCTCGTGTTGTCGCTCCTGCCGGGACTCGAGTACGGTGTCCAGTACGGTGTTGGGAACGGGCATCTTTGTCTTGTTCTGGATCTTAGGGGAAGGTTTCCAGTCTCCCCCCACGGGGTCTCACATGAGCTGTGCGCTTTTCACAGATGTCCTTTATCATGTTGAGGACATTCCCTTCCGTTCTGAGTTTCTGAGCGGTTTTGTTGTTTTTGTTTTTGTTTTTTGAATTGTGAAAAGGTGTTGGGTTTTGTCAAGTGCCTTTCTGTGACAATTGAATGACCACGTAGGTCCCCTGCCCTGTTTTCTTACTGTGGGGGTTATGATGACCGGGTTTTATATGTTGAACCATCCCTGTGTTCCTGGGATAGGCCGCACGTGCTCCTGGTGTGTGCAGTTTTTAATAATGCCGTGGGATTCTGACTGCTAGTGTTCTGTTGAGGACTTCTGCATCATCCTTCCTTGGGGGCGTGGAGTGCAGCTCTCTGGTGGTGGCGGTGGGCGACTCTGGGGCGTGCTCCTCATGGTTACTCACAGACCCCTGTGGGACCACATTCCGCGCGCCCCCGTCTTCCGTGCACCCCTTATTGGCTTGTGTCCTTTCTCCGCCTCACTGTCTGATTCCCTGACTCGTGGCTGTGGGATCGCTTCCCTGATAGACTCCTTCTCTCACGTCCTCACATCTGATCCGCTTTGGGAGGAAAAAAAACTTGGAGAAGTCAGGCTGGTGTGTAACCATTTCAAGCATAAAACCTAATTCTAGGGGCACCTGGGTGGCTCAGTCGTTAAGCGTCTGCCTTTGGCTCAGGTCATGGTCCCCGGGTCCTGGGATCCAGCCCTGTATTGGGCTTCCTGCTCAGCAGGAAGCCTGCTTCTCCCTCTCCCACTCCCCCTGCTTGTGTTCCCTCTCTTGCTGTGTCTCTCTCTGTCAAATAAATAAATTAAATCTTAAAAAAAAAACCCCTAATTCTAAAAACTGACGTTCACAAAAGCAAGATCAAAGCTTATTAAAAAAAAAATTGAGATTTCCTTTCCCTGAAAGTTTTATACTCTTTTGGTATTTTAACATTTCCCCCACTTTGAATTTTATTTTTTTTTCTTAGCCTAAATAGAAAATATAAAGGAAATATGCTTTTGTACCATGTTCTACATAGAGGCCCCAACACTGTCTGGATGGTCCTGTGGGCTGCGTACACGTTATCGTGTTCCGTGTGTGCCACGGTGGGTGAAGAGGTGGGTGGGCAGCTCTGTGTTGGGCAGAGTGGGGCAGCCATGGCAGGGCGTGCAGGGGACCCTGCCCTTGCTTCTGTGTGAAGCCGGGCGATGAGGAGCCCGAGGCTTGTCCCCAGGCTGCCCTCGGTGCACCCGTGAAGGAGTTAGCAACAGTCCGTTCTCTGCGCATCCACTAGACAACACAGGAGCCCCCTCCTTTTCTTTTCCTGTGACCCCCGCCGCCCCGCTCACCCCCCCACCCAGGGAGCTGATAACTGGGCCCTCTTTCTTCCTTTTGGTTGTTTCTTGAGAAAGGCAGGGAGCGAGAAGGCCACCACTCATTCTCTGTTATCCGGAACTGCTTCTGCCTCACATAGAGATGGGCCCGGAGGCTCCGGGGTGGGCAGGGGTGGGGTGCGCCTGTCCTCTGCTTCCATACGCGGTCTCTGCAGCGACTAAGAGCCTGGGTCTAAGAGCCAGCCAGGCCTGGGTTTGAATTCTGCCCTTAACTTGCCGGGGCCAGTCAGCGAGTGGCTCTGAGACTCGGTTGGCCACCTGTTCTGTGTGTGGGACTTGTCTAGGTGCCAGAGTATCCCCTGAACGGGGGGGGGCCACTCCATCACTAGAGGCAGAGGGAACTAGCATGTTGCAGCACCTCTGGTGGCGTCTGCTGTGGGGGGCGTTCAAGCAGGGCCAGGAGAGGGCGATGGGCTGGGGTGCAGCTGTGTTTGCCCTTGGATCAGGGAAGTGCTGTGGGATAGGACGGCTTCGGACTCAGAAGAGGGGAGAGCCTGAGTGGGGCTGGCATCTTGGGGAGGCCATCCGGACAGCGGGAAGTGACCGCGAAGGCCTGGAGGCTGGAGGGGCCGGCGGGAGCACCTCTGGGCCGGTGTGTAGCACGCTGGGCCGCGGGAGGTGTGGGGGGCCTTGCGGGCCTCCCTTCGGTGCCTGGACACATCCTAAGTGCATCGGGGGAGGTGCCGGACAGGGAGCGGGGAGGATCCGGTGCAGCATAAAGGGTCCTTCTGGATGTCGGGCCCGCGGGAGGAGCCCTCTGGGCTGCTGTAGTGGTCCAGGTGACAGCTGGGTGAGACCTGGCCCCGGCGGGAGGAGGGGGCCAGCAGGACCTGCTCTGACCGGTGGAGGGGCTGGGCGTGTGTGGTGGGGAGAAGAGGCTTGCTGCACGTTCCCTCTTAGGGTCGCCAGCAGGTGTCCCTGTGATGACTAGGACCTGATGCTCCCACAGGCCAGGGACTCAGGTCTTTGTTGAGAAACTGCACGGGACCAAGTGTGGCACACCGGGGTTTATGCCTGGCGGGGGGGCTCCTGGCCCTCCCCTCCTGGGCCAGAGGGTGTCCCTTCCAAAGGGAAGTCCTCGTTGGTCCTGTGGGGGTAATGGGCCAATCTGTCTAATTCAGCCCGCCCTGGGGCGGTCTAATTGCCCATTTAACCTTTGTGGGCGCTTAATTAAGGATGTTTAGTCTGGCATGCTGCGCTCCACTCATTAGGGTCAAGCTCACAGCCTTCTCTCCAGCCCGTCAGAGGCCCAGACAGACAGGCTTTCCGAGGCGTCCCCCGGGAGGAAGGGGAAATGGAAGGTTTGGCTCAAGTGCCGCCCAGCCCGTGGGGTGTGGGCTGACCAGAGGACACTCGTGGGTGGGGTTGGAGGGGACGGCGGCCCCCAGACGGGGCTCGGTGCCCGGCGGGGGCAGAGCTGACGCAGGCGTGGAGGCTTTACTCAGATAAGGTCTGGCCGCCGTGTGCGCGTAGACGTGCGGCCCCTCCCTGCGGTTCGCGGCCCAGGCCATCAGCACGCGGGCTCTGGCCACGGCTCTAGTGGCAAATCGAAGTACGGGAACCAGCCCACCGGGTGCAGTCCCAGAGACCACCTTGTACAAGGGCTGGCGCACACTTCCGGAAAGGGTCACGTTGTTCCTATTTTAGACTTTGCCGGCCGCCGTTATGACCACTCTCACTGTGCCACGGAGAGAGGGCCAAGGACCCAACATGCAAATGAAGGGGCGTGGCTGTGCCTCATTAGCATTTTATTTACCCAGAGCTGGCTGGCCAGGTTTGCTGATCCCAGAGCCAGTAGAAGTTTTCTGCAGGAGTCCAGATAACTGTCTTCCCACCACTCATTGTAACTCACAAGCTCTAGCCCTCGGAGCCCCTGCCGCAGCAGACCTCAGGGCTTTCTCAAGGTCAAGTGTCATATTTACTGTAGCATTGATGTATTTTTTAACCTTTTAACCGAGAAACTGGGATGCCATTTTATTAGATTCCTACTGTTTGTCTTCTATTGTGTCACTGATGAAGTTTTTGCATGCTGGGCCCCTAACCACCTTTTCCCGTAAGCCCTAAGGTGGCTGTCCTGCAGTTTTGCACAATTCAGTGATTTTCAGGAACGCACATGCCGTGTTACAGGACTGACTGTATTCATGACCCAGGCCTGGCCAGGCTTTGCCGCAGTCACAAGTACACCCTGAAATTTTAGGCTGTCCCCGTGCTGTGGCACAGGGATCTCGGCTCTTGTCATCTGGTAGCTCCACCTTTTGTCCTGTGGTCCCCATTGTCACTGACAAAGCAGAAGAGAGAACTGGGGTCCTGTGGGTGTCTCCCAGACAACCCTTCTGCCCACAGCCTGCTGGTCAGACATGGGTCGCATGGCTCCCACCAGCCCCAGGGAAAGCTTTGAGGTTCAGTCTTCCCATGTGTCCCAGAAGGGAAATAGGGTTTGCAGTGCATACTCCATTGTGGCATCACCCCCTCATCACCTGCCTTTTAGTAATTCATGGACCCTTTATGCCAGGCTCTGTTCCAGGATCGGGGGATGTGGTAGAGAAGAGCAAAACCCAAACAAAACTACAGAACTGAGCCCTGCCTTCCCCGGGGGGCATGTTCTAGGGGACAGATAGACAATTCGATAGTAAGTAAGCTATGGTCACAGACGTGTGCAGGTGACATGGGCTATGGGGCGAAAAGAAAGTGATCAGGTTGGAGAGAGTGTTGGGGCTGGGGTGGCACCACCCTTTAAATCAGATGCTTGGTCCAGAACCCTCTCTGAGGAGGTGGCGGTTGAGAAGTACCTTGAGAAAGTTGGACAGGGAGCCACATGGAAGCTGGGGTCGGGCGACGCTCAGCCAGGGCACACAGCCCGTGCAAAGGCCCCGGAATAGGAGCGTGCCTGGACTGTTTGATGAGCTGCAGAGAAACCATGTCACTGGGGGTGGCCTGAAGGGCAGGAGGGGGGTCAGAGAGCTGTCAAAGCGTCGGTTGCTGAGGACGCTGTGTACTATTCTCAAGACTTCAGTTCCTGTTGCTTCTGCCCTTGAACCTGGGACATGGTTTCTGCCTCCTGGCTCCACCACTGACCACGGGCACCAAGTCCTTCCCTAGATGAGGGAAGCGGGCCTCGAGAGGGTAATGTAACCCATTTCCCATAATCAGTTATAAAACTAAAGCGAGAAGGTGGGTGTTGCATGTGTTGGGCCGGGTAACGCACCCTGAATATCGAGGTTGCTGAGGGGTGCGTCCTGGGAGCCACCGGGTCAGCGCCTGACCCTCCCACGCTGCTGCTCCAGCTGGAAGTTCCATGGTTCAGACGTCTGTCCCAAGACAGCATCCCGCCCACTCCTTTCGTGGTCTCCCATGGGGCCGCAGACCTGGTGAGAACACTGCGCTACTTTTCCCTCTGTGGGAAGGGGGCTGGCAGCAAATGATTAAATTGATGTCGACATTTATTGCTGTGAAGGCAGTAAAGGCATCACGTGGCTTCCTCATAAAAAGTCATAAGGCCTATTTACAATCCCACAGTATTTCTGTGGTAATCCAAACCAGTGACATTCTCTGAAGCTCTTATGTATTCAGCTGGGGCGGGGGGGTGCACGTCAAACCCCCCTTCTCTTGACGGGGGAGGAGGGAGCCTGGTTTGTTTGGATTCATGTGTTTTATGGATTCAGGGCAAACGTCTTTTGGCCGTTACCCAGAAGGTCAAAAGCAGCCATCCTGGCATCTTCGTGGGCAAGAGGCAGGGATTCCAGGCCACGGGACCCGGCAACTCCGAACCAACAGTGTCCTTTGGATTGTCCACGATACCCTCTCGCATTCTCTGGCCATTTGTCAACCTTCTTAAGATGCGTTTGCATGGAGCATGAGTTAGGGTTGCTTCTCGGGAGAACAAGTTGGCCACACGTATCAGGATGTAAAATCCATCCATTTCTCATCTGGGAACCGGCCCTGCAGACGCACTCACGTGTGGGCCCTGAGGCCCATGAGGAGCGAGATGAGTATATTTCCTTTGAAATATGCAAACAGATATCCAAAGTCAATATTGAATATTGAAACATTGACAATGCTGAACGCCACTGAAATGTCTGTGGTAGATGATTATGAATAAAGGATGGTGCGTGTCTGTAAAGCGAGACGGGGTCCCCACCAGACATCCAACGGTGGTCTGTGTGCGGAGGCGGCATGGCCCCCACGGTGCAAGGTGAAGAGGCGAGATGTGCAAGACTGTGTTTAGAATAAACCCATTTATCTAGATTTAAAAAAATATATATGTATTTATGCTGGCCCATGCATAGAACAATCCTGGGACGATATGGAGGTCCCTGTTAAAAGTGGTTGGTGGGGTAGCTGTCCTGGTCCCTGCTCGGTAGGATCACCGAGGGACACGGGCCCCTTCCTGCAGATGCCGCGTCCTCCGGTGCCCCCTTTGGATCTGGCCACCAGACAAGGGAGGTGCTGACAGGCGGTGCGCTGATGGGCCAGAATCCAGTGGTGAGGCCATACCTCACCACAGCCGGGAAACTGTCTCCAGGGAATAGTCTGGTGACCAGCTTACTGTAGGGAACACAGCAAAGAGCTAGTGACGGCCCCAGCCTTCCAGGCCTGATGGTCTGTGCCTCTAGTGCTCTGACCTGAGGTGAGTCATTTCTCCTCTCTGGATTTCATTTTCTTCAATGAAACTGCTGGAGAAGATACAAGTTTTTTTTAAAACTTTTCTTGGTCCCAGATAACTTTCTTCTTCTGAAGTCCATTGCAGAACCCAATATCAGAATAAAACAGACGGCTGCAGGTGGGGGGTGCGGGGGGCCTAGAGCCCCATGGGCTCATCCCCCGCTTGCCCTTGTGGCCCAGCCCCTGACCTTCGGGGGCTCTGCAGGTCATGTGCGCAGGCTCTTGGCTCCCATAGCCTCCAGTTATGACGTGATACAGCCGACCTCTGGATTCTTTAGGGAACTTTCAAAACTTTTCTGTGTTCTCACTTTGGAAAATCTGAAGACATTTGAAACGAGGGCCCCTGGCTCTGGTCCCTGGCTGGCCCTGGGATGTGGCTGCTCCTTGCTCAGAACCACCTGCTTGGCGCTCCCAACCCTCCTCTACCACAATTTATTTTTGTACCGGGGGAAATGTTCAGCATAATAAATCATGCGGTCCCGGTGTTCCCTGAACCGTTTCTGTGAAAAGGGTCTCCTGAGCTGGCCCTTAGATCAAGACTCCTGCGGCAGAAGCACCCACTTGCCGTGGCAGAACAGGGAGAAGGTCTTGTTTGGGACTTTCCAGTCAGTGGAACCGCGGGGCACATCTGCTTTGACCAAATAGGAGAAGGATCAGGGACGCAGTAGCGATACCACTTTGCAGGGTGGGGGACAGTCGCAAATCATGTTACAGACTTTTTTTATGACAATGGTTTTGAAAGGGAATTCATGTAATCCTAGCAATTTAGACATTAAAGTCTCAAGGCTCTAATGGGCCTCAAATAAATATATACATATTTTCCGCCAGTTTCAAAAATAATAATCCTAGACCAGAAACTACTTGAGTCTTGTTTCTTGAACAGCTTGCTTCCTTCCCATGGCTGAGGAGGCTGAAGGACGTAGAACAGAGAAGGACAGAACTGCCCACAGCTCCCCACGGGTGCCAGGGGCCTCTGACCTTCCATTTCAGTCAGATTCAAACCGAAGGTTCAGCTGCATCCGCCATTGTTCAAGTCACCAACATCCTCTCGAAATGTACAGGCCTGAGGATGTCTTACCTCTCCTGAAAAGGGAGCCAAAAAGGGGGGATTTTCTGCCTGAAAAGGGGCCAAAGATTTGCTGATCCTAGTATTCTCGAGTTCCCTTACACACGCGCCTCCATTAACAGGTGGCATCTGCCCCATCAGGCTTTTAAACCGAGGTGACACTGGACATGGCCCTTTGTCGGCTGACCGGTTGTTAGGTCTCCAGGAAGAGGAGGAGGTGCCGGTTCAACAAGATGGGCGGTGTTCTGGCAGGACCTCGGACACCCTGGCTCGCGATGCTGCTCCCTGAGTCTCTTGCCTCATCCACTGTCTCTCCGTGTGCAGATGAAGAAGCCCCAGGGCACACAGGACTTGGCTGGAGGCTTCCACTGACGGGGTAAGGGGGTCCTGGCCGGGGAAGGAGGCATCCCTGAGTCTAGGTCCCAGCTATGCCTCCTCCTCTGTGAGCTCGGACACAGCAAGCACAGGGACAATAACAGTCCTCAGAGCTGTCTTGCCTTGTCTCTTGTATTACGGATGAATCAGATGCAAGCGTTTTGTATCGCTCAGAAAAGGAAGAAATTTAATGCCGAGGATGAGGAGCTCACAGCTGTTGGAGAGCTGGAAGGACAAGGGTCGGGGCATGGTCTTACCCATGCCCACGTTTGCCACGGACGTCACAGCCTCTGCAGCAGCGAGGCGGGTGTTTGGGGGGAACCCCAGGCAGCGGCTACAAAACGTTGCCTGTGCCAAATTCCACGTGTCTGCCCACTCATGCCGGGGGACCAGTAGACACTGGCTTTCCCCAATTGCTCAAAGCTCTCCTTGGTGCAAATGGAGCTCCCAGTCCTCCGGCCCCTTGGGCGCTGCGTGGCCGTCCCTTGTGGTCCTGAGCAATAAGCTTGACCGTTCGCATTGGAAAACACATCGTAAGGCCACACCAACAGGGCCACGGTGAAGACTCCGAATGGCTGAAACATCCTTGAGAGGCTTGGACATCAAACGTAAAAGTGCTGTTGGCGGCCAGAAGTCGCCACTGCGGCCAGAGACGTTGGCAGTCGAGCTCTGAGACCAGCTCTGTGACTTGGAAAGTGCGGTGGCCGGGGTTGGGTGGCGGAGGGAGGACCTGTGTCCTCCGGTGCTGCAGCTCCCTGGGCTGACGCTGCTCTGGGGAGGGCCTCGCCCCAGAGCCTCCTCCTCCTCCCAGTTCCCATGACACACTTTGTCTACACCACATGTGAGTTCCTTTGCTAACAGTTTACCTGATAAGATATTTTTTTCCTAGAGAGAGTTTTTAGTTTTTTGAGGGCAGGCAACATGTCCTCAAATCTTCGGGCCCCGCAAAGAAATGTTCCTTTAAGGTAACGTAAAAATACACTTTCATGAGAAAAGTCTGGAAAACACTGGAGGCACAAGGAAGACCAAAGAAGATAATGCCGATCGTCCGTAACCCTGCCTCCCAGAGTCATGTGCTGCTAACCCTTCGGCGGCTGCACTTGGCATTTTCCCCAGGACTCACACATGTAAAATGTGAGATTATGCTAACCCATCACTAACAAGGTATGGAGTGCCCGACGCCCGCAGGCACTGACTGTGTTCTTTGTTGTTTGTAACGTCCGTAAACACGTTGATCAGCTATGGTTGGGAAGACTGTGTCATGGATCCTCCCTGTGGTCAGTGGAGGGATCCGGCAGAGCAGGAGCTCCCCGTCCTGGCCCTCCCTGCCATGGGTCGTATTGGGATAGACGCCCCCCACCCCCGACCCCAAGGGGCCCTGTGAGTTTGCTCACTGGCTGAGTCTGTGTCATTAGTCCTTCCATAACCCTGCTCAGCCAGAACATGTTCTCCAGTCAGCTTTATCCAGAGTCAGAGTGGTCTGTCCATCCGCATGTGCCAATCCCTCTACGCAGCCCCTGCCTGGGGTGGGGGAGGGAGGGTTGTGTCCTGACCCCTGGCCGCCCTGCTGAGTCTCCACGCACCTTGTCTAATTAATCCCTGGATTGCGGAACAGTTGCTATAAAATGGCCATTCTTTTTTTTTTAAAGATTTATTTGTTTGTTTCGGAGAGAGAGGGGGAGAGAGTGTGTGTGAGCGTGTGCGTGCCGTGGGGATTGCGGGGCGGAGGCAGAGGGAGAGGGAGAACCTCAAGGAGACTCCCCGGCGAGCACGGAGCCTGACACGGGGCTGTATCTCGTGACCCTGAGATCACAACCTGAGCTGAAATCAAGAGTCAGATACTTAACTGACCGAGCCCCCCGGGGGCCCCTAAAATGGCCATTCCTATAGGGACAAAGCTAAAGCATGGAGAGGTCAGTGACCTGCCCTCGGTCACACAGCTGCTACCTGGTGAAGCCGGGTTTGCCCCAGCTCTGTTTTTTCTGTCTTTTTTAACCCCCCCCCAAAAAAGAAACCCCAGCCTTATTGAGATACAGTTTCCATACCAAACAGGCATACGTTCAAGGTATGCAAGTCAGTGTGTTGCTGTATTCACACAGAAGTATGACTGTAACCACGGTCACTTCGAGAACGTTTCATCACCTCAAGGGAAGCCCGTGCCATGGAGCTGTCACCCCCTTTTTCCCACCCCCTTCCTGCCTACGCCTCTCCCCCCAGCCTTAAGCATGACTCATGGGTCTTCAGACTCCGTGATTTTCCCTGTTCTGGATGCTTCATTAATGGAATCATGTGGTCTCTGTGTCTGGCTTCTGTCCCCGACTATGATGTCAGCAGGGTCCATCTATGTTGTGGCGTGATTAACTCCATCCCTTTTTGTGGGTGAATAGTATTTCACTGTATGGCTCTCCATGTTTTGTGTGTCTGCTTGTCAGCTGGTGGACATCTGGGCTGTTTGCCCCTCTGGTCTATGCTGCACAGCTCTTTCTGGAAGAGCTCTTCCCGCCCGCCCTCCTTGTGGGTTGGTGGCTTTAAGGGAGGGCAACGTGGATGGCACAGAGCCCTGGCTTTGCAGACAGCCGATGACAGTCCCTTCTCCAACCTGCAATTTCGGCTCAGGCCAGAGCGGGGTGCGGCCAGGGCCCTGGAGCCAGACCGCCAGGGCAGCATCGGTCCAGACGGGGAGGGGTGGCCTCAGAAGCAATAAAAACAGACGTCCCCGCCCGCTCCTCCTCCAGGAGGGCCGTCTCCACCATCCGTGCTGTCGCCCCAAGGGACAAATCCCAAGTGACCCTGCGTTGTAACAGGAGCTCCGTTCCTTTCGAATTCTGGGCCCCTGAGCAGCCGAAGGCCCTGGATGGGTAGAGAAGGGGGAGAAGACGTTGCGGCCCACCCCAAAGAGACGGTCATGCCTGCTGGGACAAACGCTCCCAGAGAGCGGGGCCCTGGCGGGGCAGCCTGACCTGGTACCCTTGGGCCTTGAGGTTCCTTTGGAATTGGCGGCTGGCGTCCCTGAGGGGCTCTGGCCCCCACACAGGATCTGTGTGTTCCTGGAGTCTGTGGTGAGCAGGAATTAGAGTGACCCATGTCGCCACTGTGACCCATGTCGCGGCGGGGCTTGCTGTGCTCAGCAGCGGGGGTGGCCAGGCGGGCTGTTTCTGGAAAAATCACCCTGCTCATTACCGGCTTCGGGTGGGCTCCCAAGGGTCAGGTTGGGTTTGTTTGCCTGTCTTGGGAGTCGAGGAAACTGTGGCCCTTTTGCTGCTGGTTCAGCAGAAGAGAGGCTCCAAGATGGTATCGACGGGCGGCCAGGGACAGTAGCAGACGGCAGCCCAGGGCTGACAGAGGAGCGCCGTGGATTGAGAACGCGGGCTGGAGAAGGCCGGCCTGGGCCTGTGTCTTCTAGAGTGACGGTGACTTACAAACTCAGAGGGACCCATCTAGCTGCTGTGTAGTCACAGACCCCCGGGGGCCAGGTACCGTGAGCCTGCACAGGGGCTGGCTTTACCTCTTCGCATGCGGACGGAGTGGACGCTCAGAGTGTTAAGTGACCTGCCCGAGGTCACACAGCTGCAGAGCTCGGCCTGGCTTCTGACCAGGCTCCTGGCCCCAGTCGGCTTCTCATGTCCTCGAGGGTACGGGGTGGGGTGGGGGCGCTAAGCTGGCGGCGCGCACCTGTTCCTCTGCTTCCCAAATGCCTCTTGTTCTTCTTTTTAAAATTGTGGCAAAACACACATAACATGAAATTTACTGTTGTAGCCTTTTTTTTTCTTTTAGTTTTCTTTTTCTTTCTTTTTTTTTTTGTTTGTTTTTTGAGAGGAGGAGAGAGAGCACACAAGCAGGGGGAGTGGGAGAGGGAGAAGCAGACTCCTCGCTGAGCAGGGACCCTGATGCGGGGCTCGATCCAGGATCCCGGGATCATGACCGAGCTGAAGGCAGATGCGTCCCTGACTGAGCCCCCCAGGCGCCCCGCCAATACAGCCATTTGTAAGCGTACAGTTCGGTGGCATTAAGTGCATACATGCTGTGCAGCCATCCCCACCGCCCACCTCCAGAACTTCTTCATCTTCCCACACTGAACTCCGTCCCCATGAAACGCCCCCTCCCCAGCCCCTGACCCCAGCCCCTGACCCCTTCCCTTGGCACCCGTGGTCTACTTTCTGCCTTGATGAATTTGACGACTCCAGTACCTCCTATAAGCAGAATCGTATAGTATTTGTCTTTTTGTGACTGGTTTATTCCACTGAGCGTAGTGTCTTCTGGGTTCATCCATGCTGTGGCTGGCGTCGGAACTTCTGTTTGTGAGGGTGAAAAATACTCCTTCGTGTGTATAGGCCACATGTTGCTCATCCAAAGTCATCACCCCAAAGTTTTCAGCACCTCAGTCCCAGGCCACTCCAGTGAGCTGGGGAAATTATGGTGTCTCTCCCAAGGAAGTGTGTGGTGGCCCTTTGTGCTAGACACAATAATGGCCCCAAAATATATCCCCTGTCCTAAGCTCGAAGCCTATGAAAATGTGAACGTAGTGTGGCAGAAGGGACTTCTCAGGATGGGGGACAATCCTGGATGATGCAGGTGGGGCTGGTGTGATCACAGGGTCCTTGTGAAGAGGGTGAGCTAGAGGGGGAGAGGGCGAGAGAAGGAGACAGGACCCTGGAAGCCAAGGTCGGAGGGAGCCATCGCCGGGAGGGCCACGAGCCAAGGGACACGGGGGTCTCTAGGAGCTGGCAGGGCAAGGACGCAGATTCTCCGCTGGAGCTCTGGAGGGAACGCAGTGCTGCTGACACCTTGATTTTAGGACTTCTGACCTGCAGAGCTAGAGGGTGACCAATCTGTGTTGTTTGAAGCCGTGGTTGGTGGTTGGTCACAGCAGCCGCGGGAAACTCATACACTCTTAAATTCGCACGGTGCATGTCAGGGCTTCCGGACACTTCCCGAATCTCCCTCAGGGGATCCCAGGATAGGCACCGTGCCCCGAGGCCGGCGTGTGTGGCTCTGCGGCCGGGGGTGGCTGCTGGACAGAGGCGCACGGGACACGTCTGTGGGTCTGGACTTCAGCTGTGTGGTCTCTTCCCACTTCCCGGCGTGGCTGCAAAGATGTGCCTGCGATGCTCTGAGCCCAAGGAGGAGCTGACGGGCTGGTGCTGAGGAGCAGCCGGCTCTGTGTCCAGGAGGTGGAGGTGCATCCACACGGCATCCAGAAGCTTCCACTGCTGACTGGCCCCAGCGCTGGTGTCTCCTCCACGTCACATGCTCTGCGTGTTCCCTGTCTGCGTTCCCAGGGCAGAGGGAACAGTGGAGGTAAAGGCCTCAACATCTGAATGGTCAGCAGATCGGGCCCCAGCTGGGAGAGCGGAGGGAGCAGCCCCCGGCCTCTCCCAAGGACAGTGGTTTTCTGTGCCAGGACGGTAGCTCGTTCAGATCCAGGCAGAATCTGGGCTCGAAAGGCCTGAAGGAGGGCTCGGGAAACCCCCCAGAGACCACCACAAAGGGCACTGGCTGAAAAGGCAAACTGAGGCAGGCATGCAGGGGCCTCCGTCTGACCGCAGCTGCCCTGAAGCTCAGGGGACCTGGAAGCTGGGAGGGACAGCTCAGCAAGGCTGTGGAAAGGCCTGTGAACAGGAAGGCCCCTGGCCCTTCTCTCCAGGCATCTCTGCCTTCGGATGGCCTGGTTGGCTCCCGTCCCTGCTGGCGGCCAGCTCCGTGTCACCAGTGGGGGAGAGTGACCTGCGCTGTGGGGTGTGGAAGGTGTCTTTGGCCTCCCCGCCCTCCCTCCATCTTGGAGGTGGGAGGTCCCGCTGGGAGCCGCCGCGCAGCAGGCTGGCGATGGGGACAGCTCTGATCCCTGAGTGACCCGCGCTCTGCCCAGGAAGGGAGGGCTGTTCCTTCCTGCCGTCTCCTCAGCCCTCGCACTCCCTGTGGGGATCAAGAGGCCAAAGGTCTCGGATCTTTTGAGATGAGTTTCTGCATTTAGGGAAGGAAGGCTGTTGTGGGGGCAGAGTGGGTCCAGACGTGGGGTCTGGGAAGGCTTGTGCTCTGGTCGCTCCGAGGTTTCCTTTGAGACATGCGGTCTGAACAAGCGCCTCCTGTAATTAAAAGAAGCCGTCACCTTCCTGCTGCGGTGTGAGAGGGGCACAGTGTCTCTCTCCACCTACGGTGGCCAGACCTCAACCAGACTTGGGTCTTGGCGGTGGCCCCAGCGTCTGAGCCCATTGACAACAGTGGATCCCAGCCTGGGAGGTGGTTTCAGTCCCCAGGGAAGATGACGGGTGGGTGCCTTTCTTCAGAACAGCTCGCTGGAGCCCGAGGTGAGGGGGGATGTGGATAGGACCCACCCCCTTGACATGTCCAAATCCCCCGAACCTGGGAGTGTGAGCTTATTTGGCGACAGGACTTGGCAGATGTGATTGAGTGCAAGATCTTGAGATGGGGCCGATCCTGGAGGATCCAGATACAATCGTGGGTGTCATGGACAGAGGGAGGGGAGCATTTGATGTGGAGGAGCAGAGACGAGGGGCTGTGGACACCTGCCGAGGGGCGTGGGTGCCTCTTTCTTAAAGCTGGAAGAGGCAGGAAATGGATCTGTTCGGAGCCTCCGGCAGGAACCAGACCCACCAACACCTTGACTTTCGCCCAAGAGAAAAGGCAAACTGACTTGCAGAACCTGGCTTGCAGAACCACAGGGGTACAGCTTTGTGCCGTGTGAAGCCACTCGGGTTGCGGTGATGTGTCACAGCAGCCGTGGGAGACAAGCCCCAGGGGAGGGGGCCGGCGTGTCCAGGAGCAGAGAGCGGGAGCTGAGGAACCAAGCAGGACAGCCCAGGGCACAGGCTGCTTGGAGCTTTCACCCACAGCCCACAGACACCCTCCAAGGTGAGCAGGGCTACGCCCCTCCAGGGTAGGGAAACTGAGGCTCAGGGAGAAGCCCCTTGTTGTGCGGGGACCGGCCCACGGTCCCTCCGGCCCACCATGGGACCCACCCCCGCTAAAGAAAGCACACGGGACAGTCTGCAGGGGACTTTCTGCCTAGAACCTTCCACATTGTCCTCTGGGATTCTCAGGAAGGAGGCTCCAGGGTCATAGCCTTGGGGACGCAAGGAAGAACGAGCCCTTGTCAGTCCTCGCCCCGGCGCAGTGGGGATGTACCCAGTCATCGTGCTGGGATCCCGCCTGGTCACACCCTGAGACCCATCTGGAAACCTCGTTAGGCCGCAGGTCCCAGGGCCAGAGAGGCAGCCAGAGCACGTGTCAGGTGGACCCACTCATAGGTGCTGTCCATGCATTGCATGGCCCTCAGGTTGGCGGCTCAGTTAGCTGCCCCCCCTGCAGCCCACATCGGCACCCAGTCCCATTGCGTGCAAGCAAGCACCCTGGGCTCTGTCCGAGGCCTGGAGGGCCACCTTCCTGAGCCTGCTTCTCCCTTTAACCTTCTCGGAGGCCCTGCACTGCTGAGGGTGTGCTGTGTGTTGGGGCGGTCCAGGCCAGAGGGACGGGAGCTGAACTGGGACAGGCCGGTGGGAAGTGAAGGGGAAGGAGAGAAGGCTGTGGAGGAAGACGTGCGGACAGCTGTTGCCCGTGAGCCTCAGCCGGCACGGTGGCCGGGCCGGGGACAGAAGCGGGGGGGGGGGCCGAGAGGAGCTGCGGCAGGTGTAGCGCCGGGCAGAAGCAGCCCGTCGGTCTGTGCGGTGTTGGATGGAGGAGGCGCGGGGAGGCGGGTGCTGACCGAGGCCCTCACGGGGGCGCCCGGGCGGCGGTGCAGCCGAGGGCAGGGACCCGCACGTCACGCTGTGCTGTGGTGCTCGGCACAACCTCTCTCTCTGGGGGAAATATGGCCGTATTTGTAGGAATTACAGATGCCATAGCTTATTCTCGGCCACCGCACTTGGCCTTTGATCCTAGGACTAGGTGTGTGTGTGTATGAGATGACGTGAGTCTTCTGCAACCCTCCAAGATGGGAAGCCACCAGAATGTCCGTCAGAAGGACTCGTCGAGGTGTGATCCATGCACATGGTGGAGGAGCACGCAGCCGAGAACGAGAGAGGCGGGCTCTGTCCCGGGAGACTCGGGGAAGGCGGTGGTGCCGGCGGCCGTGGAGTAAATACCCGCGTGGGCCGGCGACCGCGCCGCCCTCCCCACTGGGGGCAGCGAGCACCGGCCGGTGTGGAGTTAGTGAACCATCGGCTACCCTTTGGTAGAAAAGGACTTTCCAGAAAACGTCTCTGGAAGTGGGAGCGCACGGAGTGCTCAGGGGATGGTAGGGAGAGAATTTGCTCCTGGACACCTGGCTCTTTGCATTTTCTGTCGGGTAAAACTTCTACCTGTTCAGAAAATCTCATTAAACAGACAGAGATCACGTAAGGACCATGGAATGAGCCGTCGCTTGGGAGGAGGACCGTATGGAGAGCAGTTTCTCTCAACAAGCTGTGATCCCGGCAGCCACCTGCCCTTTCAAACTGACTGTTTCCCCGTAAGTGGAATTAGGAGAGAGAGAGACCTACACGAGACAGAGGGAGGAGAGAGAGACACAGAGACGGAGACAGACACGGAGAGAGACACACACTCTCAGAGACAGAGGGAGGAGAGAGAGACTCAGAGACAGAGACTGAGGAGAGAGACACACACTCTCAGAGACAGACAGAGGGAGGAGAGACACAGAGACAGAGACTGAGGAGGAGAGAGACACACACTCACAGAGACAGAGGGAGGAGAGAGAGACTCAGAGACTGAGGAGGAGAGAGACACACGCTCACAGAGACAGAGGGAGGAGAGAGAGACTCAGAGACAGAGACTGAGAAGGAGAGAGACACACACTCTCAGAGACAGAGGGAGGAGAGACACAGAGACAGAGACTGAGGAGGAGAGAGACACACGCTCTCAGAGACTGAGGAGGAGAGACACACACACTCTCAGAGACAGACAGAGGGAGGAGAGAGAAACAGAACTCATCTCACTGCACTCCTGTGGCCCCCGCGTCTGCAGCCCTGTTTCCCGAAGCACTTTGTAATGGGCTGCGGTGTGACTCTCAACAGCTAGACTTTGCCCCAGAACTGTGCTCACGGGTACGACAAAAATACAGGGTTTTCTTAACCGTCGTGGAAGGTACACCAAGGTAGCTAAGAGATGGGGCTGTGGAGTCAAGTAGACCCAGGCTTGGATGCTGGTTCCAATAGACTCACCTGCTGTGTGACCTTAGACCAGCCAGTCAGTGTTCCTGATCCTGTCTCGTCATTGGCAATACGGGAAGAGTAAGAGTACCGGCCTCTTCGGAAGGTTGCCGATGTTGGTGGCGATGGCTCTCATCATCAGACCCGTTGCAGTGCTTACTCCATGTCCCTGCAGGTGTGCCTTCTGTCTGGTGTCTGAATCCAGTGCTCCTTGGATCTCACTGGGGTTGGAGAGGGGACAGAGAGTGCGAAGGGACACTGGAGGTCCTCATTGGGAGCATGGCTCTTGCCCCTGGCCTCCTGTTGTCTTCACACAGTCTCATCCAGAAGAACTCTTTCCCTGGCCATCAGCTCACTCAGCACTGTAGCTGGGTCTTTCTCAGTTCTTCACGGCTATGCTTGTGTAACACGTTCTAAATATTTGCCCCGTGGAGCCCAAATTCTCTTGCCCTCTATCCCTGCCCACTCGTGGATGATTGCACAAGGGAGCTAATTAGCACCACATTCTAATGGCAGCCTCCTCTTTGGAACATGTGTGGTTTATTTGATTTTCTTGTTGTCATTCAAGCATGGAATCCTTTCGGGGCTGGGCTGTGTTCATTTCATTGATGGACAGCAAGAATATATCCTTAGCTCACTTCGCTGTTTCCATCCTTGTGAAGAGAGTTCTAGGGGATTCTGCCATTACTGTTTTGTGTAGCAAGGAAAAAAAATTCCTCAAACTTGAAAGAGAAAATTGAATTAACAAGGGGTGACTTTTAAAAAAATTTTTAATTATTATTATTATTATTTGAAATTCCAGGAGAGTTAACATACAGTATAATATTAGTTTCAGGTGTAGAATTTAGTGAATCAGCCCTTCCATACATCATCCAGTGCTCCTCATGACAAGTGTACCCCGTCATTCCTGTCACCTGGTCCACCCATCCCCCCTCCTTGTAAGCAGCAGTGTGTTCTCTACAGTTTGGAGTCTGTTTCTTGGTTTCTCTCTCTCTCTCTCTCTCTTTTTCTTTCTTATTTTCCTTTGTTTGTTTTGTTTCTGAAATTTGACATATGAGTGAGATCATATGGTATCTGTGTTTCTCCGACTGACTTATTTCACTCAGCATAATGCCCTTTAGTTCCATGCAGGTCATTGCATATGGCAAGATTTCGTTCCTTCCGATGGCTGAGTAACACTCCATTGTGTATATACACCTCGTCTTCTTTGTCCGTTCTTCTGTTGGTGGACACTTGGGCACCTTCGTATCTTCTTGGCTATTGTAGATGCTGCTGCTGTAAACATTGGGATGTACATGTCCCTTCAAATTAGTGCCCTTGTATCTTCGGGTAAATACCCAGCAGTGTGATTCTGGATCGTAGGGTAGCTCTGTTTGTAACTTTTTGAGGAAGCTCCACACTGTTCCCCACAGAGCAGCTGCACCAGTGTGCATTCCCACCAATGGTGCAAGAGGGCTCCTTTTTTCCACACCCTCGCCAACACTTACTATTTCTTGGGTGACTTTTTTTTTTCATGTTAGAATATGATGGTCACTTACATACCATGTTTGTGGACCCAGGAGCCTTGTGCATGAGTGTGGAACTGAGATGTTTCTAGAGACTCCACACCCCTCCACTGAAGGGGAAAACAGCCCTTCTCCTCCCTGCATCCCCATCACAGCAGCTGGGTGTGTTGATCATCTGCTGTTGTGTATCAAGTTATCCCCAAGCATAGCCACTTAATACAACCACGGACTCTGACTGTCTCCCACAGGTTCCGAGGGAATTTAGGAGTAGCGTAGTGGGGTGCCCCTGGTTCAGAGTTTCTCATGGTGAGGGGGTAATCGGGATGGTGGTCAGGGTGTCCGTCTCAGGGGAAGGCCCCCTGGGGCTGGAATCTGCTTCTGAGACAGCTCCTCGCATGGCTGTGGGCAGGAGGCCTCAGATTCTTGCCACATGGGCCCCTCCATGGTGCTGGGCATTTTAGACACCATATTACAGTGAATATGATTTCTGAATTGTATTTCCGAAAGTTGTTTTTATTTTATTTTATTTTAGTCGTTTTTCTGGACTCAAGTTCTGAAACCTGTCTCCCCTATAGGTTGCAGCCACTGCTGTCTCTGCTCAGACCTACTTGATTCTTGGTTCCACTTGCAGCCTAGCTTCCAGGGGTCCTCTAGTATGTACGTGCACATCTAGGGGTGAGCTGGTGAGTGTGGCTAAGGGTGTGCATGAAACCTTGAGCCCCGAGCCTTCCATTGTGTGCGGGTGGGTCTCTGTGGTTGGGGAGCATACCCATAGCTTAGTCGGCCCTGAAGCTGCCTTTGCACTCACTATCCAGTGCGCTTCTTGGCTTCATTTCTCCAAATGGCAGGGATGAGAGGAAAGCTTATCCTGACCTATGCCACTCTTATTTCCAGAATCTCCCTTCAGCTCTGGCTTCTTCGCTGTTCACCCCACCGAGACCACAGCCTCCAGGCCCTGGATCCGGGGGTTCCCCTGTAGGTTTGCAGCTCATCACCATTAGCTGACTCTGAACCCCAAGTTGAGTGTGCCCCCTGGCAGCCCAGCTATTGGTTTCCAAAGCCAGCTCTGTGCTGATCCAAAGCCATGCTCCTTGCCCGTCAAGGGTTGAGGGGATGTCTCACTCATACACCCTCTATGGCACGTTCAGATGTGTAAAGGTGAACATCCCTTAGAGTGTGTGTGAGTGCCTTGGGGTTGTTGGAACAAATGACCGCACACTAGGGGCTTACAACAGAACTGGCTTTGGGGGTCAGATTCTCTCCACTTTGTTTCTGCATGGTGACAGTTGCTGTCATTGTAGGTGAGAATTCTAGCAGCTTCTTACTGTCACCTCTATTTGCTTTCCCTGATTTTGGACTTGTAGGATCAAACTCTTTAACTTCAGTGAAACATCTTCTGGTTTCCAGACTTATCACTATGGGCCTGTTGACTGGGATCGCTGTGAGTGTGAACCCCCTGGAGAGGTCCCCTCCACTTGGGCAGAACACACACGGGCAGCTTTCTCAACTGGACACCTGTGCTCCTGTCCTGCACATACTAGGTGCTCAATAGCATTTTCTTGATGGCTTGAAAGTTTGGAAGATCAGAAAATATAGACTCTAAGAATAAGTGTGGCCCCAGCTATGGCCGTTAGAGGGTCACAGGACTAGAATCCAAGCAGGTCTGTGTAAATACATCAAGCGTCCTGTATTTATGTTAAAGGGATTGGTTGCCACAGTACGATATCAGGGAGAATGGGCTTGGTTGTGATAAAATTGCAAACTGCAAATGAATGAACAGCGAGTTGCCGGAACATTGCAGCAGCCCTTATCACACTCGTAACAGTGGAGACCAGTCTGTCTACAGCACTCTTCCCTCAAGTGCATACACTTTGGGTCCCCAAAGTGCATGTTTTATAAGTTCTGGGGTCAAATCATCAAGAAACGGTGAAAATGTGACTTCCCGGTACCCCTCTTGTTGATTCAAATGCACACTGGTTGTCAGTACAGTAAAGTCACTGAGAAGGCATGCAGGACACAGTTGGATTTATATAACCCTGTGCTTGTCAAACTTATTTGACCTTGGCAACTTTTATTAGTGTGATACCTTCAGACATTCTGTAGGACACTTCTCCATGGAATCCACTCTGGGGAATCCTTCTTCATAAGGAGGAGTGTTTCAGGAGTGGTGTGGGAAGCCAGCTGAAATGCTGGTTTGAGGCCAGGGTGTCCAGAGCCTGAATGGCAGAGTGGGTTGAGACCCCCAGATATAGGGTGGGGGTCCCTGCAGGGATTTTGAAAAGGAGAGCCACACCATCTAAGTGGCTGCTTAGAAGTTGGAGCCTGCAGGACTTGGGTGTGAACTTGGGCCACATAAGAGCCGAGGGCCTCTGAAGGGGGTCCATGCACTATCTGTTGCCAGTGACACTGTGAAGCACTTGTCACTGCTAACTGTCTCCAGGCCCCATGTTTGCAGTTGCCGGAGTCACACTTAGGGAATACCTGGGAAGACCTGTGTATGCTCAGTGGGGGACAGAAGGTGGAGCGGGGTGAGGCCTAAAGGAAACAGGATGTCCATGGGCCGAGTCAGAGAGAAGCTCACTGCTCACACCCTCTGTCGTTATTTATGGGGTCCCTGTAAACACCCTCGGGCCTGGCCCTTTGCAGGCAGGATGAGTACATGTGTGGACACCTCCGCCCAGCCCTCCACACGGGGCCCACGGCGGGGCATGGAACACCCGTGTTTTGGGAAGCAGCAGGGGCATGTCGGAGCCTGCATGAGGATAGGCGGCCTCCAGGCCCCAGTCCCTGCTCAACCAGAGCCCAAGTAAACATGGCTCCAGTGATCCCAGAACCTATCAGCTGGAAAGAAGTCTAGAGGTTCTTCCAGTGCAAACTCCATCCGTTGGACAGGGGGGAAACTGAGGCTCAGGGCGTGGAAGGGATCTTCCGTGTGAGGTCGACCTGGGACCCTGGGTCCGGACCTTGATTCTAGGACTTCCTTGTCCACCGTAGGGGCACTCCAGAAGCCCAGGTCCCTGGGAGTGGAGCGCTGGACACCTGCCACCTCCTCTTGCCTTTGGGTTGGTTTATGTTGGTGGGAGGAGGACGGGCAAGAGTTTTATTACTTAAAATTCCCTCAACTTATAAAAGGAGAACACGGTGATTCTTCTTGGGTTTTTAAAACACAAAACTTGATTTTTCTAGAAACCTGATTACCTGGTATGATTTTCATTGCTACTGCCTGTCCAGTAGGCAGTTAAAAGAAAAGATTAGCTACTTAAAATGTTTTGTTAGTTAAAAAAAAGATTAGCGTTTAAAAATGTTTTATTACAGAAAATCTCAAATGTCTATAAAAGTAGAAGGAGGTCCCATGAACCTGCCACCCAGCAGTGGCTGGTGGAAGGAGTGAGCACAACGGTGTTGCTCCTCTGTGTTTCTACCCTCTCCCTTCCTGCCCCAGCCAGGGTTACTTTGTAGCAAATTCTGATACTGTATCTTTTCATCTGTCCCTAAGTCAGAATGTATCTCTAAAAAGATACAGATGGCTCTTTCTTTTCTTTTCTTTTCTTTTTTTTTTTTTTAAGATTTTTATTTTATTTATTTGACAGAGAGAGAGAGAGAGAGATCACAAGTAGGCAGAGAGGCAGGCAGAGAGAGAGGAGAAAGCAGGCTCCCTGCTGAGCAGGGATCTCAATGCGGGTCTCGATCCCAGGATCCTGAGATCATGACCTGAGCCGAAGGCAGAGGCTTTAACCCACTGAGCCACGCAGGTGCCCAGATGGCTCTCTTTCTTAAATATAATTTTTATGTTGAACTAATTGTAGATTTATTTATTTTTAAAAGATTTTATTTATTTATTTGAGAGAGAGAGTATGAGAAGGGGGAGGATCCGAAGGAGAAGAAGACTCCCCGCTGAGTATGGGGCTCGATCCTGGGACTCTGGAATCATGACCTGAGCCTAAGACAGATGCTTAACCGACTGAGCCACCTAGGTACCCCAAGATAATTGTGGATTTATACACCTTGCAAGAAATAAAACAAAGAGATGCCTTGCACACTCAAGATCTCTTCTGTCAGGCACAACTATGGTGTTATCATTGCACCTAAAGTATTTAGCAGTCATTACTTAATATCATCCAGGATGCACACAATATTTACATTTCCAAAATGGCTTATCATCTCTCTTTTTAAGTGTGTTTGATTGGTTAACTTTAATTAACTAGTCATCGCAAGTTCATCTCACATATGTCCAATCATCCCAGTTCACCACATATCTCCAAAATCTAGTTAATTAATGAATTGAAAAATTTAGCAGATTTTATTGAGATATACCTGACACACCATACGATTCACCCATTTCAAGTATACAATTCAGTGACTGTGTAGTAGCTTTTAATTTCAGATGTGCCATGCACCCATCATGGGAAATGCAGACAGTGCCAGCTTGCAGAACATTGGCGTGAAAGCTCTTTGCAGCTGTCTTTCTCCGGTGCATGTCTCCTTTCATTATGTAGGTTTAGTAACAACTAAAAATAATACACACAGAATGCCTGGGTGGCTCAGTCAGTTAAGCATCTGCCTTTGGCTTAGGTCATGACCCCAGGATCCTGGGATCGAGTCCCATGTTGGGCTCCCTGCTTGGTGGAGAGCCTGCTTCTCCCTCAGCCTGCTGCTCCCCTGCTTGGGCTGTCTCTCTGACAAATAAATAAATAAAATCTTTAAAAGAATAAAAATAATATACATGTGTAGAAGACAGGTGAGCCAAAACAGGGGGAAAAATTTTACCCTAAATTCTGTCCCGGGGCCAAACCTCCAAATCTAGTTCCGATTCCTCTCCATCCCTGGAGGTGTTCTTTTTATTTAGAAAAAAACCCATGAAATGTGGATATCTTATACCTCGTAAGTGTCAGCCTGAGTGCTTTCCCTTCACTAACTCTGTGAGTGGGGTCTGAACGGCAGCCAGGGGCCTTGTGACCCCACCGGGGTCCCTAACTGAGGTATCCATGGGCAGAATTCAGCACACCCAAGAACCTGGGCGGAAAAATGCCTCATCTTTATTTTCCCCAATTGCTAACTGAGATTTGACATTTCCTTCCTTTATGGATAAAGGTAACATGCCGGGGCACTGACAGAATCGAGGACTTTGTCACCAGCAAAATCATAGACATTTCCCCATTGGAGGACATTCACAGCTGCTGTTTTGTACTATAATCTGAGCCCCGGGCTACTTTGAGTTAAAGCAGCTCTTACATTCTGTGCTCCCGAAAAAGCGCATATGTGACTATACTGTAGTTAAAACTAGTCTAATTACTGAATTTCAATATGATTATTTCCTTTGTAATCCTGCGATTTAATGTATTTAAACACATTCTGAGAAGTGGCTCATTGGTTGTGTAAGACATCCAAAGGGGTCCAAGTTCCCCCAAAGGTTAAGAACCTCTAGATTGGAAAGAAATGTTTTTTTTTCTGAGTCACTGATGATTTACTCTCCATTTTTAATTTTTAAAAATCCAGAACCCCTTTACAGAGCTCAGTCGCCTCCCGCTTCCCAGCCAAGCCCGTTCTCATTTTTCAGGGCCAAAGGCGAGCCCGGCGCCAGGGTCCAGGGGAGAAAGGCAGCGGGAAGACAGATCCTGGGATGTCTTGTCACCGAGGGGGCTGGGCAGGGCTGTTTTCAGTGGCTGCCTGCCCTTCCCTGAGATGCGTGCACAGCTGGCTTTCCCAGCGCTGAGCCTGCCCTCCTGGAGGGATGCTTTTAGGAAAGAGTCCATCTCCACGTCCACGCGTCCTGGTGTCTTTGGATGTGGGCCGGACGGCAGGGGCGGGGGCGATGTGCAGCCCCCGGAGAGGATGGGGCAGGCCCCGGCTCCTCCGTGTTCAGGAGGTGATTGGCCCTCCTCTTTGCTGCAGGGCGGAAAGCCCCCGGGCACTGGAGGCTTAGAGGGCAGCAGGTGAGCTCAGCGCGGAGGAACAGAGGTGCCGTGGTGTCCCCCTCCTGTGCACCGGGGGGGACAGAGTGCCTTCCCACGCACGGCCAAGGGCACATGCTGGTTGGTGCCCCTGGAAGCTCTTCTCTCCCAGGCCCTCTGCCACGGCCCCCAGCCCACGGTTTTTCTATTACAGCGGAGCTCTTGATGTGCAAGAGGTTCCCTTTGAAGACAGAGGCTTCAGGAAACCAAATTCATTTATTCGTTGGCCAAATACTGAGCCTTAGGGCATGGTGTCCAACTCCAGGAATGTGTCGGTGAGAGAAACAGGCGTGGCGCCTGCCTCCTGGAATTTAAAGTGAGCCGGGAGACAGCTGACTGGAAAGGAAATTTCACCATCTGTGGTGACGAGTGCCCGAGAGGACAGGGTGCCATGCTGGAAATTAATGGAAGGGGAGCAGGCACGGCCTGGGAAAGCCTCTTTGAGCAGGTGACATCTGAGCTGTAACCCGGAGGATGACAAGGGTCTAGATGTAAAAGGGAGAAGGAGGGACAAACATTACAGATTGAGGGCAAAGCTTCTAGAAGGGCTGAAGGTGAGAAAGGGTCTTGGTGTGGGGAAAGGCCAGCATGGCTGGAGCACAGTGAGGGGGGCGGGCGAGGCCATGGACGATCTGGCTTGTAGACCGTGGGGCTGAGTTTGCATTTCGTTAGGCCTTTCGAGCAGGGTTGTGCCGTAATCTGACGGAGTGCTGCGGGCCGGCTGCTGTGTTGTGAGCATCTGCGTTTTCATGGACTGGGAGGGTGGTCTGATTTCCGGGATTCTTAGCTGTGCCTGCACCCAGTCTGCCGAGGGTCAGATGCAGCTAGGCATGGTTCCGCCTGGAAGTACTCTAGGTAAAACCTCCCACTGTCCATACTCTCCTGCAACGCACAGTGCCTGAGCTGCCACGGCCCTGCCCTCGTGCCGTTGGCCCTCGCCTTCCCAGGGAGTGCTCATGACCGTCAGCAAGGACCTCCCCCCGCCCCCGCCCTGCCTGCCCCGGCGGGCAGATCACAGATGCTGGGGGTCCTCAGTCAGTGAGGGAAGAGACTGGAGGAGCGATACCCCAGACTCCTCACTGCAGGGAGGGGTGTGCCAAGGCTGGTTCTGTACCACGGCCCCGAGGTCCCCAGCAGGACCGAGTTGCTCACAGATAAAGCTGAGAATTTCAAAGTGCGGCCGCGGAGCATTACACCACGTGGGGCCCGGATGACTGCTCAGGATGCACTGTGGTCCCCTCCATCTTTTCTTCTCATAATTCTGCCTCCTTGTGTGTGTGTGTGTGTGTGTGTGTGTGTTTACTAGTTTTTATTTTGATTTTTTGTAGCCTAAGCTAGTTGGAGTGGCTCTTGTGAGGTGCACCAAGAAAGTGCTGACAAGGCCAGCATGATGGGTGTGGAGGGCCTGTCCCGGGCTGACCTTCCACCGCAGCAGAGCTGCTCAGGGTAACACCAGTCACCCCGATGGCAGAAACCTCAGGAAGGTCCAGCTCAGGGGGCGTGTGTCCACGAAACCTCCTCGACCCACGGCGTTTGGTCTGAGTCTGTGGTTCCTGGCGCTGGGCCGTCCGTCCTGTGCAGCTACGTCTCGGCTTCTCGGTTATAGTGAGACTTACGCCTACCTTTCTAATGGAAGGGAAAGGCTCACAGGGAAGGCAGCATTTGGCCCCCAAACCCGAGGCTACAAACCTTCCAACTCACCTGGGGCTTCCAGGGGTCAAACTGCAATTCAGAGAAGACAACGTGATCTCCAGAAAGTGTTTCTGTGGGGCCTCAGCTCAGCCTGGGGCCGAGCAGGAGGCTAAGGACCATGCATGTCAGCCCGAGGGATGGAACGTCGTGACCAAAGCTAATGTGAGAGGGGAAGCACGTCACCTGAGTGGAGCAGACAGAGCGAGTGGGTTTCACTTCAGACACAGACTGTGACCGGCTGGTGGAGACATTCCAGAGGCCCGTAACTGAAGTCTGATGAGGATACGGAAGGAGAAGGGACAGCTTGTGCTCACCGCCCTTTCAAGGAGTTTTGTCCCTGGCACGAGCGCCTTTCCTTCCACAGTGGGTTTTCCCGACGTTCTCCGGGGCTGGCTTCACAGGAGAGCTTTGAGTGCCGGGTGATGGGGAGACCAGGACCAGCTTTCTCCACTGGCCCTCCCGCCCGACGCATCCTCCTGATGCGGGTGTCACTTTCGTCCTGCTTCCTCCTCGACTCCAGCGCGGGTCCCCTTTGCTGTACCGACAGCTCCGGAACCTTCCCACAGGGGAAGCATTCAGTGCAGCCCCGGTGCGCATTCGCAGGCACCTGTCTCGTCTGTGATGTCACCTCTCCAACGCGATGCTGCGCCCTTGAAGCGTGCCAGGCACACGCCCTCTCTCAAGCTCAGCACCGTGCTGCTCACCAAAGAAGGACCCAGAGCAGCTGCTCCCCTCTGGCCTGCTGGTGTGGCCAGTCCTGAGCCCTCGCAGACAACCACCGTGACGGGCTCCCAAGGGCGGAGGGCCGGGGGGACCCAACACGAGGGCTCTGAGCTAAAGAAGGAAGGGACTTGTGAGTTTCCTTCAGGAAGAGACAGCAAGCTCAGCAAAATGGTTGATGGGCTTCAGAGCAGACAGACCTGGGTTCGGATTCTGCCTGTTCTCGCTGCTAACTCCCGTCGGTCTGTCTTCCTGTCTGTAAAATGGGACTGACAGCAGCGCCTCGCTCACAGCTGTGTCCGCAGGACCAAATGAGAAGGAAGCTCGCGTCACGGTCTTGCCCATAGCCTCTGTCGTCCTGATGGGCATGTGGGGTTTATGCTTGACACATCCTAAATGCTCAATAAATTGTAATAGTGACACTGTATTAATAAATGGCGATGGATAGAGTACTTGCCGTTTGGCCGGCCCTGGGAAGCCTGGGCTGACCCCCATTCTGAGGTTAACTCCTGGGGAACAGGGACCCATGTGCGAGAAAACAGCTTTGTCTGGTGACAGAAGTGGGCCCAGCCCACGAGCCTGTGCAAGGCCACCTCTGTGATGGTGGCTAGTCAGCCTGATGGGGAGGCCCTGGGCTCGGGAATGTTTTCTCTCCATCTGTCTCTCGGAGACATTTCCTGCCAATCAGGGCATTGGGCAGGCGGGTGGGGAACAATGGAACGCGTTGTCCTGCCTCCCGTTGACTCAGCCGCCCGGCAGAGTTCACTCAGCGTGTAATCCTTGAGGCATGCAGAGCCTGCGGCGCGGCCGCCGAGGGAGGAGGAGGAATCGGCCCCTGTGTCAGGGAATTGGAAACAGATTGCCGGATGGGCCAGCATGTCCCAGGTGGCCTCTCCCGGGTCCTGCCCGGGCACCGCTGGGGGGTGTCTGCGAACGCCGGGCCGGCAGAGTCCGTGGTCGTCAGGTGGGGCTCACCTGGAGGACTCGGGCACCCAGCGGTCGGGTGTCCTTCTCCGTCTTGTCTCTTTTACGTTTTAACGCTCACGTTCACGGCAGAGGCTACTGTCTGGGGCAGGGGGGAGCAGCCCCTAGTGGGTTCAGAGTGGAACAGGAGGTCAGCAGATAGGGAGCCGGCGGCAGTGAACCTGGTCGGTGACCCACAGTGTGAGCCTGGCCTCGTCGCTCTCCTGCTCTGGGCCTCAGGTCCTCTTTAACACAAAGCGAGGTGCGAGGAGCCGTCCTGTGCTGCATTAAGGAGCCCTGGAAGGGCTGTCTTCCCAAGAGGGGATGGAAGGGCCAGAATGCTGGAAGGGGAGAAATTTAGAGATAATTTAATCCAGTAGTTCCTCCCCCGACTACACAGCAGAGTCACCTAGGAGGTAAAATGCCAATTCCCAGGCTCCCTCCCGACCGCACAGGCAGGCTGGAGGCTGGGGTCTGAGAGCGGAACTCAGACACCCCCCCTCGGTGACTCAAGGCAGAGCCACTTGGAGGGGCCGAATCAGCCGAATCGCTCACCGTGCTCCCTGCACCTTCCCCTTCACTCCTCCCTCTGTGGCCCCCTGTGCGGGGCATGGCTGCAGCCTCCTACCACATCCGGGTCACCCGTCCTGCAGGTGGTCTCAGGTTCTTCTCCTACAGACCGGGGGAAGTCGGCAGGCTCAGTCACAGGCTGGCCGTGTGACCGATGAGAGAATGTGTGCAGCCCTGTGTCCTCCGCGTCCCATTGCTGTGTTTCTGCTCCTTGTCGTCTGCTGGGCTCTGACGCGCCGAGCAGTCACTTTCGACAGAGATGTAAAGTGAGAGACTCAGAGAGAGGCATATAGCGAGGCTTACCTCTTTGAGAAACCTCTTGGATGGCAGGTTGGCCAGGTATTCCTTCCAGGACGCGTGTCTTAATAAACAACCCGAGCAACTCCGAATCAGAGTGTCAGCACCATCCTGTGGCCCAGGCTTATGCAGTCCTGCGGACCCGTGCTGGTCCTCAGCGGTGCAGGCCTGGCCACGGGACCCGGCATAACCCAGAGGTGCAGGCCCCCAAGCTCCCTAGAGCATCTGCTCGACCTCTCATGTGGAGGCCTAGAGGGTGGGAAGGAACGAGGTCCGGGGATCGAATGGGTCCCCTCCTGGTTTGGATGCCTTTGCCCAGCGGGCTGGTCCCAGCCGCTGGAGGGAGTTTAGGAAATTTTGAGGGAGGTGCCCCAAAGAGTGGGGCTCCCTGACGTGGGGCCCTGGGGGAAGGCTCGTTCAAGTCTAAGAGTGATATGATGTTCTCTCTGTATATCACCATGATTACACAATTATAGTAACTTTTATTAGGACTGTGATATTTATGGCAGTATTATCTTTTTTGTTATTTTTTGGCCATTGTATTAGTTGGGATCCGATTCAGCTATGAGTCGTAGAGGCTGGAAAAATAGCACCTTCCTGATGAGAGACGTTGATTTCTCGCCTGTGGTGGGGACTGTGGGGATCGGTGGGTGCCGCCGCTGTGCAGTCCGGGGCCCTCCAGCTCGGCCCTCTGCCCTCCCGGGACGTGGTGCCTGTGGACTGAGATGGTGGCTCGCCCGTCTGAGTTCCCGGCAGCAGGAGGGAGGAAGATGGTATTTCGTTCCTCTGCCCGAGGGGCTCACTCTGTGTTGCTTTGATTAGAAGGGCAGTTGGTCCACACTGGGACATGGAATAGCAGCCGTCTCCGGGAGAGGCCGAGCCCCCGGAGAGCCTGAGCCCCGTGCACGCAGTCACCCCAGAGCTCCCTCTCCCCCATTCCCACACTCCCGCCGGCCTCCCTCTCCCTCTCTCTGACTCGGGCTCTTCTCGCCCTCACCTTCTCCCTCTCTCTCTGGTGTTTATGATTTGCTCTGCTGGAAAGTAGCGGCCCTGACCCTACCCCACAGGGAAGAGGAGGGTTGGGGGCGGGGGCTCTGATGGGGGAGGAGGGGTGACGACGGGTGGCCACCCACCACACAGGAAGGAATGTCCCTGCTCAGCCCCGGACTTGCTCTCTGTCCTGTGAAGCGCAAACGTTTGGTTATTTTCCTGAAGTGTGTGTGAGTCCTGCCCGAAGCTCACCTCTGCCCCTCCTCCTCTTCCAGCCCCTGCTGCCTCGAGGTCCAGCTCAGTTCATCTGAGTGACTGTTGATTCAGCACTTCCCACATGAAGTATTTGGGATGATTTCCCTAGAAGAGTTTGCCAGAACAAATTAGGGGATCACAATGTCCAAGTGTTGTCAAGGTTCTTGGGACTGGTTGCCAATTTGCTTTCTGTTCCCATGGGCAGGGCAGGAGGCTGCTGTTTTTACCATGTCCTCACCAGCACTGGGTATTCTATTTTTTCATGTTTTACAAGAGGTACCGTCTAGAGACCAATTTTTCTCATAGGCGGTTATCCTCCGAGATGAGTGGCCTGGGCTCTCCCAGGTCTTGGGCTGAGCAGGGCTGTTGGAGGGAAGGTGGGGGTTGCTGAAGGGAAGGTGGGAAGACAGGAACCCTAGTGCTCTGCTGGACAAAGTATAACCCGGTGCAGACCTTTGGGAGCTCATGCTGCTTCTTTCTGCTCGGACAGATGAAGACTGTGTGCACTTCACTCGGCGTGCGCCTACCTCACACACATCGTCCAGTCCCCACAACCTATGGATGGCATACCCTACGCAGCAAAAGGGACTTGTCAGATGTCAAGTTAAGGACCCTGAGGTGGGGAGATGGTCCTGGGGGGCCCCAGCCCAGTCATCAAAAGGGTCTCTGTAAGAGGTGCACACAGGACCAGAGCCAGAGAAGGACCGTGATGAGGGAGGCAGAAGTCAGGATGAGGAGGCCGAGAGCCGAGGATCTGGTGCCTCTGGACACTGGGAGAGGCCAGAAACAGGTTCTGCCCTGGAGCCTCCGGAGGGTCCAGCCCTGCCTGCACCTTGACTCGAGCCCACCGAGACCCGTTTTGGATGTCTGCCTTCCAGAATAAACTGGAGGCAGTGAAGTTGTGTTGTCTTAAAGCCACGAAGCTCGAGATCACTTGTTGCGGTGGCCCCCGGAGTTGAATGTAGCCAGTGGTTCTGCTTCGGTGCATTTCATGAGTCTGCATGGGGCGTAGGTGAGGGTGTTTGTGGTGGCGGCGGAGCTGGGGAGAGTTGGTGAGACCCCTGGCGAGTGGGGGCGGGGGCGCGGCACACTGTGCAGCAGGCCTTGGAGACAGCAGCCCGGCTGCGCACAGAGCGCCGTGGGGCGGGGGAACCCCAGTGCTGAGCAGGAGGACAAGGCGACACAGTGGCCATGACAATGGCGGCGCCGGGTGAACTTTCAGAGTACCAGGTGGAAGGCCCCGGACACAGCACAGTGGTGTGGATGTGGCTGAAACCTGTCTCTGCCCCGGAAACCCCTCCCTGTCGTGGCCGGAGTCGGCGGCCACAGGGTGTCCCTAAGGGCCCTTGGGTCTCTTCAGCGTCGACTGAGTGTCGGCACAGGGTCTGGGTTCCCTGAATAAGATGTTCGTGTCGTGGCGGGCCCGTCGGAGGTCTGGCTGCAGCAGCCAGACTGGGGGGAGGGACAGAGGCTGGCCCGCACACTGATGAGCTGGCCCCGCTCAGCCGGCTCCAGAGGGGCCGCCCCCTCCCGGCACTGCTGTGAGTGAGCTCAGGCCCGGGGCAGCAGGTCCAGCGTCCCCAGCCCGTGCTTCACCCCTGCCAAGGCCACCTGCAGAGAGGGGACAGAGGCCTCCTGCTTGGGAGGTGAGAAGCAAGTCCCCTCAAAACCGCCCGCCTCAGCGCTGCCTCAGCCAGCCTTCTAGATAAACACAGCAGTGTTTAAAGAATCCGCGGGGAGGTGTTTGGGCCTGGAGGGAGGGAAGGTTCCGGGCCTCACCCTGAGCCAAGCCGGGACCCACCCATTCTTGGGAAGGAGTGAAGCCATGTCCTCCACGTCTGGGTGCTGCTTCTTGGTCCTGCCGAGGTCCTGCAGCAGGAGGCAGCTCTTGACCTTGGAGCTGCATTTGGGCAGGCTCTGAGTCCCCTCCTGGAACACGGGGCTTCGTGGAAAAATTGAGCCCCGAAGCACTCACAGAGGAAATTCCAGGGTGCATTTGCTGACAGACGTGTCTTGGAAGGCGGCTGGTTACATTGGCGCTGTCCCACACTCTTGCTCTCCCATTCCTGCCCTCCCACTCCCCAACTTCTCTTTTTCCTCCAAAGAAAAAATATCAAAACCAGAGACAAGCCGGAAAGCACAACCAAACCGACCGGAGAGAACCCTACTTAGTCAAGAAAAGTGACGAACCCCTCAGGGCACGAAATCGGCAGCATCTGCGGACTGGTTAGACCAGAGGCCTTCCCCGTGTGGGGGGCCACACGCGAACATTCTTCCCCCCGCCATCTTCCGAGTACCTACGACACACCAGTTTTGTTTTTTGTTCAACGGAGGCATAGCTTAAATATAATCAAGTTCGCTCCTGTGGAGTGTGCGGCTCAGAGAGGCGTGACAGATGTGTCCCCTGAGACCGCAGAGCCCCCCAGCATGTTCGAGAATGCCCTTGTCCTCTTTCCTCGTCAGCCCTTCACCCCAGCTCCCTGCGACCCTGACCTCCACGCGCTTCACTGGGCCGCGGTTGAACTTCCCGTCTGTGGAGTCACGCGGCGGGTCCTGCTCTGTGCTGGCCTCTTTCACGTGCTGTTGGTCGAAGGTCCATCCGTGTGCTGGGGCGTGGCCGGTCTGCTCCTCTCTCTTGCTGCACAAAATCCCGTCACGAGAGCGCGCCCCGGTGTGTTTCCATGTCCCCTCGCAGACACGCTTGCGTCGTTTCCATTGTCGGAGACACTTTGAATACAGCATCCACGAGCCTTTGTCCTTTGTTGTCTCCGTGCTGCGGTAGCCCAACGGGTGGATAGAGTTGTTAGCATCCCCATGTCACAGGTGGGAAAACTGAGGCACGAAGAGATTGAGTGCCTTGTCCAAAGTCCCAAAGTAAGGAGCAGGGTTGGGAACCCGGCCAGATCCAGTGCCGGAGAAACCAGCTCTTTGCAACAGGCACAGCATTTCAGGAGCAAAGTGGCCGAAGACTCCAGGGCTGCGAGGCACGGGCAATTTGTCAGGGTTAAGAATCCCCCTCCCCCTCCTTGGCAGAGGGATGCTTGGCCCGTTCCTCGCTCCCCATCCTCGCTGTCCCCACCCAAGCCCAGCCGTTGGCTCACAGCCCGAGAGAGCCCCTGACAGCTGTGTTAGATGTTCCAGGGAAATGCAGGCTCTCTCTCAGCTGCTGGGGAAAAGCCTTGCAAATCCTGTGACAAACAGCTCTAATCTGGTGTTTAATGTGGAGCCTGATGCCGGCAGCAGCGAGTGGGGGCACGGGCTTTGGGAAACACGATCGGTGCCAAGCCTGGGAGCGTGCATCTGGCCCTCGCCAGGCAGCCAGCCTGCTGGTCCCCCAGCTGAGCACGGCTGGAGGCTGGACGGCTTCACTCTGGCCTCATGGGCTGGGTTTGCAGACCCCGGGCGGACGTGAGCAATGATGAAATGACCCATGTGAAATGCCAGCATGGCCTCAGTGAGTGTGAGCTGGCTTGTTATTTTCCATTGTTCACAACTGGGGCACATGACCTGAGCAGTCCACCCTACGGGTCCCTTATCCGAGTCCCTTATCTGAGACCCTGGGGGCCATATCTGTTTCAGAACTCAGGATTTGTTGGATTTTAGAATGCTTAATCATTGCTTATACTGTATATCATTAACGGCCCTGTGGGATCCTGGGCATTCTGGGTAATGAAACTCACGGAGTTTCTGCAGCAAACCGTATGGGTAGGCAGACTTGACCAGCCTCACCGCTCTCTTCAGGGACAGCTCTGCTGCCAAATGAGTGTGCTGCAAATTTGGGAAGAAACTTGCAGAATTTGGGAACTGGGGATACGGGGTTGGGTCACAGCTTCAGACCGCTGTGAGATGGATGAGCTCACCTATGAAGAGTGCGTAAAGCAGATGCAAGGGACACACCGTTCATAACCACAGTGTCAGTGTGTGTGCATGTGTATGTGTGTGCATGCGTGTGTGTGCGTGTGTGTGTATGTGTGTGTGGTGTCACTTTGATTTTGTTGTTGTTTTAGTCCACTTGCTCATGAGTCTGCCGCCCGGGACAGCTCATCTCTGTGTGGTGTCTGCCAGGAAGGCTTGGAAGCTGCAGGTGATGGATGGCTGGGTTCTGGGGCCATCTGAAGGCTGGCTCACTCACGTGTGTGGTGGGCAAGGCTGGCTGTTGGCCGGGGACCTCCACAGCGCTCTGTCAGCCCGCCCTCTGCCCTTGGACTTCCTGTCAGCACAGAGCAGCCATCTAGACGTACACCGGGGACGTGAGCGGCACTGTTAGGGTCTGGTCTCGGTGGGCATTTCCATCAGACTTTACTGCTGGAGACGGCTGCAAAGATGTCCCCGGGTTCGAGAGGCGGGGACGTGCTGCACAGGATGGGAGGGGTGTCAGCACCGCATCCACAAGAGGAGCGTGCGATGTGGGCTCAGTCGTGGCGGTCATCTCAGGGGAATCCCCGCCGGCCACAGGAAGACCCTCTGGGAGTCTCTCGGGCCCTGCAGTCTGGACGGCCTCCTGCGGAGGCCCAGACCACCCTGCGCTGCCCAGGGTGGGTGCGTCAGTCGGTGAAGCCTCCGACTCGATTTTGGCTCAGGTCATGACCTCCAGGTAGTTAGATCGAGCCTTGTGTTGGGCTCCGTGCTCAGCGTGGAGCCTGCTAAAGATGCTCGCTCTCCCTGCCCCTGCCCCTCCCCGCTCTCTCTCAGTCTCTCAAAAAAATTCGTTTTATTTTATACAGTTATTGTGTTTTTATTACTTTTGCACAACAGTTTTTATATTCTACATGTCATGTGTGAAATAATATAGTCACATTCATACATGTGAAATACATTTATTTATATATACACATTTTGTAGTGATTATAAAATTTACCACTTTAATTACTGGTGATCCTTTAATGAGGACTAGGAATTTATGATCATACTGGGGACGTCTGTCAAAATGTTGGTTTTTCACAAGTAGTTTCAGTAGGAATCACACCTCTTCCAGGAGGAAGAATTTCATAGAGGTACTTTTAGGGAATATTCTGGGGATATTTCAGCGTAAGTGGGGACAGTTACTGGCAGTAAGAAGGGAGCAGTTGGAAGATTGGTACCTAAAGTCTCCAGCTAGTGGGTTATCCTAGGTTAGAATGGTTAAGAAAAATAGAAAAGCAAAACAAAACAAAACTTTACACAGGCTCATGGGCTGCTGAGACACAAGAGAATGGACTCTCCAACTTAATTTTTCAAGAAAGTCATGGGCACCTAGAGCTGGAGGGGGGTCTGGGGTTCAGGTAATCACGTGCACCTTAAGTTGGGGCACACAGAACCCCAAGGGTAGACAGAACGGGAAGAGAATTACAACATAAACACACGAGGCTTTGGTTTTCCCTAGATGCCAAGTAATCTAAAACACTTTCAGCATGCAAACAAACATGGATATATTTTGGAGTAGAATGTAGAATCTCCATAATTTTTTAGGATAAAACAGAAGACTTCAAAGAAATTCCATACTGGCAGCAGCCTGGCTGGAGGGAAAATCATAGATACCTCCCATCAGCCCCCTCCAAGGTCCTTGCTTGCTCTCTGCCATCGGTGTGTGTGTGGGGGGGTGGATGTCGGGGAAAAGCATGAGAAGCCATGTGCTAGCTGGCAGTTCCTCCTGTGTGTGAGCTCACCACAGCACCAGTTCCTGGGGCGTGAAGTGCTGAGGACAGAGGGAAGGGACGGAGGGAGGGAGGAAGTGGGAAAGGAACGGAGGTGAGAGGAGGAAGTCGCTGTGTGTAGGTCTCCTGGAGGAGCCGGGGCTGCTGCCTCCAGCCCCAGCCACGTGTGGCCACTGACCAGGAATCCAGCTGGTCTGCACTGTGGTGTCCTGTGCTTGTAAACGCACAGTACTTTTGGAAGACTCAGTATGAAAAAGAGGAATTCAGAGTATCTCATTCATTATTTAGATCAACTGTACAGTGAGATGACGGTACTTTGGGTATATTAGGTTAAATAAATATATTTCATTTATTTCTTTTTATTTCTTTAAGGTGTCTACTAAAACAGAATTATCTATGTGGCTTGCATTATGTGTTTTTTTACTGGATGTATTGGGCTAGAGCGTAACGTAATAGATCTGCTGTAATAGACCACGGACCCATGTCCTTCCTATAACATCTTTGGTGACTGGTTTTGGGCAAAACAGGCTGCTGAGAAGAGTATTTTAGGTAAAGTCCGTCTCTTTTCTGACCTCCAAACATTGGGCTTGCCCACCTCCACCGCTTCGTTGTCCCTGCTGTGCTGGGAAGTCCCACTTCCTTTGACTGTTCCAAGCCGACCCATCCTTCAACGCACGGCTCAAGTCGCTTTACTGTCAAAAGTGTTCTTTGTCTGAAAGCATCCTCCACCCGGCTCCACAGAGAATCTCTCCTTCTTAGAAGTTTTAACAGGATTGCTCTGCCAATAATTACTGCGATAAATCAATAATTCACTCATCAATACTTGGTTCTCTTTTCTTATGTGATTAGAAGCAATGGCATGACTTTTTGTCATTTCTTTGGGAGGTTGCTCTAAGCCTGTCGTTGTTGAGGGGAGGTTCGGAGACGAGGTGCTTGCTCAGGCTCACACTGGAAGGGAGCAGGAAGGCCAGAGCCCCGTCAGGGAACCAGTGATTATGCCATACTTCTTCCCAGCTCTCAGTCATTCAACCGCACAGGGCTGGATATCCCCATCCGTTTACCACAGTCTCACACCCTGTCGCGGAAACTGTCGGTTAGGGGCGTCGGAATCCCCCCCAGTGCCTTTCTCCAGCTGCAAACCCTGCATGACCCAGACGGGTGCTTCCTCCGTATCCCTTGATGCCAGGGGGTGTCAAACGACTCCATTCTGGTCAATAAGCCAGAGGAAATTCAGCAGAGAATATCAGGGAAGAGTTTTATTCCTTGATAAAGGAAAATAAGTCATATGAAGGGTCATGAGAAGAGATTTTTTTTTTTTTTTTTTTTACTGTCTTGGCCCTGCCACTGAATGTGGTTGAGGTGACTGGTGTTGCAGCAGCCACCTTGGGACCATGAGGTGATAACACGACAGGGAGAAGCTGAGGGTGGCAGAGCAGAAAGACACAAAGGGTCTGGACAAGGATGACATTATTGTGTTGCCGAGACAGCCCCAGGACCACCTACTTATGATACAACTGCATGTTTTTTTTTTTTTAATCATCTAAACCATCCTTAGTTGAGCATTCTTTTCCTTATACCAGAATGCCTCCTAACTGATAGGCACTCTACTTTATCACAGAGAAAAAGAACGCATGCATTAACCATAATATGTAGTATAAATTAATGCTTCCATGGATGCAGAAAGTGACAGTCTTACCTTTCCAAAGTATCGACCAATCCAAACTTGAATAGTCCTAGCAGCTACTGCTTCTTGAGGCCAGGCCTGGTGGCACTTGACCGGCAGTGTCTCATACACGTGTTTCGGACACTCTGTGGGGTAGGCACCCCCCACAGAACCACCTTTACAGAAGAACCACGGCTCTCAGGGTGAGCCATCGTGTGTGCTGAGTCCCACTGCAGGTACCGAGCTGTGGGAGCCGAGCTGCAGCCCTGACCACCACACCTGGGCCTCTCATGCTTGCTTCCGCGACCCGAGCTTCGTGTGTGTCTTTGCAATGATGCCGGCGCATGTTCTTGACGTAGTCTCTCTCCAAGTAACACCAGTTAAGTTGTGGACACAAGATAGAAAGAAAGAAAAGAAAAAAAAAGAGAACACGTATGTGTCCTCTGTGAAAGGGCACGCCGGCTCCCCATTTTGAGGCAGGCTACTTACTGCGTATTTGGCTCTGCATTAAAGATGTCAGCTGGTGTTGGTTTTTCTTTCCTGCAGGTAGGCAGTTTCTAAATGGACACGTCACATTCTTGATCTCAAAATAACACATGAAAGACATAAAAAAGAAGAAATTCTCAGTAGGTTTATGGTCTTTCCCTTATACCAATAAACAGAGGAGGCAAGAATGTAGTAGTAAAGACAAGGTGACCAACTTCCAAACATAAAACGTGCTCATCAGCGAAGTTGAAAGTGTTCATGGAAAGGAACTTAGTTCTGCTCAACGTTAGTCTGGGATAAATTTGTGGAATAAATCAGTCTTCTTATGAGAGATGAAATGAATTTGCTGTTCTGAGAATAACCTAATTTTTCACAGCCTGTGGCCTCTGGAGAGACAGATCAATGAAACAATCTTTGCAACTGGTGTTTTAGCATTTTTTTCTGTTATTGGCACAGTCAGATGTCCCAAGAACTGCCTTCCCCAACATCCTTTGTTCCCAGCAGTGTTATAGATTAATTTCTTTTAAACTCTCAAAAACAAAACCAAAAAGAGCCATGTATGTAAAATATTAGAGGCAGCTTGCATTTTCTGTATTGTAGAATGAACCTAACTGGATTCCAAACTTTGTTGATGCTGACAGCATTAAGCATTTTTAAGTGCTGACTGTGTGACAAGCATTGTGAAGTGTGCTAGTATGAGTTAGCTCACTACATCCTTGCAGAAACCTTGTAAGTTGGCTCCAATATTATGGCCCTTTTACAGATGAAGAAAGTAAAGTTTAGATCCCCTGTTTGAATGTCACGCAGCCGGGATTAGAAGAGCCTGCCTTTAATTTTAGGTCCGTCTGACCCTGGAGCTCTTTCTCTAACTGCTAGTGTTTTTGGAAACAAGGTGTCTTGCACTGGAGTCCCGCAGGAGCCGACCCTGAGTCAAGGATGTGGATGCCTTCATTTCTTATGCGCACACACCCAGGAATGGGATTGTTGTCAAAGTGACTGTATATTTCGTTTTGTGAAATCGACAGGCGGTTAACCGGAAGGGTGGCACCGTTCACACTGGCAGAACATGACAGGTCCAGCTTCCTGGTGATTCCCGGGCAGCCAACAACATCAGTCTCTTTGGATTTCAGCCCTTCTGGGGAACGTTAGTGTTATCTCAGTATTTGCATTCTCTCTGTGGAAAGCCGTGTTTTGTGCTTTTTTTACATGCTTTGGACCATTTACATCCTTTGCAAGTTGCCTCTTCAAGGCTTTGGCCTGTTTTTTACTTGACTGCTTTGTCTTTTTTTCTTACTGATTTGTGGATGTTTTTTCTATATTAAGTTCTTTCTCAGATATGTGTATTGCAAACATACCCTCCCGTTTGTGGCTTATGATTCTACTTGTAAAATTATTGTCTTTTTGGGGTGCCTGGGGGGCTCAGTCCGTGGAGTGTGCGACTCTTGATGTGGGGTTATGAGTTGGAACCCCTTGTTAGGTGCAGAGGTTACTTAAAACATTGTTATCTTTTGTTGAACGGGAGTTTTAAATTTTGATGAAGTACAATTCAGAGGTCTTCCTTTTTGATGAGTGCTTTTTCTGTCCTGGGTAAGAATCTTTGGTTCTCCATTGATCTTTAAATCAATGGTCCCCAAATGCCTCTGGGTTTTCCTTGAGGGTGTGAGTTCAACTGGCATTCGTGAAGGATAGAACAGCGTGCTTATTCCCTGACCCTGGCTTCTGTTCCTGGATTCTTGGCCTTAACTTCTCAGAGGGAGAGCTGCCTCACGTGGGCCTTTGGGAAAGAGGCATGTGTTTATGGACCTTGGATGAGTGGGTGAGTTTCCCGCCTCCACTAGCAAGTAGATCCATTTGGAAGAGAATTCTATGAAGGAAGATTTTGCTTCATTTTCAGATTTAAAAGTGGAAAGTAGCTCGGTTTCACTGGAAAAGTGTGTCTTTGAGTTACTGGGGTTTTCGGACACTGCGTCTCTGTAAAACCAAGAGTAAAACGGGGAAAGGAGAGGATGAGCATCAGTGTGATGGTGGCGGGGAGGGGCACCGTGCCTTTGCATCTCCCCGCTGGGAGGCGCTGAGAGGACCCTGAAGCTGCCGGCCATGCGCTCGGGGGCCGGTCGGGGTGGCGGCCCTCCCAGGACTATGCCCCTTGTCACTGAAAGAGCCTCTACCGACACAGGGTTGGAGTTGAACCAAGGGTAGAAAGAGCACTAGGCAGACTTTCCTGTCACTTCATCCTATACTGACCAAGTTGTTAAGATAAAACTTGAAGTGTTCAGATAATGCCATCCTTTAGAGACGATCGGGACAGTGACATCCTGAGGGGCCCAGCAGTGACTGTGGGAGAACACTGGCCCCCGTCCTGGCTCCCCGCTTCCTGCACGAGGTCGAGTCCCCTCACTGGAGCTGTTTCTTCAGCTGTGGGCCGAAGACCATGGCATGACCTGGAAGGGTCTTGAAGACCGAATGAGATAAATGGGAAGTCGGCGGCCCTGAGCACTGGCCCGCTGTTCGTGGCGACAGATGATCCGGGTCGAGGCAGCCTCACTGATATTGCTGCCAGTGAAAGAGTAGCAGCAACAGTGCCCGCTAGCAGTGACTGGTGGCTTCCCGGGTCAGTGAGCTCTCACTGCATAACGGACAACCCCGAACACAGCAGTTTCAAGCACCGCAGTTGATTTAGCTCACAATTCTCCAGCAGCTTGGACTGGGCTCTGCCGCTGGTCCTCCTGTCCCTGCTGGGGCTCCTTCAGCATCTGTGGCTGCCGGTTGCGTCAGCACGGGAGGCTCGTCACTGCCTATCGGGGCCCTTGCCCTTCAGCAGGCTAGCTGGGCTCGCCCACCCATGGGTGCAGGTTTTGGAGGGAGAGCACGAGACCCTGGGGGGCCTGCAGTCAACACTGTGGCTCCGCTACTTCAGCTTCTCTCTTGGCCAAAGCTGGTGACTGGCCAGCCTGAACTCGAGGGGCAGGGAGATGGGACTTTGGCTCCGCTGGGAGGAGCATCATCTCGTTTCCGAGGCCAGGAAAACCCGGGGCCGTTTCTCCAGTCCTGTTACATCACCCTCGTTCACGTTCTAAGTGCTTGACAGGCGCGAGCTCCTTCAATCCAGCAACCCTCCTCTTCGGCGGTTGTGTTACTGATGCCTCGTCATTATTCTTACCCTCATGCTCTGTGCAGTGTGCTGTAGCTCAGAGATCTCAGAGTGTTTTTAGGCGAGCACGGGGAAGCAGAGGCCAAGATATGAGCTCTGTTTTAATAGCTGAGACGCGCTCGCCTCCGGCCCGTGATGTCCTGTGGGTGACCAGCAGCTGTGATTGGCTGAGGGATCGCTGAATCCTCACAACCAAGTCGCCAGTGCTGGCTGGGACAGTGTCATTTTCCAGAAGAGCAGGCCGAGCCATAGACAGTGTTGGTGGTGTGTCCAGGGCACACATCTCGGGAGAGACCGAGGTGAGACCACCTGTACCGGATGTCTTCTGTTTGCCCCGGGGACCCCGGCTCTACCTCCCCACCCTGCTCTGTGCCCCCAGAGGCCGATGGTGTGGACTACATCAGTGGCTTCCTTACTCTCCACCTTCGGCTTGGGCTTGGCCAACAAGGCATGGCAGGGACCCGAAGGTAGAAGGAGAGAAGCTGGGGTGTCTCTTCTGCCAAGCTCCTCTGCCCCAGGCCACAGCTCTGGTCAGGTGGCTCTCTCCCTGCCACTACCTTCCCTGGGTTCTGGTACGTGCTCCTTCCCCTCCCTGCCGCCCTGGGGGTGCTGACAGGCCTGTTCTGGGCCATCTGCACTCTCCCCTGGTTTCCTTACGTTCTGCCTCCACCTTCAGTGGTCCCTCTGTTGAACTGTACTCAAATCCCCTCTTTTTAATGTGCCATCTGGTTCTTGCTGGGACCCTGAATGAAATGCCACCTGACTCAGCACTCGCTCTGTTTAATATTTATTGAAAGGATGAAAAGACTGGAATACTAACAACAAAAGTGCTAGGTGATACCCCGAGCTGAGCTCCTTGAATGATGAAATCAAAAGTCCAAGGTGAAAATGAGACAAAACGAGGTTGTCTCCATGCTGGCTGAAGGCGGGAGGGTCTGTTTCTGTCTGAACGGACACCAAGCACTGAGTACTCTTTCTTTGTCATTTCCAGAGAGCTTGGATTGCATTTTAATTAATTTGCCTTGAAGTTAACGTAGTTCACTTTTTTCTTGAGCTAGGCTCAGACTTTCCTGCGTATCCGATTGCAAGGAAATACTTCTATAAATTAGAGTGAATATGGCTTTGGAGACTGAGAGGAGAGAGGTAGATATTTATATGTGGGTGTTTTATATTCTACTCTTGTGCAACACTTTATATTTGCGAGAGGCATTTTCCAGACTGGTGGCCGGTAAATCCTGAGGACGTTCTGAAGTGTGCTCCCTCTATCTCCAAGTGATGCCCTGGCATCCAGGCACACTTGCTCATGCTGGATTGTGGGTGGAGAAGACAAAAGTCAGGTCAAACCTGGGATCCAGTCCAGTCTGCCATCTACCAGCTTGGGTGTGTTGTTTAGCCTCTCCGCCCATTTGCTCATGTGTAAATAAGCTAAACCAAGGCCTCACGGGGGAGGGTAGTCAGGCAAAGACAGCAAGAACCCCAGGCCTCAGGTACGTCCTCCACGCTCCAGCCACCACTGGGTGGTTCCTGGCTGCGATCGTCACAACCGTGGGGACCCCTAGACTCTCAGATCTGCACTTCTCCTGGAAGGAGCTGGAATAGCTGAAGGGCCACCTGTACAACTGGTTCTTCTGTGGAAACAGCCAGGAAGTCTAATTTGCAGAGAGGATGGCTAGTGGGGCAGTATGTTGAAACCCGGGTTCGAATCCTGACTCCATGTCTTGTTAGCGAAGTGCCGGTGAGCAGGCTGCCTTCCCTGGATCGTGGCATGGGACTAAGAGTCACTGTCTTAGAAGGGTGCTGGGGGTTCCGTGAGCATCACGCCCATTGCCTAGCACATGTAAGTGCTCCAGACAGGCAGCAGAAGCCCAACAAGAGGAGAAAAACATGTATCCATGCACTCGATAAATATTTACTGCATTCCTGCTTAGTGTGAGATCTGCTGTGTCGTGCAAGCAGTACAGTGAGGAAGGAGGTCAGCATAACCTCTGCTGTAGGAGGAAACCTTTTATCAGTGACATAAGTAGCTAAAGAATGACATTTAAAAAAATATTTTATATATTTACTTGACAGACAGTGAGAGAGGGAACACAAGCAGGGGGAGAGGGAGAGGGAGAAGAAGGCTTCCCGTTGACCAGGAGCCCGATGCAGGGGCTCGATCCCAGGACCCTGAGGTCCTGACCTGAGCGGAAGGCAGATGCTTAACGACTGAGCCACCCGGGCACCCCAAGAATGGCACTTTTTAATAAGGGTAAAAAGGAAACAAGTAAGAAGAAAGAATCAAGGGGAGTTTCCTAGTTTAGGGAGGGAGTGACCCAGGAAGGAAGTGGCATTTAAGCAGGGGGCTGTGTCAGATAAGGTGATGGCAGCCGCTCTGCAGAAAAGCCCTCAGGGTCTAACACAGTACAAGTGAGTTTCTTGCTCACGTGCACTTGACTGGGGATAGGCAGGCTTTTGTCCACGTGATGATTCTGGAACACGGGCTCCTTTGATCTTGGGCTCAGCCATAATAATAATAATAATAAAGAGTCTGGCAAGGTTGTAAGAATACAAGGTCAATATACAAAAATCAATTGTGTGCTGAGCCACACACACCAGCACAGACCGTGTTTCACTAAAGCATAGCCGTTTCTACCCCTCCCTGGATGGGGATGAAAAATCTGAGAATGAAGCTAAGAAAATGATTCTGACGATAGCACCAGAAAGAATAAAATATTTAGGAATAACATGAGCTAAGGAGGACAAAAGTCGTACTATGGGAACAATGGAAAATTATTGAAAGGTATTAAAGAGGGCCTGAATACCTGGAAGGACACCCTGTGTTTATGTCCTGAACATATAGAAATACCGCCCACCTATGAACAGTACTCCCGAGGCTGTAGGGTGACATGAGGGACACCCAGCAAGGCAGGACATGTCCCGTCACGTATATGCCACGAGTACATGCGAAAACGACTTATATCATGAGCCAGCTTGGGGGATCATGGTACAATTATATTCGAACATATAGGAATTTTATATACTTTATATTATTAAAATATATTTATATTTTACATTTCATATAAATTTTATGTACACGAAAGCTTCCCAAGTCATAGAAGAGTTGGGGTTCAAGGGGTACAATTTGATCTGACCATGTATGTTCACTGTATACGTGTGGAAAGCATCTCCTGGATTAAAAGACAGCTGGGGTTTCAGTAATACAATGTATCTACGAAGTTGTGTGTACAGTGTTTGTGTATGAAAACTCCTTACTGGATCTTAGGGTAGCTGGGGCTCCCGTGACGCAGTGTCTGTCTGAACATACGGACACAATGCACGGGTATAATCACGGCTCCTGGTCTGCTGAGCTGAGGTCCTGCACTAAGTGGTGCCACACACCAGCACAGACCGTGTTTCACTAAAGCATAGCCGTTTCTACCCCTCCCTGGATGGCTGATTGTTTTAATACCAGGGACGTTGAGGGCTGCGTGTTACTTTCCCAAGCTTTTTACACGTGTTGTCCCATTTCATCTTTCTCAAGAAACCTTTGTCGATGCGCTTGTAGTGCTCACAGGCTCGGAGAAGGTAGGCAGTTTGCTTAAGGTCGCACGACCAGTTCCTGGCAGAGCTGAGACTTGAACAAAGTATGTCTGACTCGTGAGCCTTGGCCCTGGCTGAGAGGACGGGAGTGCTTCCCATGTGCCGTGCTCACAGCTTGAGTCCCAGGGAGGGGGAAAGGCTGCCTGCATCTCTTTCATCTGTGGGACCCAGACCCTTCGTCCCCCCGACCCCAGCCACTCCCTGACTGTAGTCACCTAGGAAGTAGCGGGCTGGGCCCTGACCTCTGGCCAAGCTCCGGAACCCCCTGCCAGGTCAGGTGCTGGAGACCACCATCCAGACCCGGGCGTTTCCTCGGGGCACCCGGAGCCTGGCAAGTGCTTTCCGTAAGCTTCCCTGGAGAGCACTGTCTTCACAGACTTTGGTGTGCAGGGAGGTATGTTAAAACAAAACAGAGCGAAACAAAAAACAAGAACCAACTCTTAACAAATATGGACCCCCGGGGGCCTCAGTCTGCATCTGCTTCCCGGTGTTCCTTCCTGTGAGCCCCATTCAGAAAAAGGGAGTCCCGACAGCTTACCCAGGGGCCTCATTAGAGTGGGCAGGAGGGGAGACCCCGTCGGTGGGTCTCACAGCCCTGTCTGTGAGCGCAGCCCCGTGGGGTCAGAGACACCTGGCTGTGGATCTGGCCGTGCTGCTGCATGACTGGGTAACCTGGCAAACGTCCTGGGGTCCACGGACCTGAGCCACCTCACCCGTGACGTGGGGCTAATGGCCATCTTACTGCCATGTGACTGCTGTTGGGAGCATTACGTGAATTCTGGGGTGATCTGGGAGGTTGGCCCAAGGGGGATAGTTGCTTAATAAATACCTTTCCTTGTACGTTGTTGGTAAATCTTCAAGAATAAATGTGAATGAGCTTGGGACCACGTGCTGGCCTCTCTGGGCTCGGGCACATGCCGTGTCCTATACCACACTGGGCTCCCCACGCCGTGTTCTAGAACAGGGCTTCTCCAGCTGGGTTCTTCCCACGCAGCACTTGGCACTTGGTGGCAGTGATGGAAGATCGTCACAGAGAGAACAGAGGAGGGGGGCTATGGGCTGGGGGCTCCTCAACCCCAACAGAGCAGCTCTGTGTTGAAGATCTGTTTCATACCCTGGGAGAGAGTGTATGGAAAAAATGACCCTACTCCTGGGTTATGGACTGAGGCTGCCGAGTTAACGTGTTTTATGAGCGCTGAGTCACTGAGATCAGAAAATGAACAGGGTCCAGGTTACAGAGTCCAGGTTACACCGAAGAGTAAGATGGGCTAGATCAATACGGACATGAAGTCTTCATCCAGCTTCCCAGCAGGCAGGGGTGACCTTCAGAAGGTCAGAGTGTGTGATCCTGCCTCCGTAGCAGGGTCCGCTGGAGCGAAATACCTCAGGATTATATTATGTGGTGGGAGGGGATTGGCTAGTCCTCAAGATTGCTCCATTTGGAAGGAAACGGGAGTTTGAAGTTGATGGAACTTCAGACAGAATGTAGGAGGTCTGGTGCAGACACATCCTTACCAAGTCACTGCTGGCGTTCCAGCAGCGGATCAGCTCCCATCAGCTGACGGGTTGGGGGTCACCGTGCACTGAAGGGCACGGCCACGAGCGGCGGCTGCGGGGGCTTGTGGGGCAGAGCCGTCACAATCATCACCACGGTGCATCTGGTCATCAGGTTCGTTCTTCGAGCTAACACAGAGAAAGTCTCTGCTGGGTACTGATGGGTCCTTAACAACTTCCAGCCACTTGATAAGCTCCCCCCTTAACAGGGAGCAAGACTCAGCTCAGAGTCCTAGGAAGGCAAATTAGCTGAGTTTTAAAAATTATATTTCTATTATCTTTTTAAAAAAGAAAAATGATATTGGTGTTTCATTTATGGCAGGGAGATGGTATTTCCTCTGAAGCAAAAAGTGAGACTATTCAGAGAAAACGTCAAGTTACTTTAGGCTGACATCACTAACATTACTCAGCGAATGCCCCGCAGGGTAGTCCCGAGAGGACCAGAGAGGGCTTTTGTGGTGGAGAATCCGGGGGGACTTCAGTGTAACCAAGTGGTCAACACTCACATCCCTGTTCGTGGGCCCCTGCCGTGATGTCCCGTGGACACAGCGTCCCTTCTGGACTGTTCCTGCCCCCAGTGCAGAGTCTGAGTCAGATCACGAGGAAATCAGAGTCACCCCAGCTGAGGGAAATCGGACCATCAGTGGCTTGTACCCTCCAGGGAAGCCAGTATCACGAGAGACAGGAAGACGGAGGGTGTCTCCCATCAAAAGAGGCTAAGTGGACGGGGCAGCGGGCGGACGGCACTGCAGGCTGGAGACACCGCCGCAGAGGAGGCCACGGGGCCTGTGGGGAATCTGAGTGCCTCGAGCACTACGGGGCAGCTGAGAATCGGTGACACTTCTGAATTTCACAATCGTGCTGTGGTTCTGTCAGAGGCTGGAGTCGTGCTTGGGAGGCGACGGAAGCCGGGCCGCCTGGGTCCTAATGTCCGCAGAGCACTCTCAACAGGTTCCGCAATCGTGTGAGTGGGCGTGCGGCTGTGTGGGGCGAGGACTGTGCACACGAGTGTGGGAGTGGGCGTGTGGCCATGAGGGGTGGGGAGGACTGTGCACACGAGTGTGTGAGTGGCTGTGACTGGCCGTGTGGGACGAGGACCGAGCACACGAGTGTGTGTGTGGCTGTGACTGGCCGTGTGGGACGAGGACTGAGGACACGAGTGTGTGTGTGGCTGTGACTGGCCATGTGGAGTGAGGACTGAGCACATGAGTGTGTGAGTGAGTGTGCAGCCGTGTGGGACAAGGCCTGAGCACACGAGTGTGTGAGTGGCTGTGACTGGCCGTGTGGGATGAGGACTGAGCACACGAGTGTGTGTGTGGCTGTGACTGGCCGTGTGGGACGAGGACTGAGCACACGAGTGTGTGTGTGGCTATGACTGGCCATGTGGAGTGAGGACTGAGCACACGAGTGTGTGTGTGGCTGTGACTGGCCGTGTGGAGTGAGGACTGAGCACATGAGTGTGTGAGTGAGTGTGCAGCCGTGTGGGACGAGGCCTGAGCACACGAGTGTGTGTGTGGCTGTGACTGGCCGTGTGTGAACGCTAAGATGCCAGCATGTTAAAGGTGGATGTAGGTGAAAGGCCACTGTACTTGGAACTATCGTCCAAAATACAATCTCTCTGAAACGTCGGACGAGGGGCCCGGCGGCCGGCAGAGGGGCGACGGCTGGTGTGAGGCGGCTCGGGCTCCTCGGTCTGAGGTCTGGCGGGGGAAGGGAGCGAACACATCTCTCAGGAGCCCCCCAGCCTTCACGTCTGAGGGTGCCATGCCCCCGGCAAATAAGCTCATCCATATATCCCCCCAAATGAAGCACAGGTATAATTTAGCTGGGAAAACAAACAAACCGCGAGGTTTGGCAAGTTTCGTACTGGGGCCCATAAACGTGCAGGTTCCTCTCATAAACAGAGAGGCATGAAAACACAGCCTGACTTCCTCCCACACCAAATGCTCCTGCAACCTCAAAACCAATCTGACCCGATTCTTTGTTTCCACCCCCTTCTCCTGGTGCGGTTTACTAGTGAGTTCTGTGTGGTTCTTGCCTTTCGCGGTCCGAGTTTCTCCGAGTTTCCACCGTCCGTCCTGGCCACCTCACTGTGATTTCTCGTGCAGCCTGAGCAGCCCCCATGGGCATCTGTTTAGTTTCCAAGGGGGTCCGGGTGAAAGGCAGAGAGCGCTGGCCACAGCCTGCAACCTCAGACCGGCGGGCAGCCCCAGCACGAAGTAAACCCGTGCCCCGGGCCTCGCGGGGAAGCCTGAACACTGTTCTCTGCAGGGAGAACCCACGGACGCCGATCCTTTCTTCTCCCAAGTCTGGCAGTGAGACTGGCTGACTCCGGAGGGCGCTGTCATCCTGGAACCGGCCCCCTTGTTGCCAGCGGGCCTGGGGACGGGCTGCGGGTGTGGTGGTAGAAGCCTCAGGAAGAGGCCCTGGGAGGACCTCCGTAGACCTGGGAGGACGGAGATCCGTGTCCACGTCCTCTCAACTGCACCAAACTTCTGCTCTTCCTTCGTCAGCCCTGGCCGCCCTGCCCTGGCCCCAGCCCTCTTCGGGGAGCAGCCTCAGGAGCAGTTAGGTGCCTCAGGCCTTCTTGGGCTGGGGCATGCCCAGCATCGGCCTCTCAGGTGACTGGTGTTGGCGGGGGGCGGGCCGGGGGAGGAAGCTAGGAGTCTGAGGGGTCTGTATCCAGAAGAACAGCTTGTTTCTTACTTGTTTGCCAAAGAAAATGGGCTTGTGGTTTTTCCAGACTAGCCCCTTGTTCGGTGCCCTTGCACAAGTCACCTGCTCTTTCTGACTTTGCTCTGTGAACAAATGGGGCTGCATTGGACTGACGCCTTGTCTGGCATGTCCCTGGGGCATGGGGGCGGCACGGGACAGCAGGTTACAGGCACCTAACAGGATGTTGTACGAAAGCCCTAGCTCCTCGGGTTCACGGGGTGTCTAGACGTTACTTGAATATCATAGTTTGAGGGGTCAACTTCCATAGACTTGAGCTGACCTGCCTTCCTCTTTTTTTTTCTTCTTTTGCTCCTCCTTCACAGTGCTCTTCTAGTTTATCAAAGAAAAGCATTGAATCATATGTTGATAAATTATCTCATGGTTCAAGACAAAGGGGGCCTTTGAGAGTATGTGGTCTTCAAGGGTGGTCCTCAGTGAAGAAAAGCAAAGAGAGCTTCCCTAAGATATATATATATCTCATCCATCCACCTGTCATCTATACATCTATCCATCCATCATCCATCCATCCATCCATCATCTACACATGCACCCACCCATCCATCCATCCATCCATCATCCATCCATCCATCATCCAACCATCATCTACACATCCAACCATCCAGCCATTCACCCATCCATCATCCATCCATCCATCCAGTGATCCTTCCATCATCCATCCACCCATCCATCCATCATCCAACCATCCATCCAACCTGTCATCCTCCAGTCCATGCATCCATCCATCCATCCGTCCATCATGTATCCATCATCCATCTATCCCTCTTCATTCCTATTTAACTAATCATCTATCTTCTTTCTACTTTAGAATTAGAATTCTAATATAAAATGTTTGTTTGGAGGCATCTGTTAACACATTTGAATGGACAAAAGGAAGACAACTTTTCTTCAGTTAGAAAGTACAACTGATATATGGATGGTTGACTTAATGAGGACTAGCTTATACTTAGTTTATATGGCAGACATTTCCCTTAAGTTGAATGGGCTCCATAAGTTTTCAGCTCCAGGTTTGAGATGAAAATGTGCTCTGTACACTATGGCAGTGGGGGTAAAACATCCATAGATGTGGGTTGGACACAGAGGTGTTGTTGGTGACTCTGTCATTGGTGTTTTTCTGACACAGGGAACAGCCCTGAGAAAGTTCTTAGTAAGTACAGTACAACCCCCTGTGGTATACACAGTAGTCACATTCCTGAGAATTTAACGCATATTGGAACTTTTTATTTACGTGCAAAATAGAGTCAGGTGGACTCAGATAATTATGAATAGGATTTAAAAATTTATGACCGTCCAGGGTGCATTTGAAAATGCTGTGGGATACCGGACCATTTACCAACCTAAGCCTTGAACTTGGGGGTCATTCGTTCCGCAGCAGTAAGAACGAAAACACACCCCATGAGGTGAAGCTGAAGCAGAAAGCTGCTGTGGGCAGAAAGCGAAGTTGGGCGAGGCTAAGGAAGCTGCTCGTGCTCCCACAGCAAACGGTCCGAGGGGCCGGGTCTGAGCTCAACAGACTCCGGAGCCTGCATGTGCCCCCGGCAGAGCTTCCTGTGGTGCCGTGCACAGGGCTTGCGGGGGCCGAGTTTACACGCAGCTTCGGGCCCCACGAGACCCGAGATGTTGCATTTCTAACAGGCTCCCACTCATCCCTCTTCAGGCCTGTTATGGGGAAATCTGTTCCAGCACAAACCTGGATTTCCTTGGAGTTGTAAAACCCACTTGTATTTTTTACAGTTTCATTGAGATATAACTGACATACAACACTGTGTAAGTTTAAGTTCATGACATGATGGTTTGGTATGTGTATGTGTTGTGATGTGGTGACCCCAATAAGGTCAGCTAACACCCATCACCTGGCACGGTTACGTGTGTGTGTGGGGGGGTGAGAACATTTAAGACCTACGTGGTGGCAGTTTTCAATGATACAATGCGATATCATTAGCTGTGGTCCCCAAGCTGTGCCCTAGATCCCCGAACTTACTCTTCTTGTAATTGGAAGTCTGTACCCTTTGTCCAGCATCCCCCCAAGCCCTGCCCCAGCTCCTGACAACCATCATTCCACTCTGTTTCGGCAAGTTTGGTAAAACCCACTTCTGATACCCGGGATCCAGGACCTGAGGGAGATGCTGTTTCACACATCTCATACATTTTGCCACAAAACGGAGGTCCTGAGTTTGTGATGGGGCCCCCGCCTGAGTTCAGTCAGACCCACCGTTTCCATTCAGGCGTAGGGCGGTCCCTACGTGCAGAGGGGAGGATACGTTGTCAGGAACAATAAGGTGTAGACGGACAGGACACTGCGCAGGGCACTCCTGACCAGAACCACATGTGTTCGCAGGAACTGTCTCTAAAGTGCCCCGGCCATGCGTGCGCTCCCGGAGGCTGAGATGTGGGGACTTTGCCGTCCTGGGCGCTGGTGGCAGTTGCCGTTTTCCTCGCTCACGTGCTGCCAGGCAGGCTGGAAGGAGCCTCACATGGCGATCATGTGCAGCTTTCCTTTTGGGGGATGAAAGGTTCTGGAACTTGGTGGTGATGGTTGCACAATGTTGTGAATGTGCTAAATAGCACTGATGCCAAATTTTATGTTACGTGTATTTTAGCACATTAAAAATTTTTAAAAAGAATTCTAATCACAGTGGTAACTGCAGAAGAACATTTTCCATTCACACATGCATGGTTTCAGACTTGCTTGCTGTGGGCATCCTGTTGATGGTTGGGTTCCTTAGACTTACAGGCACCCCAAATAAACAGAGTGGGTACCAGTCATGGGTCATGACCACAGGTTACACACGTGCCACCCATCAGGTGTGGTTCTCAGTATCGACCTGCTGTGTTTCTTTTAATCCAGAAGCAAGGTTCATATTTTATTTTCGCTCTACATCTAAGGAATCCAAGGCAGAGAGAAATAAAGTAAAATAAGCCACCCTAGATCATAGACGTAGCGGGCTGCACAGCTGGGATTTGAACCTGAAGTCCACTCAGCAAAGATCTCTCAAAGTGTGACTGCTGCTGAAGAGGGTGAGTTCCTGGCAGGGTCTAGGCCTGGGGCTCCCGGGGCTCACTGTTGCCGGCAGGAAGATGCCACTTTTACCAGAACATCTCGTCGTTGTCCTGTGGAAGGAACTGCAGATGTCAACTCCCTCAGCTTTGGTTTCTTCCGTGAGATGGAAAGTCTGGATCCGAGAGCCACTGACCAGGAGGGCGGCCCTGGGACAGGACAGGCTGGGGAGGCACCACGGTGGGTGGTGCTCAGCACATTGACGAGAAGGCACCGTTGTTGCTCCCAGTCGGTAGGTTAGGAGCAGAGGCTCAGAGGGGCGGTGCCACATGCCCACACAGACCGCAGACTCAGTCTGACTGAGGCGGGCGCACCTGCTTCGTGCGCCGCAAAATGCAGCTCTCTCTACCAAGCCAGTGATCGTTTGTGTCCTGGTCCTGGTGTGAAAACTCATCCTCACATGGAAGACTCAAAAATACAGAAAGAAAAAAACGCACAGAATAAAATAGAAACCATTCAGTGTTACCATTCTGAGAAAACTCCCATCACCCCTTTCATATGCTGCCTGTAATTTTTGTCTATTTGTGCATAAAAACACAGTATTTATATAGCCTTATAAATTAGGATCACACTAAGTATAAACTGCTTCATACTTTTTATTTCATATTTTATGTTTCCTATTGATTCATTATGAGAAAACTTGAACTTTAATATCTGCAGTCTTCTGTCACCTGGATCTTCCAGAATGTTAGCTATCTCACTGGTGATGGACATGTAGGTGGTTTTCTAATTATTGCTCTTAAAATCAACACTGTTATGATGGTCCTTCAATATACCTGTTGTGAGTATTTGGCATCTATCAAGTACACAATCGATAATTATGAATTAGTTACGGTGGACGAATGAAGAATTTCTTCAGGGGACCCTTGGTGCTGATTTTCTTGGTCTCTGATAGGCTTGCCTGTACTGTTTTCATTTTCTCCCATTGTCGTGACCCAGTGAGCAATGGTGGTCACAGCACCCCTTTTTCTCTCAAGTGCCCTGATTTGGGGAATAAATTACCGAGTCACCCCAACCAACTGGTATGAAGTTTTTTGAGGTTTGTGTTGCACATTGCTAAATTGTCACAATTTAGCAATTGGTGTGTTATTCCAATTCACAACTAATCTCTAACCTGTCCCTAAGAGACAAGGGCTTGATGAAAAAAGTCATGCTAAGAAGTTTGGGAAAGAGAGTTACCTTGTGGGAGTGGAGTTAGTTTTGTGAAACTCAGAAACATCTTAAGTCCATTTCCCCCCTAAATCTCACGTTTTTAGAATCCACACTGGTCACATGTGGAGCTTGTAATTTATTATTTATTAGCATTTTGGATGGGGGCAGTCATGATCCTGAAGCTATCTGGGTTTGGATCCCAGCTGTCACTTGCGAGTAGCTGTGAAACTTGGAATGAGTCCCATAACTGAGCCTCTGTTTCTTCCCCTGCAAAATGGAAATGGATGTACCCTCAGAGAGTCGTAAGGACTAGACATCAGCATCCAGACCAGGAAAGCCGATTTCAAGCAGTCTGTTAAATGCAGTCTTTTTTTTTTTTAAAGATTTTATTAATTATTTATTTGACACAGAGAGATCAGATCACAAGTAGGCAGAGAGAGAGGAGGAAGCAGGCTCCCCGCTGAGCAGGGAGCCCGATGCGGGCCTCGATCCCAGGACCCTGAGATCATGACCTGAGCCGAAGGCAGAGGCTTTAACCACTGAGCCACCCAGGCGCCCTAAATGCAGTCTTTTGCCCCAACGAGCCACCCACCCCGGTTATTTAGCAGCAATGCCTGGTGCTTCCTGCTTTCTACGCACACATGACTGCTCATTCTTATAACATTCCAGCTTGGTCCCTGAGCCTGGAGGGGCTGCTGGGCTTCGTTCACTTGTTGGAGGACCAGCTGGGTGCATGCGTGGCAGTGGTGAAGGCTCCTTGCTTCTGTGCCTCCACATGCACGTTGTCACCCTGTCTGAATCCCAGGCTTTCAGGGGCTATGGCTAGGGGGACTGCATGTTAAGAACATGGTTGCCTCAGGGATTGTGGCATGGCACACCCTGTGACTGACTTATCCTCTGATCAACCAAATGTGATGTTTAGGAGGCAGTGGTAACTCCTGTTTCCTCACCCCAGCAGAGCAGTAGACCTGGGAAATAGTCTAGTCAAGATCAGCAGGAGACGTGAGTTTTGAGATGGTCTCTTGGCTGGCCTTCGGATGCTGGACAGGGCAGCTGCTGGCATGGAACACCTCCTGGGTCAAAGGGGGTGGCTTGAAGAGCTCCACTGCATCCAGAAACAGGTGTCTCATAGTTCAAGTGGGGAGGATGGAACCCTGGCATTGAATTCCTCTTGGATACCGTGGCACCTAAACACTCAAAGGAAGAGGACTGAGTAAGCACCAGAGTGCCCCTGGCAATGATGAAATGACCTTTGGAACATTCTGGCAAAACTCATTGGGGCCAGTGAGAAGCAACTCTGGACAGAATGGTCAGCTGCCTGGATCTTCCAGCTTCCAATCACCTGGAGTAGAGTGTAACCTGGCCAAGTTCCTCTCTGTTATGACACAGGAAAAAACATTACCTTGGGGTTTGAATGGGGCGGGTGTTTTCTACTCCAAAGGGAATTGTGAGAATATGATTTCATGGAGTCTTCATGTTCCTAAAGTGAATCTGGGAGAGTGTGGGGAAGGTGTGTTCTCACCACTCCTCCACTCCTCCTCTCTTCCTCCAGGGAGACGAGGTGGTGTTTCTCCAGAGCAACCCAGTCCAGGGCAAAGGATTTGCACATACATTTGATCCTGAGTGAGAGGCAGAGTTACAGTGCCAGCAGTGCCCTGCACGGTACGCTTCTCTGTTGCTGAGGAGGACATGGAAGAGCCAACCTACAGTAACATCCCTCAACCCTGTGCTTCACAGGACATACATCTTTCCACATTCTTTCAAGCCTTCTCCACTTTCCCCAAAACCCAACGTCCCCCTTTCTTCATTTGGAGGAGTTGGATTTGTCCCCTACTTCGTAGATAAAACCAAAGCCCCTTAACTTGTCCTCCCAAAGATGTTATGATAGGTTGTGACACAGATGCTCACGTCTCACTCCCCAGCCCCAGATGGAGCTCCCCTTCCTGTCCAGGGGCTTTGAACTTGGCCAAGTGACCTGCTTCGACTAAAGGAATGTGGGCAGAAATGATAGCACAGTCCAAGAAGAGGCTTTGAGAGTCACCGTGAAATCTTCCTCCACCTTTTTGCTCCTGCCGTCTGCACAAAAAGAACATGTCATGTATCCATTGCTCCTTCAAATCAGGGACCCATGGAGCAGACTCAAAACTGAGCCTGACTGAGCTTAGCCAAGCCACAGGCTCACAAGTGGGAACTAAATGTCTACTGCTATAAGCCACTGAGATTTTCGAGTTGTTGTACTGATTACCCCAGAAAAGCCTGACTAATGCAGAGACCAATTTACATAGTATTTATTCCATTGCTGTTTGTTCCTGCTGCAGTGAAGAACGATCTGGTCTCATCTCTAACACCCATCCTTCCACCTGACTCCACCTCTCATCTTCTCAGAAACCTTAATGATCAAGGTTTCTTTCTCTTGTATCCTCTTAGCTAGACCCCTATCATCATTTTAAAACATTCCCAGCTCATTCTGGCTTTCATTAGGATATAGAAAGGTGAGAACTGAAGATAAAGAGAAAATCTTAAAGGTAGACAGAGAAAAAGGACACCTTATAGACAGAAGAACAGAGATGAGCATGACAGCAGACTTCTCTGCAGAAACTATGCGAGCCAGAAGACAATGGAGTCATATCTTTAAAGTACTAAAAGGGGGGAAAAAGATCAACCCAGAATTTCATTCCCAGGGAAAAATGTCTTTAAAAAGTGAAGGATAAATAAAGATTTTTTTAAGACAGGCAAAAAATTACATAATTTATTACCAGCAGACTTGCACTGCAGGAATGTTAGAAGAAATTCTTGAGGCAGAAGGTATATGAAACTGGTCATAATCTTGGACCCACATAAAGAAATGAAAAGTGCCAGTCATGGTAAAAACAAAGATAAATACAAAGTTTATTTTTTCTTACATCCAACTGCTGTAAAGATATCTGTCTAAAGCAAAGATAGTCATGATGTACTGTGTGTTCATATCATCTGTGAGAGTGAGAAGCATAACGGGAGCAAAAACAATGTGAGGGTGGAATTGGAAGTATAGTCTGGTAAGAATCTTAAACTACCCGTGAGTCCACATAATGTTATTTGAAGGTGGACTGTGGTCACATAAAGATCTATACTGTAAATTCCAGGTAACAACTATTTTTTTTAAAAGTGTATAAGCATGACCAATTCTCACATTAAGAAAAAACAAACACGATTAACCCCACACCATCCTTCATCTACCATCTGATCCCCTTCTCTCCTTTCACGCTATGTCTCTCGGGGGTGTCGTCTGTACCTGCTGTTTCCATCTGCTAAACTTCTCTCTCTCCTCAGTGGATGCAATCTGGCTTTCACACGTACTGCTTCACTCAGCCAGCTTTGCCAAAGTCACCAGTGACCTCAACATCACTATGTCCAAAAAGACAATTTTCACACCTGCTTTCAGACCACAGGTGGCCTTTGGCCATGTGGCCACCTCATCCTTCCTGAACACTGCCTCTCTTGGCTCTTGTGGCGTGCACTCCCCTGGTCTTCCTCCTGCTCTCTGGATGCGCCTTGCATGCTCATTTCTCCTCTATTTGACCATGAGGTGTTTGGATTCCTCACAAGTCATTTTTAGGCCTGCTTTGTCTCATACTTAACACTTTCTCCCTAAGCAAACCTATTTGCACCCACATTTTTGTTGTTCCCTTTAGCCAGAAGATTACAACATTATACCCATCTTGGATCTCTCTTCTGGGCTTCGATCCATATTCTGAACTCCTGCAGGCATCTCAAAGGTGACTCAAATCTCAACCGGTCCACAAAAGGGTCACCATTTCTTCCCTTAAGCTGGTCTTCTCAGAGCATTATCTGTCTCAGACGATGGCACGCCCACCATCACTGCTGCCGCCACTCACTGACTTTGAATGATGTTTATTGAGCCCTTACTTTGTGTAAGAGACTGGAGATATGACAAACAGCAGACAAGGTTCCTGTTGTCATGACGGGGTTCATGCTGCAGTGGAGGCGACAGACATTAAGCAAGCAAAGAAACAAACAGCACATAATTTCAGGAAAGGGGACATGCCATAAGCAAGGAGAGCTGGGTGGGGAGAGATGGACGAGTGGGGTCAGGGTCAGCCCGAGGCATCAGGGAACCCTTCTAGAGGCAACCCTGAGCAGGGACTTGGGTGACAGGATGAAGCATGCAAAGGGCCAGGAGGAAGAGGTGAGGGCGGAGTGATTGCAAAGTCAGCTGGAAACCTAAGGATTATTCTTCACTCTTGGCTCTGAAAACTCTCGTCACTCTGCCCCCC